>OU015494.1:16954784-17312284 GCA_907164885.2 Dolomedes plantarius | reverse complement strand
TTGACACTTTCTAAAACGACCTAACATGAAGATAATTCTTCTCGTGGAGTCTTGTCCCCTTTCAAAAAGCTAGTACGCGAATAAGATCTTGTTTGTAATTGGATTCTCGCTCTCTGCCAAGAGGACAAAGTGGTCTTCAGAATTGAGGGAATACAGTCTTATCTCTCACTTTCCCTGCCTTACTTATCGCTGACCTTTCACGTTTCTACTGTAATTTACTGGTGCCTCTAATTTCCTGTTCTTAGAGCCGAAACTGATTTTCATCGCTATTTTTTGTTCTTTTTATATCTGGTAACGGTCGAAATTAATCGAGGAGGAAAAATCGTGTCGTAGTCGGGTTTTTTAACAGCAGAGGATGATTTTAGAAGAAAATCAATTTAATTCTGTAAATTAGATTTTTTTGTAGTTTCACTTCCGTGAATTTTATCATTTCAACTCTTTTTTTTTCTCGTTAAGTGGCTTATTGTGAGGTTGTCTCTTTCTTCAAGATTTCTCTGAATTTGATTTCATGTGAGGTGCCTACAATTCAATCATAAACTTTTATATACTTGAAAAAATATTGATTTAACGTGCAATATTTTCACTAGATTTCTGAATTAACGAGTAAAACTCTATAATGATCGCTCGTACTTGTAAACGTTCCTCTGCAATTCTAGTCGTACTGCAATGAAATATTGAACTTTAAAATTCTTTTCTGGAGCATTTTTACCACCTTGTAGGTATAAGTAACGTAGTTGAACATTATAGATATATTTTAACAATTTATTTTTTTCCTTATCTTTTTGGGGTATACAAATATTCATTTGGCCGGAATAAAAATGGCTATCCTTCGTGCACCCATCTTTGAAATGAAATAAAGAAAAAAACAAGGTTTTTTTTCATTCCTCTTTTACCATGAACTATTAATTATACCGTAACCTCTAAGTAATAATTCTCTCTCATACGTCAATTTTTGGTGACTTCAGCCGAGGGTACAAACAGGCAAAAGCATTTATCCCGTGTTAAAACGTATCATCTTGATGGGGTCTTTTGATTGTAAGTCAAAAAAAATTCCATAAGGTTTTTTTTATAAACTTTTCATTAAGAAGCTGCTGAATAGATAATATCGGATGAGAATGGCATTTCCTCTCCCCTTCTTCACTATACGCATAGCGATTCCCGTTCTTGAATGAATACTCATTCTCTGAAACCATTCGTCTTATCTCCCCTCCCCCTTTTGATCCAAACTTCGAACATGCCTGGTTTCTTATTGTCAATACTAAAATGCGAGGTATGAATCTCCAGCGCATCCGTATTAATTTAAGAAGAAGCTAATGAATTGGGTTGGATTCAAGGTAATTTTTACTTCATTTCCCGTCGCTAACTTAGTAAGATGATTTGATGTACACAACTTGACAAAAGAAATTAAATACTAGTAGTAGTCCAAGGAAGAACGGCTATGTTATAAAACATATACCCCAAAGCCAGAAATTTTATCAAAAAAAAATTCGGGAAATTTTTCACAGATCTTGTGCACCCTAGCAAATTAAGCTGTTTTGTATTTAGTGGCTTAAACTCCTCCTAATCGATCGTCTGTGTGCTACAAATCATAACTCTTAAAAATTACTGTTCATGAGTCAAGTATCTGTTAACTGAAGAAACTATTCACAAAGAAAGCCTCCCTTTAGCAATAACTGAATAGTACATGAAAATCAAAATGCGTGAATAATATGGAAAAATGTAATTTATAATTTTAAGGATCACAGTTCTTCAATCTGTCAGATATATACATAAAATGCTTTGGCAAAAAATCGTTGATTCTCTAGGACAATGCAATTTAACTGATAAATATTGATAATAACGACACGTGGGCTTCTGAGAATAGTCGACACTATAATATAGAAACTTCATTGTACTAATTATAGCTTCAAGTCTGAGAGTAAAAATAAATCAGTTGCTTTATCCCAAACTTATTAAAATATTATTATCAATTAAAACACTGCTTTCGTTTTTAAGCAATGATTGTTAATGGAATTTTGTCTTGTGTATCTGATGATGAATGAAATTATTTCTTTATCTACTTCTATCAAAAATGTTGACCTGCTTGATTAATATGATTGTGTAGGTAAAAAAAACTTCCTTGATATTAATTATCAAACGCTTTGATCAAGTATCTGGCTTTTCAGTCCTCAAACAAATTAGTGTATGATGTTCTGACTTATACAAATCAGAAGCGTTTACTCTAGCATTAAGCTCAGTTTCTATTCCATTGCATTAATTGCTCAGATTTAACGGTCTATAATTCAAACGCATGACAACTTGACTGGAAATGATGTAAGATGATTGAAAAAGTTTGTTATTGTTTCTTTGCTCTTATACGTCAGAAACGTCACACGCAAATTTATTCGTCTATTTCATGCTTCATTCTTTGATGGAAAGTGCTTTTCATAAAGTGTAATAAAAACGTCCGCTTTACATTCATAAACACTCTTCTTACTTTTCCTGTAAAGATAGATTCAAAATAAATTATCAAATTAAAGAGTTGGAATAATAAGTCCTTCTTAGTACCCAGATTCAGATGTCCTGAATCTGGTCAAATATTTTAATCCCTTCGTAAAAGCCAGAATTCTGGTTGTTATGACAGTCGAGTTAGTGTTTATAATGGGAACTCACGTGGGCGTTTGCGTTACAACTTCAGCTATGATTGATCTCTGATATCTTTTGTATCACTTCTGTGAGCTGTTGCTTAAAAACTAATGGGCGTAACTGATATTGAATGCATCATATGATTTGGTTTTGAATCGCAATGTACTAAGGTTCCCTAATTTTCCTTCAGTGTATAAGAATGACGGAAGTTGTTTACCGAGTTAAACATATGAAAAGGATAACCTACTATGAGGAACATTATTTGTACTTCCCGAAAGCATATCAAATGTTAAGGAGGCAACTTTAAAAGGCGATGTTTATAACCACAAGGATGTAAACTTTTATTACTTCATTCAGACATGAAAATATCTTTTTCTTTTAATATATAGGTCGATACATGCACTTGAGTTCTCATGAGGAAATACAGTTTGTTGTCTTATTTTGTACCATTCGTATTAAATATAATTTATGCGAAGTTTTGCTACTATAACAACTTATGGAGATAACACAATTATAAAGGAACTCCAAATTTAAAAACTCAATCTGGCTTTTCCCATTACAGTTCCCAAATTTTAAATGAACTGGATTTAACTAATGCTATTTATATTTTAGAATACCCTGGCAACCCCCTAGATTTCACTGAATTGGAAATATTTTTTTGACCTTGGTGTTTGCATTGACAAAAGAGAAATAAACAACACTCATATTTGTGCATTCACCAAGGAAATACTGGAATCTCGGTTTCCGCTAAATTTCTTGCTTTGTGTTTATACGGATGGCTCTATATGTGAGAGGGAGAATGGAGCTTGCGGTGATATTTACTGCACACTTTTTCCCCCATCTGCTGACTGTAGGTAATAATACTATCAGTTTTGAAGACGAGAAGCAATCTATGTTCCCTAAAACAATCTACCTTAGAAATAATTCCTCTGCAAAGGCAATCCTTTTATCTGGCTCCAGATCCACATTATATGATATTTCTGCTGATAACCGATGTAGAAGTGAAAATGGTATAATTCCCCACGGTGTGTGGCCAATAACGAATGTATTATAAAGGATGCAGAGGCAGGGGTAAATACAGGATTGTAAACCAATAAAAAATAGAAGAATAGCTGTCGGTGTGGCCAGTGATAGCGATCTAAAGTCTAAATTTTATAAGATGGATGGTCGTTATTTTATGGCCCACAGTAAAAACGTCAGATGAGAAGGGTCAAAGTTGTTTAGCAAAATAAAATTATGTTGGGGGAGGTACTTCATAGACTATGTACAGAGGCGACAGAGGCGGTTTAATAAAGAACCAATTGGGGCAGGAACCACTGAAAGAAAAACAGCCCACTGCCCAATGAAAGTGAGGGGTGGGCTAGAATGGCCCCCCTGTAAACGGACAACAGCTCTGCTAAGGACGGAAGGTTTTGGAAAAGAAGGTGACGGCTCTTGGATTTGGTTCCACAGAGTTAGATGTTAGAGACTGTCGTCTGCCCCAGAGCCTTGTAGAAGTGCGAATATCCCGCCAAGGTGTTCCTATACTGGAGATGATTCTGGGTCCCGGTCGCCGATGCTACCATCATCGCTGCATACATCAGCTATAGTAAGTGCCTCCCCAATAGACTCTAAAAATCATCTTTGACAATATAGTTTGCCTCTGCTTCTGGGTTCTCAATGTGAAAATTTGTTTATATGGAACGGATTGTTATATTAATAGCTATGACCAGTTAATTGAAATTTGGGTTATCAAATAAATGTATGTTTAAGTCAATGCTTTTATCTTCCTCTCTTGTTCCAACCAATGCATGGCATCATTGTTTCAAGGTAATTAATACCCTATACCCGAAATAACTGCCCCAAAATTGCAAAATGGAGAAATCTCCTCAGAAAACCATGGTAACTCTGTAACTATTTCAGGGGGTTAATTGATCACTGTAGCCTATAGCAGGGGTGGGCAGACTTTCCAGGGTACTGGGCTACTTCTAATTTTTTCAACGTGTTGCGGTCCACCCAGTTACGTAAGTGTGGTTACGCTAAAAAACAGGTCCTACAATATTTATTAAAAACTTAATATAATATGGAATATGTACTTACTACATAACTACAAGAAAAAAACTTACTCTTTAAAACCGCGTTTAAAGCAAATCCGCGCGGTGTTCCATAAATATGTATATTTTGTATGCGCATCTTAGGTCTTAGTAAAGGCGGTCACCCCAAAATGTCTTGGTGGTCCCACCGGTCGATAGCGATCGACTTAATGCCACCCCTTCTATATAGCAATGACAGAGCAGATTTCCTATTATTAGTCTTTCCTATTCTATATGCTAGCGTACTATAAAAATATAGGATTCAGTGAGAGTACAGAACTTTAGTGAATTAGCTAAACAGTCTAACAGTCTAACACTTATAAAAAGCATAATATAGTCGGTGGAAAATGCTGATCAAAATTCCAAGATGAAACGTCAGCGTGCACTTATGCAACCTTTTTCTATATAAAATTGGAATCAAAAGTAATATCGCAGCAGGAATAGAAATACGGACATATGGTCACAGTTCTCTGCTATCCTCGTAGCATACAGATTTTTTTTTTTATCACAATGTTTCCTAGCAGAGGGAAAGAGAGAGAGAGAGAGGGAGAATAAAAAAACGAATGAGGCCTTCTTGACGTGAAGGAGAGAGAGTCTTAAGTTACCCCGACTGAGAATTCTTCAGCATGGGGGAAATTCCCCTAGCTGGTTTAGTGACAGTCGGCTCGTTAAGACTAGCTGACAACTGAGCGTTTGTTTAATCATTCTGCACATAATCTACTTTACCATTACATAACCCTGAAGATAGACTGATTCCGAAATATTTAAATAAAATAAATATGTTTATATTTTAGTTAATCAGGAAATTAAGTGTCATGTAAATTAGTCTGCTAATCGTGTCCTTATTTATTTCTCTTTTTTGAGAGAAAGCTGTATTTGAAAAGTTTATTAACGTGACCGAAGGAGGGAGGGGTTTAATATACACTCAAGAGCCAAATCATTATGACCACCTGTCAATAACGAGTTTGCCCACTGAGCGCGCAACACAGCTTCAACCCCGCCTTGGCATGGCTGCCACAAGTCCTTGGTAGATGGCCGGAGACAGATTGTACCAGATGTTTAAGCAACGGTCACGCAAATCCGAGATATTGCGAATTGGTGGTCTTTGAACTCTGAGCTGCCGTCCCATGACATCCCAAATGTGTTCTATCGGATTGAGATCCGGTGAGTTAGGCGGCCAGGACATTAACTGGAATTCAGCATCATGTTCCTGGAACCACTCCAACACAATTTTAGCCTTGTGAACCGGGGGGCGTTGTCCCTGTGGAAACATTCCATTTCCAGCTGGAAAAACAGAGGCCATGTAAGGGTGCACTTGTCCGCAATGATGTTCAGATACCCTGTAGCATTCATGGTCTGCTCTACCACAACAACGGGTCCCAGAGGACGCCCAAGAGAACGTCCCCAAAGATAATACCGCCACCAACCGGCCTGTGTAGACCCTACTGTACATTGAGGGAGCAACAGTTTGCCTGGAAGACGGCGTATCCTGACACGGCCATCGGCGTGATGAATGGACAAACCGTGATTCATCTGACCAGGAAACTCTCTCCCACTGATCCATGGACCGTCGCGATGTTCCCGGGCCCAGCGCAGGCGCAGTTGGCGATGACACTTGGTCAGCAAAGGCACACGAGTGGGAGCTTTGCTGCGTTAGCCCCATATCCAACAGTGTCCGCGAACAGTGTGCTGTGATACTATTCTACTTGGCCTGCATTGTATTGGGCTGTCAGCTGAGCCACTGTCTGGCTCCGGTTTTGCTTCACCATGCGAGACAGTCTCCGACGACCTTTTCTTTGATAGCGTGTGGACGCTCCAACACCATGTCGTCTATTGCTGGTTTCACCGTCATTCATCAAGCTTGCATAAGTACTAACAACTGTAGTGTCGCGAACAACCCACGGTCGTGCAGTTTCGGAAATACTTGTTCCGAGCCTTTGAGCCATTACAATCTGCCCTCTATCAAAGTCGCTTAGATCCGCAGCCTTTCCATCACACAAGAAGTAAGTGAAAGAATGATTCTTCAGACTCTACAGCCGCAGTTAAATACCACTTCCACTGATCACGTGCCTTCCACGTCATCCAGGCGAATTCATTGCAAAATGTAGGGTGGTCATAATGTTTTGGCTCTGAGTGTATTGTCATGTTGTTATATATGTTTGTTTGTGTAGTGTTGTCAATATATGGGGGTTATATAAGTTGTCAAAAAATTACATAACATCTGCTATACATTCATTTAAAGGTATTTGAATTTCCCGTACAGTTCTTAAAAAAGTTGATTTTGTAAATTTCAATTATATGTAAGCAACAGACAAATTACTCCTATGGCCATCAATTTCGAGAAATTATCTTCAATGCATCAAATGGTAAGTCTTTGGAGCAACTATGAAACCGAAGAGCTGTTTAATGTTATAAATTTAAAATAGGCACTGATATACTGGCTCTATCATATAATAAATGAAAAAGATGTCTCAAATTACTAAATATTGAAGATGATATTTCTAATCAAATTTATTGTTGTTATGTGACATTGACTCACATTTCTGCAGATTTCAATTAACATTAATATTAGCCCATCTTATTAATGAGATAGCTGCCCCTCCAAATTGCGATTCAATAATCCTTAACATAATATTAATATTTTGCGAATTGGAATCACCAATTTCCGAATATATCTCTAGCTGGCACGGACCAAGATTTCTCCTTTCTTACGGGTCCTTTCAGTTTGTCATAGTAGACGGGCTGGGTGAAAAATTCAAAAGGGGAACAACTCTAAATTTTCATTCCTCATCAATGTGGTGTCAGTGTTTCCCACAAAGGAAAAAACTAACGCGATCCTCATACTGTGAGGCAAAATTTAGAAATTTCTTAACTTTCCACCAAAAATTTGGCAATTAACAAAAGATGCCATTTCAATCGACGATATATCACTGATATAAAAGTTTTTGTTTACATAAAATAGGCTGGATTTATTTGAAAGTACCAAATAGTCTACACAACTGTAGGAAAACATTATAGCAATATACATTTTACGTTACATAAAGTTTCATACATAACTGACAAAATGAAGTTAGAGCTATCAATGATTCTTGTATACTAGTTTTGTGTCAGGATGGATCTTCTAAACTTCTCCCCAAAGGCAGTTCATTATTATCGTGGCAGAAGGTGTTGTCTCATTTATATATATGCTTCTTAAATTTGATATAAATTTAACATGCTCATGAAGCTAGGTAATTTTACTCCTTAATGTATTAAGCTCTTCATAAGTTGCCAATTGGAATTTAAAGGATATCTCTCTGTTGAGAATTTTCTGAATATCTAAATTCTGTTATCTACTTTGTATCACACCGAGTTTCCATAAATGAAAGTAATATGAAGAAGTTTCACTACATAATAGTCCTATATACTGTTCTTTAATCTTTAGAGGGGTAGGTTCAATATAAGACATTAATATATAATGTAATAAGTATCCTTGTTATGTACGAAAAATGTGTAGTTAGTTCATAGTAATATATATTAAACTGTGTAATGATGATTTGAAATTTCAATGAAAGTATTTTTGCATATTCCTATGATTAATCACTGAATTAAAAAAACCCTATATTTAATGTTTTCTGTGACAGAAAATATTATATATGATTTCTAGATGCTTCCGATTTCATGTTTCATCTTATTCTAACATCTCAGTTCTTTATTATTATTTTATTACCACCGTGTAGTTGCTGTCTTAGGGGGGGGGGGAACAGCCCCACATTTATTACAACACCTAACTTATTGAATACAACTGACATCTTTTAAATTTTTTTCTCGATTCGAAAAAAAATCGATCCAATTTTATTTTCGTTTTTATACTTTTGCAGACAATTTGTATTTTAATTCCTGCGCCCCATGGAAGAAAGATATTAAGCATCACTCAGATTAAAAGCTTTTAACATCTTCTATAAAAAGAAAAGAATATCTAGTTAATGATTTATAGTACAAAATAATTTAATCAATTGAATTTTTATGAATCAAGTTTAGTTTAAATTTGTAATTTTTAATGTTTAAAATATTTAAGGCTCTCTGATGGAGATATGGCTAATCTGTCACAGAAATTCAATAAATTTTATATTGATTTATATTGTAGTTAGATTTGTATGTTTTATGCTTATGAAAGAAAAGTGCTAGTTTCTCTTCAAGTATTCGGACTCTAAATTATATGCCTTCGTAACTGTGATTCTTATTTCCGATTTTCAATACCTTTGTTGCTTAGAAGGTGTCGTCACCTCCACCTGTTCCTGCTGTTGCTTTCGTGTCCTAGTATTGTGAAACTGGAGCCACAGAAAATTCCATCCATGAATGATCCTCTCGAATCAGACCTCGCGTATGATGAAGGATTGGTATCAGACTCTGAGGTAGGGCCCTGGAGCTTAGTCACTGCATACGTCAGTTGTGTTACGTCAACCTTCGGCTTCGCCTCATCTTCCGGCCGGCGTGGCCACGTTCGATCAGCCAGTGAACATGTGACCATCCGTTCTTCTACACCAGAAGTCCGAATTAAAAGACACTAAGCACTGAAAAACTTTGGACTTCAGTAACTAGTCGTTTAAATGGATCCGAAAAACGTAAACGGAGAAAAGGAATAGGATGCAAGCAGTCAGATGGGACCTCTTTCCAGGAACCTGTGAAATCAGGTACTGGCCGATCCCTTAACTTATCCTCCTCAAAGGAAGAGTTCTACGTCTGAAGAAGAACAAGAGTTCACATCGGTGGACAGTAATGGCCTGAAATCATTAAAGCTCCTAACTGTGGGACTGATGGACTCGGGGGCCGGATGTCGTGCGATTACTGAGCGATTTGTCCTTAGCTGACAGCCATTTGTGTCCCAGCGAAGGAACAGTAGACGAACCTATCTTGATGTCGTTGACAGGTACGATTACTAATATTCCTTGTTAAATAATGCTTCAATTTTAAAGCCTCATTTCTTTACCCCATAACATTAAATTTATGGATAAATTAGTATGTTCAAATCAAGCTTAGTTAATGAATACGAACTGTAAAAATACAATGACCATTCTCTCCTCACCTGTACATTTTCCAGGCTTTTAACCATTATCGGTAATGTAAATTTAATTATTTTTGCATTCAAGACAACATTATATTTTTCTTCTTTTTGGGCATAATTTCTTACATTATGAAAAAATGAACAACATTTCATGCATTCCATTATTCTTATTTTTTAATTATCAAATGGAATTCACGGGCGTAAAATACAAATTTTGGGAAAAAATTTAACTGATTTTCAACTCTAGAACTCACGCAGCAATGTTTTATTTTGAAAATAATATTTAAATATCATAAAATGTACCCATTTCTTATATCCGTTGCAGATTCAATCATATTTAAACATACATCTACAGAATATAGTCATTTGCCTTTTTGTACGGATGCTTTTATCTAGTCCTCTACTAATGCTTCATTTGTATATTTCACGGCAATCGCTTCCCTTAAACAACATTCCTTTCAAGCTTTCTTCAGTGTTGACTTTACTTAATTAAGCGTTTTTTTTCTATCTGTAAAAGCCTTTAATTATAAACATTTTCTAAAGAAAAAATTAAGATTTCTTTTTAAATTTGTTTTGTAACTTTTTTTTTATTTTAACCATATATTTTATAGCCGTGTTTGCTAATTTATAAGGTCTATTTTTTTTCTGATAGTTTTTTAATGCTTGAGTTTTTTTTCTTGTCATAAGTATTTCGCATTCTTTTTAAAAATGTTATTTTTATCAAATTCTCTGAGTCGGTGTCTTAAAAGTAATGTATATCAGCACAAACTTTAAATGTTGGAGTAGATGCTCTTTTATTAGTTGAAAGTGTTTCCAATATTGGCAATATTACAGTATACAGTTTTAAAGGGGAGAATAGTTTTTGGATATGGTGAAATGGAAAGGATACGTTAGGTTTTAGATTTTTAATGAGTTTGCAGATGTTGAACTTTTTTTGCGACGTTTTGTAAACTAATATTGAGAGACTTTTGGAGAGTGAAAATAATGCTGTACGACACTTCCTAAATCGTTCCAGGTTTGAAATTAATGTTTTAAAACAAAATTCAAAATTAAATATAAGTTCTCGCAAAATTTTATCTTTTTTTTTCTTTTTTGGGGGTGGGGTTTCTTGCTTAACCTGGAATTTTAAGTTTGTTGTTAATCCGGATTTTTCATAAAAATTTCTAATGGTCTAGTCTGTTTTCTAGTGGAAAATACTGAGACCTTACAAAACTTTGATGATTGGAGCAGATGAATATTTCACAGTAGATGACGACTGCATTTTGAGTATATTTCCAGGACCAGGATACTGTATATCAGAGTAGGAGCTTATGGGAAACTGGAAGTGAATCGTAGTGTATTCCATTCCTAACACATTTGCAGGTTATGGAATACACAAGTCTTTTTATGCAACGTTTTAAGAACTTAATGTAATCATTTCTTAATATGAGAATAATAATAATACTATATCGGGAAACATAATTATTTTTTTTCTACTTATCGACCATTATCATTAGTCACGTATATACGATTTAAGATCCCAGTTAAGATTGCACTAGTAAAATTTAAGAAACAGATATACGGATCTTTAAAATTTTATGAAAGTAAAGTCCAGTTCAGACAAAAGCCATTTTCTCTGTGTTTTGTTGAATAAAAACTCTTTTGGATTATGCAGGGTTCTTACTCAGCAGTTTTCGAAAATATTATTAAATGTGTTAACTGATCTTTTTATTTATTTTTATTTTTTTTAATCATTTAAGAGAGTCCAGCAATGTTTACGTTAATACAAACAGTTTAGAGGCCTCACATTAACTCACTTCAAGATAAAGAAGTAGCTATTATTAAAAATATATTCATTGAGTAATAGTATAGGGTAGTGTTTTTTCAACTGTAAACCAGAATAAAAATTTAAGTATTTCAATTTTTCAGCTATTTATCTTTAAAAAATAAAATAAACTGCTAATTTTTTAATTGTACAAAAGAAAATGCATAGTTACATTTTGCTTTGCGGAGAGCATGATAAGATAATATTCATAATCTGTAAAATAATATATAATACTAGGCAATAACAGTCTAAATATATAAATAACCTTTTATTTTTAAACGAAATTTTGTAGCGATTTAGTGTGTATCAGTAGGCAGCAGTTAGATAGTATGAGCAATATCATGTCTGAGATTTTTATTTATTTTTTATATCACTTCATTTCTTTGACTACACGTCTGAGAAACTTTCATGAGGTGTAGTAAAAGGACTGAAAGAACTTCTCCCTCTACGTTATGAATATCTTCTTAAAGAAATATTTACTTTAATAAATAGTTATAAGAACTAAATATAAGAACTAAATAAGAACTAATATAAGAACTAAATTTCAGCAAATTAATTAACATAAGGGAATCTTATTGCCTATTAATGTAATTATAAGGACAAAGAGCACCTACAAATTTGAGTGTTATAGAAATTTTCTTGTTTATGCATTTTAATTAACCCTATAAAGACTGTCGCTCAGGGGAACACCCATTTTTTGTGAAATTCATCGATACAACACTGTATGATGACAATTTTATACAAAACGTCTCTTCGATGTTTAGAAATAATCATACTGAACTTTGAGGAGGAAATGCTTACTTGCATTCGGCATGATTCATAGAACAATTTTCTTACTGTACACGCACAACTGTCTTGAATTATTCAAATATGTTTAAAACATTAACATTATTCGCTGTTCATTTCAGATCTGAAAAAAAAAGAACTGTAGAACTTTTTTCAGTATTTTTAAATTTTGAGAATATTGTCTTTGTTCCGTGTAGAAATGTTTTCTTCGTGTGAAATAATATTTTAAAATTATATGAAGCTTCCAAAGCGCCGAGACTGGTGCATAAAATATTTATAGTAATATAACCTCACTTTTTACATGACCTGGCGATAACAGGTTATAAAAGCACTTAATTTCTCATTGTTTTCTATGCATTACTTGCATACATATTTTATGAGAGACAGGTATAAGAGTTATTTGAACGGAGTTTTAAAGAGAAAATATTCAAACGTGTATATCATGTTTATGATCTTAGGACGGATGGAAATATAACTTCTTTGAAGACTTGAGCGTCTAAACTATTAATGACATTTTTGGAAAATCTATCTATCTTCTCTGATGTACTGAGTTAATATATTTAGTAATCGTGTAAGGGGAGTGATGTAAAGTTTGAAGAAACAGAAAATAATCATAAAAGAAAGTTAAAATAAGGTCTTTTCATCTCAGTTCGAAAATTACAAAATGTTTTCCTAAGTTGCAAAGAAAATAATAAGTATTGTATTTTTGAAAGAATTTTTTTCACCATGATTCTTTCATGAAACTATCCACTTTGATTTCATGTGTACATTATTGTTGTGTTTCCTTTATGTTTTGTATCTTATTTCATGATTGCTTAGGAACATTTTCAGTTGTTTTATTTAATGTTGGATATTATTTATTGTAATGTACATTGTAATTTCTCATAATAATATCTCTGCTTAGCCTAATATGTTGAAATATAGTATATTATGATTAATTATTTAGATATATTTTTAAGAAAGGAATATACCTTTGATTTCCTTCCTCAAAACCAAGCATTTATTTATTTCAAATTTAATATTATTGCATAAAAGTGTAATATCAACAGTTGAATATCATTTTTACTAATGAACTGAGACATATTTTTTTTCAATAGAATACCTTTACATGATTGTAATTTAATAAGACAGGAATAAATAGAGCTGTATCTGTTTTTCTTTGTGTGTGTCTCTTTCTTTCATTCTCTCCTTTGAAATTCTATTTTTGATTATGCATGTCTTTAAATTTAACATCCTCTTTGCCAAAATTCGATATTTTAACATTTTTCAGGAAAAAATAACAATCCAGTCCATTTATTTTTAAATTACTTCAGGAATCATTATCGTCGATTGAAATGCAAAAAATATTTAAAATAAGAGCCTCTCTTTGGAAGAAAGATAATCATATACATACAGGCGAGTAAAAGAATTTTTTTTCGAATGCGGAGGCACTTGTCTCTAGACATTCCCTTATACACTCATGGACAAAAAAATTAGCGCACCAAGAAATAATTGCGGGATCGTAACGAAACTTGCAATGAAGGTACGTGTCGGGGAGATATGCAAATGATTAGAAATGCAGCGTGATTGCGCATTACGTATAGCCGGTAGAGGGCGTTGAACGTCGTACTCTGTGGAGTATAAAACAGGTAACCAAAGCTTGTTTGAGTGTGCTGAGTCATTTACAAAGGAAGAGCTGAGATAGACATACCATTACGCAATGTTCGAAGACAATATAAGCAGTTGTCGCAGTTTGAGAGGGGGAGAATCGTCGGGATGATGGAAGCTGGGTGGTCAGCTAGGCGAGTAGCTCGTCAATTAGGCCGCTCTGATTATATTGTGAGGAGGTGTTGGGACCAGTGCACCCGAGAGATGTCATGTACACGAAGACCAGGCTCAGGACGCCCTCGACAGACCAGTTGTCGAGAAGACCGCCACATCGTAAGAAATGCACGCGTACAGCCAACTGCTTCATCGGCCGCCATCCAGGCACAGGTAGCACCTTCACTAGGGGCCTCTGTGTCTTCTCGAACCATACGAAGGCGCCTGGCTGAAGGACAGTTGGTATCGCGGCGCCCATTACGTGTGCTGCCCTTGACGCCCACCCATCGACGCCTCCGTTTGGAGTTTTGCCGCGCATGAGGAAAACTGGACTGCAGCGGAATGGAACCAGGTCGTCTTTAGCGACGAATCCAGATTCAATCTCGGCAGTGATGACAATCGTGTTCGTGTGTGGAGAGCCCGTGGTGAACGCTTCAATCCTGCCTTTGCTGTACAGCGACACATCGCTCCCACAGCTGGTGTGATGGTATGGGGTGCCATTGCCTACAATACGCGGTCACCCCTAGTATTGTTCCGTGGCACCATGACAGCCCAGCGGTATGTTCATGAAATCCTGCAACCACATGTGTTGTCACTAATGCAACGGCTCCCAGGAGCCATTTTTCAACAAGACAATGCTCGGCCTCAGGCAAGGGTGTCACAAGACTGTCTCCGCACTGTTACTACCCTTCCTTGGCCTGCCCGATCCCCAGATTTGTCTCCAATCGAGCATATCTGGGATCATTTGGGACGACGAGTTGGGCATCCCACGAGTTTGAACGAACTAGAGGCAAGGTTACAGCAAATATGGAACGAAATGTCTCAAGACATCATACAGAACTTGTATGACTCAATGCCCGATCGTATCGCATCCTGCATTCGCCCTAGAGGGGGTCCAACGGAGTATTAACTCCTCCGTTCTTTTGCCGTTTTCTCTGAAATAAATTATCCTTTTTCTTTGATTTTCTTATCATTTACTTATATCAAAGTAGTCATTACGTATGTAAAATTTCGTTTCATTTTGACGACTCCTTCTTGGTGCGCTAATTTTTTTGTCCATGAGTGTATTTAGAACGCCATTCATTTTCAGTGGGCACCGTATAGGTGACCAGCACTACCCTCTAAAGGCCGGTCCCGTAATTTAGAACTCAATCAAGTGACGAGACCGGTACACTTGACCCCGCACCTCCAGAAGTAAATTTTAGAATCTGGAGGAGGATATTGCAGCCCCGACAGATTTTTCGTGCCCCAGCCGTCATTATCGTACACGGCGATGGATTTGTCAGAGACGGGCATCGAACCAGTGACGTTCAAATCACTGGCTAGCTGCCTTTGCCAACTGGGCCACCTCACCCCTGAGTAATAGAAATGAAAGGGTGCATTTTATATAAATATACATACACACACACTGATATATATATATATATATATATATATATATATATATATATATATATATATACATACAGGGCCCGATTTAGAAAACTCTTGACTATAGACACTGATGTGGGCGTAATATTTCCAAAATTGATACACCAAAAAAATAATCATGAATCATTGTGAAAGCACCATTTTACCAAGAATTGGCTATTTGAAGCGTAGAAGCCTAGAACATTATCAAATAAGAAAAAGCAATGCGACATATTAACTTCATCATTAAAGCACTAATACAATGCAACCAGAAAAACTTATTAATCCCTTTTATACACTATAAAATACATATGAGGAACTATACATATAAATATATATATATGATGAACCAATCAATCAAGTTTGAAAGGATATATAAAAAAATTGTTATTAAAAAGGGTAAAATAAAAAAAAATTGAATTGGGGATTTTTTCCTTTTTTTTCTTTTAAAAGAAAAAATTTGAGGTGGGCCCTCCAACATTCGGAGGCCCCTAGGCCCGGGCCTAATGGAAAATCAGGGCCAGTATATATATATATATATATATATATATATATATATATATATATATATATATATATATATATTTTATTATGGGGTTAAATAAAAAGTAAAATTTTTTCATAACTTTAAAAATGAATTTTAAGCCAGGCTCTTCATTTTTAACTGATCTTTCTTCTTCTGTTATGTCAGCAATGTACCAGAAAATGCAGGAAACAATCAAGATGTAGTTTTTAAATATATAATATTTAAAGCAGTTATTTACTGATATCAATTTGTGATCGTTTTCTGAACATTTGGATAGAACATTTTAATGAGTTTTCTGATTATTAGAATACATGAAAAAATAATGCTCGTAGTATTTTATCCGTAAAATATTAAGTTTTGCAGCATATGCAGTAGATACCAATTTTGTTATAATAATTTATATGAAAGTGTATGAAAATAAATAATAACGAAACATCTTGAGCATCTAGAATTTTAATGCAAACGTAAAGAAGTCCATTTTGCAAATTATTTTGTTCACGAAATAATTCACTAATCTGGCATTTTTTTGCATCTTTTTTTTTTTTAATTGTGAATGTTTGCTTTGAGTAGTATTGTGCTTTTGTAATAATTCATTTCATCTTAATATTTTTATTCATTCTTAATATTTTTATTCCCCCTTTAACAGAATAATCTAATATTTATTTTGACTAGTACTTTAAATTAAGTAAAATAAATATTTGTTTTCTTTTGAAACTGTTTTGTTAATTTTTGAATGCAAGGACAGCATTCTCGCGTTATCTTTCTTCAAAGAGCAGGCGTCATTTCTAGATATTTTGCGTGTTTCCATCAACGCTGAAAATGTTGAAGCATAAGTACTGTGAACTGACAACCCAACAACACTAAGAGCTCCTCTTAAACCGTCTCTGAAATTCTGACATAGGAGATTTTGCGCTAAAAGCGATTTTAGTCAGATATGCTTTTTCACTTTAAAATGTCAAGTCATAAAAGCTAGCATTAGCTTCTAATATTTTGCACAATTAATCAACTGAGCTTCATTTGAGTTTTTAGCTATAAAAGTAAGTAAGTTATTTATCTTTTTAGTTATTATTTTACTGTGCTGTAGCCTGAAACATCATAAAAATTATCGTTTTAATTTAACAGTCTATTTTATAGTATTTGTGAATTGATTCCAAGAAACTTATAACAAAAATCGTTCCCAATGGGCGAACGGGTTTTTCAAGTAATTTTTTCTGATTCAAAAGGAACTTAATTTTCAATCCCTCAATATAAGGTGTGGCTGATATAAGTGAGCTTAAAATCACTAAACGTTTTGCATTATTTTGCACATTTGCATTATTTTAAGAAAGCTGACCTAATCTGATAAACTTTAGCATATATTAAGCAAATGGTGTACTTCAAAAAGCCATGTTTGTATAGTGACATTTTGTTCATATATTCTTAATGTGAAGCATAAACATTTTGATTTTGAATAATTTGATTGTAATCCACATTTTAAGGCCTTACTGTTAATATCGATCTGATTTCGGAATAACTTGAATAAAAACTTAAATTACATCCTAATGCAAACCTTAACAAATATGCCCCACCATAGAAAGCTTTAGATATCTTTTCGAAAAACTAATTATCGAAAACAATTCAGTACATACGTATTTCTGTTCTCTAGTTCATAATGATATTGACAGAAATTAACATTGTATTGTAATATCGCTGTGCCCTCAGATTTCAAAATTTATGTTCTTAAATTTTTAAAGGACTGAAATATGTATGTTTCAGGTTAGAATGTTATACCCTGCTTTAAAAGCAATTAACTTTTCAATTTCTTTTTCATAGTTACAGAAAATAGACAACATTACTAAATTTTAAATTTATGATGTAATTCATGTTTCTCGTTATAATTCATATTTTTTAAATAGCTATTTAAAAGATATGCGATTTCTATTTAAAGTATGGATACGAAGGTTTAGGAATACAAAATACATTAGTCTGCTATCTGTAAATGAGGACTGGGCGTGTTATTTGTATACCATAGCATATAATAAGATGCTTAATGTTTCTAAGTGCAAGTAATCGGAGTGTTATTTCATTTTCATAGCAGAAAGAAAATAGAAAAAATCAGCTGATAAACTATCCTCAACATGCGAATCAATTATGCAGTGCACGGCAGGCTATTATAATTAGGCGCGGCAATTTACTTGTAATTGTGTTCTAACTGCCTTTGCAGTGGCTTGCAGGCTATTTTCATCTTTCTACCTAATACACATTAGAACCTACTTATGTTCTATCGCTCTTGCTCTTCTGTTTCAGATATATACGCCCAGTGTTTGATAAAATTATCCAAATTGTTTTCTTGTGTATTTAGTGACTCGTGACTCGAGTAAAAAAAAAATATTTTGCTTTGTATAAGATAATCAAGTATATGAGTAAAATTGTATATTACAGAAATTATTCTTTAAATATATATTAAGGACACTGCTGTTCTTAAAGTTTATAGATCCGATAATCTATCGCAGTTTATTTCATTGGTGTTTTAAGTATCTTAGACCAACTTGCGTTTATATTTTAGTCTTCAGGCTTATTCCTTAGCAGTTATTTCGCACACAGTTAGAAATTGCGGTTACTCAGTACACGAGAATCATTTTCATTGTGAGTTAAATTTCTAGGTTTCGTTTCTCAAATTTTATGCCTAACTTACCAAAACAGATTGTTCATGTAAATCTTTCCCTTGTATTTTTATCTGCAATTTATCACATCTCACTTCACCTAAAATACATTTTCTCTATGTAAAATATTATTTCTGTGGTATTTTATTTTAAATAACTGATCATACTGATCTTTCAGTTGTTTTCTATAGTAATTGTGTTAACTTAGCTAAATTTAATTTAAACTTCACTTTAGTTTACTTATTTAATTCAGATGTTTCATTTTAATGTTAAAATATAATATATACCTATGGGTCATATACTTTCGTTTCTCACTTTACATCCTGATTAATATCTACATTTTACCATTACTTACTCTTTGGTAATTATATCTAATAAAATATATGCGATCATAAAGTTTGCATTTTCATTTAAATCTACATTTAACATCTACATTTCTTCACGGTAACGTTAATTGGTAATAGTAAGATTCTTTTCCCAGATACGTATGTCTTTAACAAGTTTGGGAATCAAATATGTTGTAAAACTCACATAAAAGAGATAATTTGATTCATTTATACCTTATTCCTAAATTTTTAATTTAGAACTCAGGAAGCTTAGATTATGTACGATAATTATTTACTACACCTTAATGTTGTATAAAAATTAACAAATGATTATTTCTGATTAATATTTTAGAGAAAAAAAGTTTTTTGAGCTTGTGTTCACCTTATTTAACCAGTAGCTTATACGTATTTGGCTTTTTAGGTCAATCCTTGTTAATGTATACAGTAAACCGAATTTTCCCGAATATGCGAATACATTTTTAAATTCTACTTAATGAGCTTCGCCTTAACATATTCTTCCAACACTTAGCTTATACGATAAAAATTCAATGTATTTAACTTAGTTTTTTTCAATAAATGAGTTGTATATAAGTCAATGTACGAAGTGGTATGCAAAATTTTCTACACGTTATTAACAGTCAAAATATATTTTTTGCTGTTATTTGGTATTACGGTAACAGAGTAATAAAGTAAAATGTTTTATATGTGTTCTATTTAGAGTGAATTAATGTAACCAATATGTTATCCGAATTTTAGTTTTCTAATTTTAATTACATTCAATTTAGAGCATAAAGTATACTAAATTTACTTGTAAATGTTTATTTTCAACACCCACTAAATTATTTTTTTACTTAATGTCTTCTTCTCATAAAGCAAAAAATTAGTTTATGATACATTTCACCTTGCAATTTTTTGAACAACTAAAATATATATTTTAATGGTTAAATATGATGTTAGTTTTTTACTGTTCTTTTATCCTAAGTTTGAAATATAAAACCGTTTTTGATACATACATCATACAATAATGCTGATTTATTATGGCTAAGAAAACCAAACTAGAATTTAAACATATTTAATTTTAGAACCGCGCCTGAAGATTGGTCTATTTTGAGAAATAATTTAATTAAAATTCGAAACGTAGCAATTAATTAGCATATAATGGGAGAAAAATACTTTGTTCTTAAATTTAATGTAGCTATTACTCTTGAACTAGTTTTTCGTTTTTAATCGTACTTCAATTAAAGCTTATATTGAAATACATTTCCTATATCTATCTTGCAAGTTAATTAACATGTTTCAATTTTCATATCCTAGATAAGACTTTTAAGAAGGTCGTAATGTTTTGTTTATTTTTATCATTTTAGTTTCCTATGAAATTAATTCGTTCTCAATAGTAAGTAAGAAATGCGCTAATTTAATAGGAATTTTACAGTACAACGTACTGTATTGTGCAGATACTGTCACACCTTAGTTTAGAAGCTTATGTTAAAAGATATCATATTTCTTTCACATTAGTGTTTAGTTACCTTACTGCAAAGTTTACCCTGACTTTTAATCTTCTGTATTTTCTCATTAATAGAAATTTATAAGATAGAAATATTTAGTTTTGGTTATATTCCCTACCTTTCGACCAGATTTTAATAAATAAAGTCATTTATTATAAACATTTAGAAAACTTTGTAATATATTGTAATCCTGAAAGCAGTTAACAATGCACGTATGAAATCAAATTCAACTACACTGAAGTGCCACTGAATTAGGGATACCTACCTAGTAACGAGTTGGGTCTCCTCTGGCCTTGATAACGGCTGCCACACGACGAGGCATAGATTCAACAAGTTTCTGGAAACGTTCCACGGGAATGGCTTGCCAAATATTCAGTAAGGTTCTTTGGTGCTGTGTGATGGCCTTTCACGCCTTGTTCCAAAACATCCCAAAGATGCTCAATAGGATTTAAGTCTGGGCTTCTAGGTGGCCAATTCATGACAGAGAAGTCAGAGGAATGCTCATCCAACCAGCCAGTAGCCAACCGGGACTTGTGAGAGGTACAGTTGTCTTGCTGGAAAACTCCATTACCGTGCGGATAACAGAACAGCATAAACGGTTGGAGTTGATCACCCAGCAACTCTACGTACCGAATTGCATTGAGGGAGGTTGGTACACGCACCAAAGATCCCAAACTGTGCCACGAAAGAACACCCCAGACCATGATTGAGCCACCATGCCCTTGTACAGTTCCAGCCAGGCATGCAGGATCCATGGCTTCATGAGCCTGACGCCATATTCTCAGCCTCCCGTCGGCGTTAAGTAGTCGGAATCGAGACTCATCACTCCATGCTACTCGTTTCCAGTCCTCTACACTCCAGTCTCTGTGCTCTCTTGCCCAGGCAAGACGTGCAGCCCGATGGCGAGTATAGAGCAATGGTACTCTCGTAGGTCGACGGCTCCCGAAACCCATACGGTGAAGCGAGCGTTGCACAGTCCGTTTACTGACTGTACGACTAGCACCGTCATTAAACTGGGTGGTAATTTGAGCTAATGTTTGGCTTCGCTGGCTACGTACAATACGCCTGAGCCGTCTCTCACCACGCACTGTCAAGGCTAATTGTCCTTTGCAGTTTGCCCGATTGCTAGTTTTTTTCCCACCATCCATGTATTCTTGGTATACTCTTGACATTGTCGATTTTGAAAATCCTAGCTATCTGACGATTTCGGAAATTGAATGGCCCATGCGTCGCGCACCTACGATTTGTCCGCGATCGAAGGCGTCTAAATCAGGCAGTTTACCCATACTGGCAATTCCAGCAACTAATTCAGAACAACCACAGTACGCGCTATATATGCAGTTACCACAGCGCCCTCACTTGCGCATACATGATGCGCAGCGCTACACAATTTGCATAGGCTTTGCTATCCCTAATTCAGTGGCACTTCAGTGTATATGCACGTTTTTAAAATTTGTTAGGATACAATTTAAGTTGGAAGTTAGAATAATTCACGCAATTTTATACACAAGGGATTGAAAATCTTTTGTTTCTTTTATGTACAACTATTTTGTCCAGTAAAATATTCAATTGCATTATGTGGCGTTTTTACAAGTAATATATTCATTAATATTTTGAATAAGGGCTATTTTTATAAATTCATTGTCTAGGCGATTAATTTTAATTCATGGTATTTTGAGTTCCAGAGTTTAAATGTTATGACATGAAAAAACGGTTAATTTTCAAGAGTCTTTCATATTGTTTTGCACATTGAAGTGTGTTTTTAAGGCTTCCTCCAAATTTTATTTTTTAACTATTTATTTTCTTTATTTTATCTGTTTGAAATACACCTCATCGATATAAATTATTGATTATATATATAAGGTCAAATTAACCATAGATATTACTTAATATCTTATTTACCGGTTTTTAATCCAAAAATAGCGTTATGAATTATGAAACATGAAAAAACTCACGTCATTACCACTAAAAAAAATCAATTGAAGTTATCCCTATATATATAATACTTATTGATGTCAAGGAAAAAGCATAATTTAAGTAAAGAATAAAGTCAAACCAAGTTTCTCTGCTTTTAGAAACAGGAATGTGTAGATAAAATTAAATCACTTTCCTCTATCTATTCTTCGTATATATAATTATGCGTTCATTTTATAAATTACTACATCATTTTTCATGTACAAAGTGAACGATGATGCTACTAATATATTTCTAATAAGGGTAAAATTACATGTAGCAAGTACGTATTAGCAATTAAAATTACGTGAGATTTTAAAACAAACAATTGTAATTTAAAATTTGCCATCAAGCATGTTTGTTTAGTGATTCCAATATTGAATTTAAACGATCCATTTCAAAACCTTTTTCTAAACAGTGCCCAGTCCAAAGGACTCAACTCATAAAATGTGACAATGCGAATCCCATTTCATTTGAAATGTATCTCCTTCTTTCTCGGTGGAAAATCTCTTTTTCATAAATTCTTTTAGCATTACATGGGTTTCAATTTATGAAATGGATAAAGTTGGAATCTGTAATTACTCAGCCTTAATAGATATTTTTTCTTTTGAACAAATAGAAAGCTGTCAAAGGCAAACACTACGTTTCAACCTTAGAACGAAATCAATTGATTTCACAGAATATTTTAAATTCTTGTTTTTCTTGTAAAGTCAAGAAAATGCGTTACGTCATTTTAAGGGATTAAATGCAGAGTTATATTATGTTTAACTTACTTTATTAGATCATTATTCCCAGCATAAAATATCATTCTATTTATTTATTGTCAATTTATTTTATGCATTTTAAACTTTTAAATGTTATTTTCTAGAACAATAGAATATCAGCATATTTTAATAAATAAGCAGTATTTCGTTATAAGGAAAAAATTATATCTAAATGAATCAAGTTTCTTTAAAATTAAGAACTTTTCCTCCAATTTAATAAATGATAGAGGGTTAGAACCGTATGACGTAATCAATTGTAGCTTATGATTTCATTAAATTATAAGGATTATGAATTATGCTTATATTTGAGAATAATCATAATAAATTGTAATTAAAGAATTTTATTTAGAATTAGAAAATGGTAATACATAATAAAAATCCTGAAAAAATCATTGCATGTCTGAAATCTGCATATTGTAGGCAAAGTATGTTCAGAAATATTTATGCTACTTATTAAGCAGTTTGTGAATTTATCCAACTCGTTTCGCCGTTATTTGGGCCTAAATTTTTTTAATTATTTCTTATTTGAAAATTAGTTATAAAAGATGCATTCCTTCAAAGGTTCATTTATATTTTGGAAAAGACGTCCACTTTCTGTGATAAACGGAAAAGAAATCTCATAATCTTTTGAGATTACTATAAAGTTACGGAAGGTTAAATTGTTTTTCAATGAAGTACGATATCTTAAAGTTCATAACAAGCATATTTTAAATCTTTCTTTTTGCATCAGTCCTTCCATCTAAGGAAATGAAAATGTTGAACCATTAAACGTGGGCTTTTCTCGTTGCCTAAGTTTATAAAAGTGAAATCAGTTTTATCAGCTTCTATAAAAAGGTGGAATACATCTATCTGATTTTTCTTGTTTATTACTAATTTAAACAAGCAAATATATTTTCCAAATTCCAAGCCAGTTACACGTTTCTCAGAAGAAAATAATTCATTTCTGGAAAGTTAATTTTAAAATGGTTAAAGTTAAGAGATTAAATGAGTGAATTTTTAAATGGTTAAAGTTACAGATACATAACAAGAAACTAAATTTTGTTCAGATATTCGACCATTGTAACATTTTAACTAAAATAATAACATTTTTTAATTCAATTTAAATGTTTAGCAAAACAGCAACAACAAAAAAATAGAACATTACTTTGAATAAAATCGAAATTAATCTCTGCTTCTTCAAACATAGTGTACGTCGCCAATTGTACCAACTTTTCGATATTTGATCACGAACTGCAAACAGTGTCCAATCAAAAATTTTAAGCAAATTTTTTCAAGCAACAAATCAACGATTTTAAAAATTCATTGAAAGTATCTTTTATATATTCTAAGTTCTTAACAAAACTATTGGAAAATGTAATCAAAGTAAAGTACGAGTATGTCTTTCAAACTTTTAAATAATATTTACTTGTAAAAGTTAAATGCACATTAGCATTATTTTTATTAAAAAGTCGAATTTAGCTCTAACTTCCTGTCGTGTTATCTATTCCCTATAAAGCTACTTCCCTATTCCTTAGATGGCGTTCCTTTTTTGGAGTTCTAAATAACGCAGAACATATTTAAAACTCTAAAAGACAGAGATGAAAATACTCTGAACACGAACACGCACACATCTATATACAGAGGCTGTTCACACATTTTTTAGACGATGTATATTGTATTCACAAAACTAAATTACATAAAATTCTTGTGTTTTAAATGTTCTATTTGACATCCCTTATTCTGAACTATCTTTCGACACCGCAATTTCCAGGATAATAATGCCTTTTGAAGTGTCAGAAGAGGTATTCTATCCCATTCTTCCTGAACAGCTTTCCAGAGTCCTGTAAGTGTTTTGGCACGACGTTTGGATAATGCAGATTTTAAAAGTCCGAAAGCACAAAAATCCATAGGTGATACATCGGGAGATTTAGTAGGGATATCAGTGAAGGGTATGGCCTTGATACCAGTTTTTTGTACCATTTCTTTTAGGTAATTTACAGTGGATTTTTATGTGTGACTGCTAGCTTTGTCCTGATGGAGTCGCACAGATTGATGGCACTGTGGGTAAAGCGATGGTATTTCATTCAGAAAAATTGGCGATAAAATATGTTCCTGATAGTATTTGGAGTTAATCTTGACATTTTTTTCCACTCTCATTATATTTAACTTGCCATTATAAGAAAAACCAGCAACAATCATGAATCCCTTAGAAAAACTTTCTTTCGACTCTTTGAACCATGTACTTAAATTTTTTTCTCCCCTTTTATGATAATAAATGGCTCTTTTTTTGTTGCAGTCATTTAAATACACCCATGATTCATCTATTGTGACAATTGTTTTCCATTTTTCTTTGGATAAGTGTTTCTCATATAGAATTCTGCAGCGTGTCCTGCGTTCAGCGATATGATTTGGAAGAAGACGATGCAGATTACGTTTTTTCACTTTCTTAACATTTAAATCAACGTTTATCATTTTGTTTACAGTGGACACCGAGCATTTTAATGATTTTGCAACTGTCCTTTGACTAGGGGGAATTTCTTTTAACATTAAACAACGTACCTTTGCAATAGTCGAAGATGTCCGTTTTTTCGTTGGATACTTGTTTGGAATTTTTGTCCCACTTGAGGCTCCAATTTGACGTTTCTTTCCTTTCTTGTTGACGATATTACCTATCGACGCTTTAGATATCACAAAACCATGACTCTCACATCGTTTTTGGATAACGGAGTATGCATATTTCTCTTCGGAAAGAGCATAAATGTAGCCTTCGAACCACTGCTTTGTTAAAAACGCCATTTTGAATAAAAACAAAACTTTTAAGCCGCAGATGATAATTTTGACTTTTAAAAACATAGTACAATTGCAATTATTTCTTTTGTAGCAAACGATTTTTTATTACCGCCTACCAAAATCGTCTAAAAAATGTGCGAACAGCCTCTGTATATATATATATATATATATATATATAAAAGAGCTTGTCTGTTTGTTTGTCCGCTATAGAATCATAGACTGTTTCACCCACCGGGACCAAATTCGGCACAAATAATATTTAGAACCCGAGAAACTTAAATCAGGAAAAACAAAATTTGGGGCGCAATTAGTTTTTTTTTAAATTAATTTTTTAAGGGTTTTTTTGTGCCTCTAAGAGGTGCGCGTACCCCCTGTGGATAGCTCTTTTCCGTAACCAGCTGCGTTCAGAGGGGCTGCGTTCAGAGTGGTTGGTTTGGGGGTGACGGGTTGTCAAATTCCAATGCGCGGGAGGAAGAGGATTGGGAATGACCTTTGTACCTGGCCAACACCGACTCAAACACAAAGCCTCGGCGCACAGTCCGTGACGTCACATACCCCGGTCATTCGAATCGTCCGGTTTCGGCTCATGAGCGTACATTTAAAAGCCTGATATTAACACTTTTTGCTACTTCAATCAATATCAATATATATATATATGTGTCTGTGTGTTATATATATATATAAATATATGTGTGTTTGAGTCGGTGTTGTCCTGGCTCCCCAGGTAAGCACAACTTTCCTGGCTCTGCTTTGTGAAATCTGCAGATGATTCGTTTTCATGCGGAAAGTGATGCAGACGATTTTTTTAACGGATTCTTAAACGGATGACGCTCTTAAAACGTATAAAGGAATAAATGCATCTGGATGTTTATCTTTGATTAAAATAAAGGATAAAAACTAATAATGCCACCAATGAAACGTGCTTCGTTTAGAAAGACTTCTGATGCGAAAAGAAAACAAGCACAAAGAGTAGTCGAAACAGAAGAAGAAGGCAATCGAAGGCTTCAATATGCATTAAAAATTTTACATCTATATCTACCCGGGCAACGCCGGGCAATAATGCTAGTATATATATATATATATATATATATATATATATATATATATATATATATATATATATATGTGTGTGTGTGTGTGTGTGTGTGTGTGTGTGTGTGTGTGTGTGTGTGTATATATATATATATATATATATGTATATATATATATATATATATATATATATATATATATATATATGTATATATATATGTATATATATATATATATATATATATATATATATATATATATATATGTATATATATATGTATATATATATATATATATATATATATATATATATATATATATATATGTGATGCTCCTTACATCACGTCATGCCTTGGAGGAGGGACGTAGCACTAATCGGAGGTGTAGCAGGCACGAGGATGTGATGCAGTCGGGCGAAGGGTAGATCATCCAGTAAGTCGCTGCGCACAACTTGGAGAGATGCCGTCGCGCGTAGTATAGATCCAGGGAAGCACTTGCGAAATTTAGGAGAGCAATACAAATATGGAGCCATTGATGAAATACACAAATTCCAAGACGTGCTTTATTTATTAGAAGGCATTAGCTGCAGTGGCCACATGACTTGGCCTGACGGGGCGCGGATTACATTAAAAGACAGATGCGGACAGCAGGTCCGACAGCAATGAGAGTTAGACACGCAGAGAGAAAAGTCCTCTGTTCATGCAATATTAAATGGGTGTTTTGCGATATTGACGCCAGAGGGCCTAAACTACTTAATTTTTATTTAGGCAACTTTAGATTCGTGGAGTTCACGTGTCCACTTAAGTTTTGCCGGGGACTTTAATGCTAGATCCCGCGCTTGTTAGAACCGTGAACAATTGACCTGGGTTCAGGATAAGTGGCCATAAAGTTCTTGTAAAGTGTGATTTTGACGTTAAAGAATCCATAAATCCAGAGTGGTTCGAGGGCTCTTCAAGAATTTTGACATTACACTGACATTCGGAATCTCATAAACTTCCTACACTCATATCTGGGGATGTTATTGAGTTCAGCTACTTCACATGGCTGTATAATGATCAGCAGGGCTACGATAAATTATCTTATTTTACTTTTACGTTGCAATTTTAGAAAAGGGTTCGTGCTTTATTAACAGGATAATTTTAAATACGCTTTAGATATATAATGGTGGGCCGTTATTATCACACACACACACACACATATATATATATATATATATATATATATATATATATATAGATATAGATATAGATATAGATATAGATAGATAGATAGATAGATAGATATATGTATATTTATACATACATGCAAATTGAAAATGCCTCCCTTCAATTTTTAATTTTTCGTCTAATGTGTTCAAATGTGCATTACGAATACATTTTTAAAACATTTTATTTAGTGTTTCATGACCCTAGAAGTAAATATGCAATTTTGTGTACAAACTCATTCTTTCAGAACACTCAATCTATCTGCTACTAAGCAAGCATTCAATGAAATAAATTTAAAAGTACCCCCAATTTTTCAAAAATTACTAAACGGGTCAAATAATTTCCAGCTTTTCTGAAGAAATTACAACCCTGAGACAATCTTAATATTATCACTGATGTGTGCTATTTGTTGACGATGTTTTTGAGGATATACAGTAGGTTTTTCTTTCTTTTTACCGGAAGCATTAACTATATGCCCTAGCCTATAAAAGGAAAGCTTTTGTGTGGAGGTATTATTCTTTATTAGCCAAATAAATAGTTTATATTGAAATGGTAAAAATTTCAAATGAATTGGAAGAAGTGTGCATTGCTTGAAATTTCAATTATCTTTGTTAACATTTAAGTGTTTACAGCAGTTTAAATTTTATTCTTTATTTTCTTGAATAGTGCAGCTATAAGGCTTACAAAGTTTCTTTAAAATTTAAATAGCTATTTGACTATGCGATGAAATTATAGTCTTCCGTATTTCTCGAAGTTAAAGTTTAGAAGTGAAGTAAGTTTTTTTTTTTTTTTAAATCTTCATTTGTGTATTATTAGAGTGTCATTTTCTTCTATTTTTAAGAAAACTTACACCACAGAAGAAATTGTTTAAAATTTGCGAATAAAATATTTTCAACGATTTTCCAATATTCATTCTCTCTCTTTGCAGGAAAAATCCAAAGAAAATGTATTGCTTTTTATGAATTTAATTTGTTTGAGAATCATGGTTTATATCCGTCTTATTTTATCATAAAATAGATCAAAACAACCTATGTTTTCCAAATGCATGTTTCTTAAAGATTTTCCGAATGAAAAGTCCAAATAATCAAAATTTAAAATTGTCAAAAATCAGCAACTGACGAAAAATTATTTATATAATTATTTTTTCTAATACCAAGCATTACAACTTAACTATGTTTATTGATCACGGCTAAGCAGTTCTACGTAGTTTTACACATATTATTCCCAAACCAATTTTGTATTTTTTACATTTTATGTTGTACTAGGTAATTTAGGGTTCAACTAAAAAATCGTATTTGAAAAATGTCTAGATAAGGTATACTACCCAAAGTGCGGAATGTCCGCTAGTTGCATTCTTGAAAATGCTTTCTCGAATATATTCCTCTTACAAAACTCTCTTTAAAATTATAAGGTAAATGCACCTATAATGGGCCATGTCCCTATAATGGGCAGCCCTTTAGAAATGTTGAGAAATTAAGGGTCTATTGTTACCTAAGGCAGTAGAAGGAGTGAGGGTCATTGGCTAATGACCTTCACCCCATCTACTACCTTAGGTAACAATAGACCCTTAATTTCCCTTAATTTCTCGACATTTCTAAAGGGCGGCCCATTATAGGGACATGGCCCATTATAGGTGCATTTACCTTACACAGCACTGTGTGTTTTTCCCCACCGAATTTTATTTTGCAAGAGTATCACCCACTGAAGTGATGAAATCAATTTATTTTTAAGCCCCTTATTTTCTAACCCCTCTGTGTTGTTAGCATAAAATGTCCTTTTTTACTGTTTCTACCTATCTCCCGAAGTGGCAAACAGGTTTATCATGATTATTTCCCAAAGGATGTCCATTTACCTAACATTCTTTGTACATCTTCTTTTCACCTCAACTTCAGTGTGATGCATTCCCCGAACGACGCCCAGCATCTGTCCGTCGAGGACCACAGTGCTTCCAACGGCAAGCCCCACAAGAAGAAGCACCACAGCGATCCTAGTGGGGAAGCGTGTTCTGCAGGCCCTGGTGACGGGTTTATGGCGGATGCGATCGGTTCCTCCCGCAGTGAACCCGATTTGGGTGGGAACAAGATCACGCCCTCGTCATCGTCGTGCTCGTCGGCTTCCTCGGAGACATCCACCAAGGCCACTCAGACCCACGATGACGGACAGCATTCGTTAAAGCTAGTCATTGATGGCAGAAAGGGACAAGGGTCCAAGCATGTCCGTACTAGTTCCAGTGGATCATTGACTTCAGGAGCCACGCCTCACAGGTACGGCTCCTTCAACCTTACAAAATAATAATTACAAGATAAAAAGACTTTTTATACACCATATTTTTAAATTTTCTGTTGAATCATATAAACTTGTCAATTCTATGTATTAATAAATACTTTTTAAAAAAAATTTTGATGAATTATCCCATCCACTTGAAAGAAAATGAAGTTAATTGGAAGTTAACTTGCATTTGACGTTCCCTTTACGGCCAATAGATGGCTGCACCTGTCTGCAAAACAAAATTAACTCAAAATAACTGAAAATTAATTTAATTCTGCTTAAAGATGCCTAAAAGTATTTTAAAAATGCATTGTCATCGTGTTCTGAGCTATTCTAAAAGTTTCAAATGTCTAGCTAGTCGGGACGTTAGTTAAAAATCGATTGCAAGATTTGTACTAGACAAACACACACACAAACACACAAGAAAGCAAGTTAATAAAACCATGGTAAAAATCAATCAAAAGGATACATTTCGGAAGCTATTTGCTTTGCAAAAGTCACACTTTCCTTTTTGTGGGAAATTATTTTTATTTTTTATTTTCTTTCTATGTCAGTTTTTAAGGAAATTAAGAGGACAAGGGACCTTCAAACTCGCTTTTTTAAATTTTCAATTTTTTACTCTGTATACAGAATGAGAATAATTAATATTTTTTTTTTTTTACTAAAATTACGACCCTAGAACTCAAAACAAGGATTTTTTGGCAGAATAATGCCTGTTTAAAAAAAAAAAATTCAAAAATGTTAACATTTTTCAAAATGATCCATGCGCATCACATATCATTTAAAAACCTTCAATTTTTTAATATAGGTTTACCATATATATGCATAAATATAATTGTGTATTAAGTTTTTTTGTTGTCTGAATCGAAAATCAAAAATATATTTTTTAATCTGCCTGTTATTGTTTTTATATTTTTGCATGTTTCTACTTTATTTTATGGTCTATAAATTTGAAAAAAATTTGTAGTTTCAAAGAATGATGCGCAGTTTTGTAACAAACACTATAATAAACAAACATGAGAAATTCGGAAAAGATCAGAAGAAAATTAAGCCATATGGAGCATTTTGAAAAATTCTAGCAATTTTGAAGAATTTTTTGATAAAAAGGACTTATTCTTCCAGAAAATTTTTATTTGTGAATTCTAAGTGCCTTCAATGTAGTAAAAAACAATATTAATTATTCTCATTTTGTTATATAGAGTAAAATGTAGAAAATTTAAAAAACACGAGGTTGAAAGTCCCTTGCCCCTTAAAGAGGTGCTAGTTGGTACCCGTCAGAACATGACGGCTAGATAGTAAATAAATGCACTAATACACAAATTATACTCAACACATCATTGCCAAATGTTGAAAATCATAATAATGCGCAGAAACAAATTAATGTATTTAAGCGACCTCGTGCTTAGTGAGTATCTAAAGCAAGATTTTAAAATGTCACTGACCATGCGCAGAAAGCAATTTTATAATTGTAAAATATCGGCAATTAAACAGCACAAAATAAACAATTTCCATCAATTTCCATCATTAATCTTATATTTCACAAACATAATTATCATAAAAATAAAAATGGTAGAGAGAGATCTAGAGAGACTCTTCGGAATAAGCGTGATTATCATTAAAACATGTCACTGAGCATACGCAGAAACAGTGAGTTTCAAAAGACATATTTAAACATGCCACTGATCATGCGCAGAAATAAATTTTTTAATTGTAAATTTTCGCTAATTAATAGAAATTGAGGTTACAAAAACGAAATTTGACAAATCTACAGATTACAATTTTTTGTTTAAGACCAAAATGAAGTAAATGGATGCAGTAGTTTTCTCTCCCGGACTGCCCAAAAAGTCGGCGTAGCAACTTAAATATATAGATGAAGTAATCTATTTCCAAGTCAAGAATATACTTCTTTATTCTGCATTCAATATTTTAAAGAAAAAAAATTAAGTACAATGAGGGTTTTTCTTGACACATTTCTCTTTTCATTAGGTATATCGGTAACCTTCGAGAGATGCATCAGTAGTCTTCCAACTGAAACTCGGTGGTTAAATTTAAGAACTCGAAATATATCACGAGAAAGGTGTTCAGAAGAACGTATCCGTTTAAAAATTTTACGTTCATATCCATAAAAGTTTTGTGAAAAAAAATTTAATGCTAATGTCACAATCTGAGGATATATTTGAGCATCATCCATATTCAAAATTACAATTCATTACAATAGAACAGTCATAATATCTCTTAATGGCGATAGACGTACTGAATTATTCCTTTATTATAAATAATTAGGGATTCAAAAGGACAAAATACAAGTGTATTTAAGGGGATCCGGTACTAAAAATTTTCCGATCTTCATTTAAACAAATTTTGTAGAATAATACTTGAAGAATTTCAAATTTGTTATTATAAACTTAAATATCAAAATTTTAAGCATGCATAGTTTTTGATATATCTGCTGATGGTGTATAGCTGATGATACACGGGGTATTTTTAAAATCTTTTTTAATTAGAACAGTTCATAGGCTGGAATATATAATTATCTTATTTATAAACTTTTAAAGTAATTTGAAGGGCAAAATATCTAGTTTTTGGTTCAGAGAAAACATTTTAAGAATTTTGACTCTAAATCATAAATACTTTAAACAATTAAAACAAAAGAAATGAATTCTGTACAAAATTTCATAGCGATGAATATGGCAAATCATAAAAAATTCCATTTCGATATAAGCGTGCTTAAAGCAGAAATATAGAAAAGAGTACAATAGAGAGTACCCCATAAAAGTTTCTTGTAACTGCCAGTCTAATCCTCCTAGCCACATACTTTTTGCTATATTTTATTAAAAAAATCTGCATTGTCTAAAGACAAGAAAAAAAATATCGATTTATTTCATTAATTCTGTGTACCTGTCTCCTTTAAACAAACTGCCAAACAGTATCACTCTGTGGTAAACGCTTTAAGCATGTTTATCCCAAAAAACTTCAAGTTGTTTTCCTTAGAAGATTTCTCAAAATGTTGGGCAAAAAAATATAAAATTTCAGTAACAAATATATCACAGTGGAAAGACACATTTTTATGAGACTATAGTTTCAATTATTTTAAAGAGAGTTTTCCGTTTAATAAATCCTCTCTTTTGAAATAGTATAATAGACTAATCGAATATATATAGTTTCTTTGAAATATTCCTTCAACATATCTCAATGGCATTTCATTACACATTTGCCAATGACGTGTAGCATAGGGGTAAGAAATTAATCTAAACGTAATATTTATTTTCACAATCAAACGTGCGTTTAAAGTATTTCAGTGAATCATTGACCTTATAAAATTAAGTAATCTTATCTCATCATTGTGAAGAACTTATGTCTAAGACTAATTGTGCGCTCTCGTAAATGAAAAAAAAAGTTAAATGAATGAAAAAAGAGGAACTATTTCTCTAAATAGCTACCTAAGTATTAGATGTGAGCATTACGAAAGCTAAGTTAAACCAACTCACAATGAATCAAAAATGTCAAGGGCCGTAATCTACATATTTAACACTTTCTTTTTTGTTCAACAGTCGGTTCCAATTTCCTGACGCGGATGCAAGCAACCAACGTCTCGCTATCGACCCGAGTCTATCATCCAAGAGTCCTCAAGAACAAAGGCGGTATTCCAAACGACGCTTAAGAGGGCCTTATGGGGAAATGCTTGAAGAGGAAATGCGGAAATCGGGCGAGAAGCAGAAACCAGCTTATAGCGATCTCAGCTTCTTACAGGATCTCTGCGAATCGAAAGCTAAAGCGCAAGGAGCTCCTGGAACAGAAAATGTTGCAGCACAGACTCAAACTTCCAGGCCTGCAATGTTCTTAAGTAGTCAGTCACTGGATGACGCAAGCTCTACGTCGTCCAAAAATGATTTGACAATGTGTGTAACACCAAAGCGAAAAATAAGTGCTAACTACCCACTTTTAACTGATAGTGAAAGTGTAGCCATTGCTAGTGATGAGGATATCACACCTACTAAGCCACAACCACCCATTGAATCGTCTTTAAATTGTGTTCTTGCCAATACTACTGGAGAAAATAATTCAGATAATAAAAACCCATGTCCAGAAAAACCTAAAGAAGATAATAAGGGATTAAACGAACCTGCGAAAATTAATGATCGTCATTCGGTAAGTGCAATTACCTTCAGTTACTTTCATTGTAATATTAATCATACAAGATACTCGATTCATTTATTGCAGTTGCAAGGAATTGCAAGTCATTTATATTTTAGCTGATCTTTCATTCCCAAATTATGACGCTTCGATAAAGCGTTTCAGTTTAAATGAACTACAGCTTGCTTTTATGTCGATGAAAGAAAATAATTTACCAGATGTTAATTAAGATGCTGGAACTTCGTAGATATGCGTTTCAGAAGAAAAAATACTTTCATAGGAAACTGACTTTTTGTGAGTTGCCTCATTTCAGAACTGTTTGGAAAATTTTTTTGCCAAGTGTAAATTCAATTTATACCAGAGTGTAAAATTTACGCCTGCCTGTTATTATGTTTAAATATTATCATATAGAATATTTAGTTCTCACAAACATCTCCCGCATTTGTTGGTAGTTTAGTCATAGTCTTGTCGTAAAAGGGAGTTAAAACTATAAAGCTCAACAGGGGAAAGTTAACGTCTTAATACTGTTCACAATGCCTCCAACTCTATCGCTCATATTTTATAATTTTCAAATTCTAAGGTGATAATCGCTTATTATCAATGAAATATAACATTCATGATCTGAAAAGCTCAGATTTTATTTATATTCTGCCTTGAAAGATTGTACAAATTTTTACTAGCAATTCATATTTGCTAATCGAGTTTAAAATGACCGCTTCCTAAATTTCATTTGTTTCGCCTGAAATATTAAAATTTATAAGTATGCAGCTACGAAATTTTAAACTACTAAGAAATTGCTATTTTCTGTTTAAAAGAAGTTGAATTATCTTCTAAAACAGTAAAGCTTAATACAATTATGTAAACATATTTATGTTTGACATTAGCAATAAGTAAACTTAAATATACTTTAAATAAATTTACTCGGTATATTTGTTAAATTTATTGGTAATTTCGTATCGCTGTGAAAATTTTTTTATATTAAGTTGCTCTACAGTTGAACGTATAAAATCATATGATTTCCAATAATATTACCCATTAGACTATTATAATATATATATATATATATAACAGTTCCGTAACTGACTGACTGACTGACAGACAACGCACAGACCAAACCGCTTGACCTAAAGGTCTGAAATTTGGCATGGCGATTCTTCTTATAGTGTACGGGTGCACTAGGAAAGATGTTTGAAAAATTCTTCTTAGATTTTTTTAAATTAAATTTTTAAACTGTTTTTGTAACTTTTTTAAAGTTTGCATTTAAAATAATAATCTGATGGTTATAAAATTTATATCAAGAGAAAGATCCTAAAAATTCTTTTAAAATGAAATCTTTTTCGAATCTTTAACTCCATTTTCTGATTTTTGGTGAATTTTTAAAGATTAATTTTTAGAATTTAATTTAATAAATGCTTATCACGTGGTTTTTTTCCTTTTTTTGATACTTTAAATTAATTTTGCGTCACGTGCATAACAACGAAATAAATTGACAAAAAAAATGTTTTTTTTTTCTTTCTAATGCGGCAGGCGATTGGACATTATCGAAAAAAATATTAAAATACAGTAAAAGAAATGTTCCTCAAACTGTACTATATTAACTGTACTATAATATTCTTTAGTATGTTCTTTTAGATTTAATTTCAATATTTTTTTCTACATTATTTTGTCTATAAAAATATCCTTTACAGTTTTTTTATAAATATATATATATTTTTTTTTGGCATTAATTGCATACATTGACCGTTGTTTTAAATTTGAATGTACTCCGTAGCGAAGCACGGGTATTCAGCCAGTTTTATCATATTTTTCTCCGTTTATCTAATGCAACAAAACGATTGCCCCATCAGATTCATTTTTTGCATCTCAGAGGAAAAATATTTAAGGGGACAATTATCACAATATAAAGAGAGAGAGCGGATATTGTATGTGGAGGGTAATCTCCGGAACCACTGCACCTATTTGAAAATTTATTTCACTGTTTGAAAGGTACATTATTCCAGATGGTCATATGTTATATATTTTGTATATCTGATCAGTAGAAAGAAAGTTAGGGGCCTAAATGTTGAGCTGATACTTCACATTTACAACTTTTCCTCTGTAAACTATAGTCACGTAACCATAACAACACATCAAACGATATTTTCATTTATTATCTGTACAACATTTAACATTTGAATTTTTTTGTCAACCACATTCAAGTAACCATAGCAACACATAAAACTACATTTTCATTTATTATCAGTAAAACATTTAATATTTTAAAGATTCAAGTGGAGGAGGTATTGATAAATACAAAAATGATTTTTGAAATTGGCACCGTTTAAGGGTTTATTGAAGAAAATTACATTTGGAACTACGCATTTTATTGGACATTTAAGGTAAAAAGAGATTTACGATTTATTGGCTATCAACCGGAAATTTATTGCTATAATATTACAGAACTTTATTTAACTTATAAACTTTATGTTCTTGAATTTATGTACAATTTTATGCACAATTTGCGTAAATCGAACTTGAATTATTGAACTTGATTAAAAAATCAGTGTGTTTCATTATACGTTTTTTTATAAATATATTTTTTTTGTTTTTTGGCATTAATTGCATAAATAGACCGTTGTATTTACAATAAATATATTTTTTGTTCTTTTTTTTTTGGCATTAATTGCATACATTGACCGTTGTATTTAATTTGAATGTACTCCGTAGCAAAGAACGGGTATACAGCTACAGCTAGTACTGTATATAGAGCTAAAAATTGAAAATAAAAATTTTCGAGGTGGATGGTCTCTTGTCCCCTTAAACAACTTGTAGTAGCTATAAAGTTAAAAAGCCTTTGGGAGTCTAAGCAATATTAAATTTTCTTGATAACCTCTGAAATTATGTATGATACAGTTTCTTGAATTATCTAGAATCAACATGTATAGAAATTTCAGATTTTATAATGGAAAGAAAAATTCATACACATATCGAAAATGAATTAATTACGCATCTATTATAACATTAATAATGACAGTCCGATATTTCACTGGGCACATAAAATTGAAATCATCAACACAGTTCGAAAACAGTTTAATTACGGAATTTGCTATCAAGATTTAACTGCAGTTTATAAAATTTGAAATCTTTTACTTTTCAGTAATATTAATGAATCATAAATAACCTATCCATTATACCTGTCATCGACTTAAATAGGTATATTCAATAAACATTAGCATTAATGAGCGAAACACTTGGGTACTATCCACTTTAATAAGAGGAGGAAAACAATGTTAATATTTGCAATTTATTAATTATTTATGTGAGTTTTTATATTCTTTTCTTTCTTTCTCTTTTTCATTGCATACAAATGAAGTTAAACGTGCGGTCTTCACAAACGATTCTAATTTATTATTCAAGAATGGCACTTGACTCATGATGCTGTTAAATATTTTATGCGTCAAAAGGAACTTAACTGAAAAATATTTGCTAACGCTTGCATTTATGTAGAACTGATAAATGAATCCAGTTATTTTGCGTGTCATCCTTTTTGCAACTGTCAATAATAATCGTGCACTCAACTCATTTTATTTATATCTTTAAGTGGAATTTCATTTTAATAAAATTCTCACAATGGTATGAAATCCATTAAAGAGATTGAACCTTAAAGTAATGCTTGAAATTAAAGAATGAAATAATATATATATATATATATATATATGTGTGTGTGTGTGTGTGTGTGTGTGTGTGTGTGTGTTGGTGTTGTAAGGACGTGACATACTCCAAATCTTAAAAAGTGTATGTTTTAAATTTTAATAAGAAAATTGAAACACCTTATTGAACGAATACATGACACGTTTGTTTTCCAAAAAAATACTATTTTCTACCGTGAGTTTTCTGAATGATAACTAGTTTGAACTTTTGTGTTTATGTCTGTAAATCGACAATTTTTACCTGCGTTTCTTGATTGTTTTTGTCTTTAGTTCTTATTTCCACAAATGTTGGGAATAAATAATGAAATTTTAAGGAAATTTCGTAATCTAACTTTACACATACTGCGTTACTGATTTAAAATAAGAAATTTTTAACAGTAGAGTTTTAATTTTAATAATAAAAAATCGTTATTAAAATTTTAACACGATTTTTATTATTTTGGTCATAATTCTATTCTGATAATATATTAAGCACTAATTTACTTTTAACTCGCATCATTGTAAGTTGATTTGCATAATTTTTGGATGGAGTTTTTGAAAATGAAAATATTTTTCAAATTTGTTGCTTCAGCTATGAGAGCTTGCATATTTTTTTTAATGACATATTGTAGTTGAAATGTAACTTGTAACATGAACATTGACAGATTATTAATGTACAAATTTTTAAAATTATGAAAGAATGGCACTCTCATATTATTCACGGTTATACTGAATATTTTCAACTCTCCTGTGACCTTTTGATGCAGTTAATATTGTAAACCATTGGTGAAATCTTTATTGGATGAGTATTTCATGAAACACTTGTCCAAAAATTTAGTTCCTGTTACAAATGTTTCCATATATATATATATATATATATATATATATATATATATATATATATATATATAAATTCCATTGAAAATTATACTTCGAATACATATTTTACAAGTAATAACTTTTATTATTAATGATGTCCCGTATTAAGCGTCAATGGAATACTTTAAACAGATGTTAACCTACGAATGTAGTTACATCTGTTTCTGTAGACGTATTGTTCATTGAAACATCACATGGAAATATGTATTAAAAATCGTATCAGACAGTTAATGAATCTTCTCTGTCCCACACTATATATATATTCCGTTATATTAAATTAAGGATTTCAAATATTTTATGTAACATTTCTTTGTTTTCAAGACAGGCGTGCGTAACTAGAAAACCATCCAGGAGCTAGTAAAGAGATTAAGGTTTACCAGCATTTATTCAACAGGCATTATCACTTGGCGTGTTTTACGTTCTTTGGAATAAAACATGCACCATGGTGCCATAAGCAATTAACCTCACCATAGGTGTCATCATGCATTGGAGATCTTTCGTAGCAGCTTAGCTCTCTCAATCACATACTTGGCAACTCGTATAGGTGTTATAGTCAAACATTTACTTTATTTTATACATCTTTTGCGAGATTGTTAGATATTGTTTCCACTGCCAAGCGATTTGAGTTGTCGTATAAAGATGTATTGGATTAGGAATCTGTAGTATGTCTTTCAATTATATTACTTCTGCAATGCAGATATTTTCTATATTTAAATGTATCAATCAAATTACTCAATTTATTAACCTACTAAGACAACATTAAAGAAATAGGCATGAAATCAAGCTTTACCTGATACTGCTTTTGAAGTGTGCTGCTTGTTGTTGAAAGCGTAAATGATGTTTAGTTGACGTAATTCCTTTAAAAGAGGTTGGCTTCGAAAAAAAATTTGAACGAGCATCATTTTTAGCGATTTTTTTTTTTTTTTTTTTTTTTTTTGGGGGGGGGGGGGGCTGACATATTTCTAAATATCAATGAGGCGAGCAAGAATGAACCGAGCAAGAATGAACATAAAAATATGAATAAAGTAATCAATGCCGAAAATGTTTGTTTGTTTTTTCCCAATGCGGAGGTACTTATCAGACATTCGCCTGTACTATGCCACAATTTTTACTGCCCATTTTATTGTGAGGGCACCATATAGGCGGACAGCATTACCCCCTATGAAGGGACGACACGAACGGAAGCATTTTTCGTGGAGCGACGCCAGGATTCGATCCGAGCACCCTCAGCACCGAAGACCAGCGCGCTGTACCACTGGGCCGCCACAAGCCTCAGAAAATGTATTTAATAAGACTGATTACGTATAGCGAAAGTTATCCTGGTAGTTCATGAAAGGTGTGGGATAATTTACAAAAAAAGAGCTGTTCAAAGATAAACTGTGTTGAAATGTAAAAAAAAAATAAGCATTTATTAGCTACACACATTCAACTTGTTACTTATTTAATCACTATTTCTTCATCTTTGTTATATAATTTTAGTATATACACAACTCAATATGTTAATAACATACAACTTCCTAACAAATATACTTGAGCGTCATATTTCTCCTTTTGCTTTAATATTTTGCTTTTTTCTTTTCCACATCGAAACTGTTAAGGCGATAATGCATTCCCTTTTAGCCTCTGACTGCAATGCTTATTATAATAATCTAGGATAATTCCCTACTTTACCTAGCTGATTCTTATTAGTTGCAGTGGCGTAGCTAGAACTTTTGCCGCCCGGGGCGGTCTCCAATTTGCCGCCCTTTCTAAGTCAATCAATGGTGGTTTTTATAAATTAATAAACATAAATAGATAATTGTAATTGAGACAAACTACATGTGGGGAACTTTTTTACCATTGGATGCCATATTTAAATTAGGCAGTAATAAAGGAGGCCGCTTAAGTTGATATACCTATAAATGCAACTTTTATAAAGACCACAAGAAACTTACGGAGATCGCAGTTTCCCCAGCTATGAGACAAAACATATACCTAATTTATAAAAAAAAATTCCGTAAAATATGTTTTATTTTATGTTTTTATATTTATAAATAAAAATAAATAATTTCATTTCTTTTGGATAAACAAACAAATTGTACACATATGTGTATGTAAACAAAACATATTTATATATTTACTCTTCTAACTTTCATAGTATAAAAATCGTGTATAATGCTCTCAAAATTTATATTATTTGTAATTCCTTGTTCTATAGACAATATTGCAAGATTTTGTAGTCTTAAATCCCTCATTGTGGAACGAAGATAATTTTTTATCAACTTCAATTTGGAGAAGCTCTTTTCGCAACTAGCGACACTGATAGCAATTGTTAAAAAAATTCTTAGCAAAATTACAATGTTGGGTACATAATTTTCCAATCTATACTGTTGAATAAATTTTAGTAGATCAACAGGGCCTTCCTTTCCGTCTTTCCAACGCTTTGCGTCTTCTTGTAGTGCAGGTACAGCCATAAAAACCTGGATCCCTTTTCTTTCAATATAGAACTGTTCTTTATCAATGTCAATAAAGTCATTTTTTTTTACATTCAAATTCTTCAATTAGCAGGTTACATGGTATTATACACGAATATTTTCTTGCAAGGACATGCAACTGATCAAAGCGTTCTTTTATTTCCTTTAGAATTCTATCCATTGATAAAAACATTTACATAGTACATAGAACTTTTACTCGACGTCGGCACCATTGATGTCTGTATCCGAGCAAAATTTTCAACCCTACATTGACTAATAATCGAGATAATATTTTCAACCCTACATTGACTTGACGATGAGGAAAAATATTCGAAATCATATAGTAATTCATAATTTGTAGAAATCGAATAGTAAACTTATGAATTGAACAAGTGGTTTTTTACAACTAATACTAAATAAAAATATGCCGCCCCAAAATATGTGCCGCCTGGTGCGAAACGCACCCACCGCACCCCCCTAGCTATGCCACTGATTAGTTGGCAGTCATTTGCAATACCCGCGTGTAGTACCAACTAGATTTGCGATCGTTTTTAAGAAGTTAAATTTTAATAATTTGGCATAATTTCCTAAACTACAGAAAAACCTTCGTTCTTTTAATTTATCTTTTCTGTATGCTATCTATTACTGTGTTGTATTAATTCCTATATAACATTTTAATAGCTTCTACTAATCTTTTACTTCTCAAAAATATAAAACTTCTGTACACTTATAATGCACTGTTTTATTTATTTATTGATTACAATCTATAATTAATTTTATAAGCTGGCTTTAAAGTAGGAAAAATAATGGAGGCGATATTTATTGATTAGTCATCTAGTAAAACTAAAAAAATCGTTTTATTCTTGATGTTTTAACGAACTCAGAGTGAAAGTAGTCATTATCTTAAGCAACGACATGGAGAAAGCAATAAAATCTAATTTTAAAACTAGGCGTTTATTTTTGAGTTTAGTTGTACGCCCCTGATATTTTCTCAATGTAATAATTAGCCACTTGTCAAAAAAATTTTTTTGCCGTAAATTTAACGTTTTCTGACGTATGAGCGTATAAGTTGGCATTATATTTCTGTAAAATGCGCGCCTCTCGTAATAAACTTCATATCCTTCCACACCCACTTTTGTTCTTTATTGGCCAGTGTGAACCTTAACTCTCTGTCAAGTTAGACTTTCCGCATTTAAAATGTATTGGAGAGTTTAAGACCTGAAAATATTTCTACGGAGCTGGAAGTGTTCTTTTCCAGCAATTTTTTTTTATGTCTTTGGCTAAAATTAGTCAGGCCGTAAAATTGAAATTTATGATCAGGTGATTTTTTTCTCTTTTTTTTTCTTTTTGTATTTGAAATTCAGCCATATGCTAGCCAAACAAGTTCCCGCCCATTTCCAAGAAAAAAGCCTTTCGTTTCTTTTTATGAGGTAAAATGCGATGTGAAGCATGCAGCAATGTTGAAAGAGCATTTCGTTGAATAAATTCATACCTTGCAAGCTTTTACATTTATTTTCCAGTATTTGGCCATTGAACTTTTTAAGCGTTTGTGTTGCTAAGGTTAATTTAAATCAATAATATTGTAATAAAGATAGTTATGGATATATTGTCTTTAAAATGCCCTTGAGATTTATAATATTTATTTTGCGATAACTGTTAATTATTTCTGTTTTTATAAATGTGAACGTGAATGTTTGACAGTTGAGTAACTAGGCTTGTTTTACCAAAAGCGTCAATCCTAGCATTCAAATTATGTTGTGGTGGTTAAGATATAAATGTTAAATGCCTTTCCTACTTAATTAGATAAATATTGGGCACATTCCACCAAATAAATTCTTCACCACTTCTTTAGCTGTTTTTTAAATAACAAGTGATAAGCGTGCGGTAAACAAACTAATAACTTTCAGGCAATGACACTAGATGATAGTGAGTAGAATAAGCTGAAAAATGTAAATTTAAGTAGTGTGATTGTACTGAAATGAAAAGAATTGCATGTTCTGAAACAGGCAAATTCCATTTGCTAGAACTTCTATCATACCATATATTCTGTCATACAGTTATATATTGGTTCATGACATGCTAGTCAAGTATTTTGAACAATTTATTCACATAATAGACTGATAAAATTGCGTATTCCTACAAAAGCTTCTTATTAAAATTTGACATTAAAAAAATGTTTTTATGTTGAGTATTTTAATTCTAGTTACCTTTATAATTTATCTTATAATTTATGTTTTACAAAAATGAAGTCTATATGACTTCATGAGAGTACAGTGAGCTCAATGAACTTGTGGTGTTGTGTTTAGTCTTATCACCTTGCAGTAACGAAGCCAGAAGTGGAACGATTCTAATCTCTGACTGGAGGGGGAGGGTACATACTTCTTAATTTACCGAATTTTCAGCCGCCCTTCGCATTTGGGCCACTGGTTACACCCTTTGAGCATTTCAAAATAAAAATATCGGTTTTACGAAATTTGGTCTAGAGAGGAAAATCCTTGTATCAGCTGTTAAATACATAATATTTGCAAATGTCTGCTCTCGTACATCATAGCTTTTGCCTCATTAATTTCGACTAAGAAAATTCGAACAGAATTCGTTCACTTTATTCGCAATGTATCTTCCGTTTATCAAATGAATTTTCCTTCAACGGTTTTTGCTGGTTGAGGGCGTTGGCATTCAGTCCCGACCCTGTGGGTTCGAGTCGAACTGTTGAAATGGATATTTCTAGGCAGTCTTTAAACGGTAGGTCCCGGTCTAATTAGCCCTTGTGTAGCAAAAGTTGACCGTAGCGCTCTAAACCAACCAACCAACCTTTTACGGTTTAAATAATATTAAGTAAATCTGTGTATACATTGATTTATTTTCTTATCGTAGACTAAAACTGTACGCTAGTCAGTTATACTATATTAAGAGAAATATTGTATTATTTGGGTAAATCTCCATTTAACTAATTTGCCGATTAAAATTAGTTTTATTAATTAAATTCAATTAACTTTCATGTTGCTGATACATTTTTCCTTTTATAATCATGATAATAAACATTAATATGTGCCATCATGTCCAAGGCAGTTTAATTCAAGCTGAAGTCATTGTTGTTATTCATGTCTCAGAACATTTGAGACTACTTCATAGCTTGCATTTAAAACATCGCGAGATATGAAAGGTGGGTTTTAATACTATCAGACCAAAATATATATTGTGGTATCACTAGAGAAAGGTCAAAGCGGCTTCCTAAACAATGATCTGTCTAAAATAAATTTGAAACTGAATTTCACGGAGAGAAAAACGCTACGAACATCACTTGCACATTTAAGTTGACCTTTTTCGGGTCGACTCAATTTTGCGGATTAGAAAAAAGTTGTCATATGCTGATTAGAAGAACAGCACCTGTATCGTCTTTACATTTAAAATTCAAAATCGACTCTTAAAGAAACACATGGAACAGTTATAGTTATCTGTTGAATTTTCATGAAGGTACTTCTAACTTAGAAAAAATGCTTTTGACAGTTTGAAAAGTGCATTGATTTAAAATAATTTTCCATATGTTCTGCAGAATTCAGATATTCCCGCACTATCAGTATTTACATAAAATATACGAAGTTATACATAGAGAGGGAAGAAAATATTAGTTATGCTATCAGAAAGCAAAGTCTCTGAAAAATTTCCATATCAGAAATACTTTTGAAAATCCTTTTTTACAAAACTAGTTTAAAGCTTTCGTAACATGTCAACACCTTAAGCATTTAAACCTCGTACAAGGTTGCTAGCTATTCAGTATCTTCAGCGCTCTCATTCTGCTGTTTTAGAGCACGTACCGTTTTCGTTTTCCTGGAAGTTATATATCAGTTGGAGAGGAGACAGCTGCTATAAATCTGTATTTAAACCTTTCGCATAAGATACTTTCAGTCTAGGAGCTGAAAACTTAACAAACTCATCTTTGAGAGTTCCAATGAAACACTTTCCTTTTCAACGGGGGGATATGTTTAGAACATTGTAGAGGGAAATGTAAATCTGACCATCTAATCTTTCTACACACCAATTTATGAGCTACCAGAAAAAAAAAAGTCTTATCTTTTCTGAATAAACAAACAGCTACCCGCACCTCGTTCTGGTTGCTTTTTTACGTTCTCCAGATGAATGCTCAATGAAATACGGTTATGAAAAAAAAAGCGTAAGATGAGGAAATGATATCATATGTATTGTGCACGCCGATATGTTCCTGTGCCATTGATATATTCAAGGTTAAGCAAAAAAAACTTTAATCTAAACGATAGTTCGAAAAAGATTATTGTGTGCGTTGCTTAGTTTAGTTGGGGAGGAGGGATTGCATTATCCGTACTGTTTGAGATTAGTTTTTATAATTTTTTTTATTCAGATGTGAAGTATTCATTTGCAAAGTCAAATAACAGTGCATTTCATAGAAAGACGAATGGAAAAGAGTAAGGTGAAGTAAAATTGTTTGAAAGTTTAACACGCAACTGAAGTAGAAGAAATAAAAATCTTATTTATAAATTTTGTTTTATATTTCAATAGAAACAATCCTATTCAATTAGAATATTTAAGTATAAATACTTTAGAAGATTTTCAGAGCAATGACAAAAACTCATGTCTGTTGGTTAGGTGTTCTGAAATCTTTGGAGCCGTGGTAGAATAAAATAAGCATCCTGATCTTAATTTTAGAAAAAGTAATATCTGAAATTGTAATTTCGCTTTATTACTCAGAAATACTATTAAAAGGGAAAATGCAAATTAATAATAACGGAATTTTTTCTCCGTGCTTCTCTTGCGTAACCTCATAAGGTTTATAAATTTTTGTACTCTCATTCACAACCAAAAACAATTAGGGTAGGTGGGGGCAAAGGTTCGCATGGGGCAAAGGTTCGCACATACATTTTAAAATGACCGGGAAGAATTTTAGGAAGAATAGGGTAGGCAGTGCATTCCTCTACTTCCAGTCAGTTACCTCGTAAAAAATGTTGGAGTTAAGAACCCCTCTTGCAGAGAAAATGAGGTAAGTTTATTTTCGTCTCTTTTAATGTAATTTTTTGCAACTTTTGAGTAATTTTGAGCATCACTCAAACTCACGAACTGTTTTGGGCATATTTTCGCATGTTAGGGTGGTAAATAACCTTTCAAATCCTACCTTAAGTTTTGCGTTAACTCAAATACAGTGGCGTCCATTCTGCAGAAACAGAACCAGCACGAAATGGGGTAAAGGTTTGCGGGAGTCATGGGGTAAAGATTCGCAGTGCAAACCTTTGCCCCATCTGCAAACCTTTGCCTCTCTAACTATTAACATTTGTTTCATGTCCTCTTTTCACTAGGAATCCTTATTAACAACGTCTTTTATTATTAATGGGAATTCACATTTTTGTAATTTGAAAAAAAATTATGGTTTTTGATAAAAACTGCCTGTTTTTAATCAGAAAATTTTTTGTAAAATGCTTGAAAATCCATAAATTAAAAATAAAATAAATTAGTACAACACAAAAATAAAATAGCTCTGAACAAAGACCTATTTTACAAGATAAAAGAATTAAATGTTGTTACAAGACATTATAAGCTTCGAAGGTCTGGTTAGGGAAAAAAGCTCTAAATGAGTAATTTCCAGATTTGCAAGTCTTTGAAATGCTCCTTGCGTCACAATTTTTGACGAAATTTTATAAAATTTATTAAAAAGACTCCTCTTATACATTAAAATAAAGTTATGTATCCATTTCAGGTTTCGACATCATTCAGATTATCAAAGTTTAACTTAAGCGTGGAAAAGTACAAAAATTTCACGAGAATTCAGAGTACAAGCATAAAAATATTTCCTAAAAATTAATTAATCAACGAAAGCACAAATCAAAACATAACCCTGATCAAAATGTATAAGCAATCTAAATGCAAAATTAAATATAAGGCTAAAAATTGGATCGCAAGGAGCATTTTAAAAAACATAATAAAAATTTCAATTTTTTTAAATATAAAAAATAAAATTTTAAATATTTATAAAATTTTATAAGGTGTTTGAAATAGCTTTACTTTAATGAATATTTATGCCCGATTTCATATCTCTGAGGTAAAAATTTCAAAAATTGCTTTGTAATGTCCCCCATCCCCTTAATTTGCTTAATTTTCACGGGTTCTAAAAGAATGAGTAAAGCCTAAGATATGATTTAACGATAGTGTTAATAGTTGATATTTTAATTGGAAGTTCTTTAGTTTAAGAAAAAAATTATTGAGATTAACACCTTTTCATTTTGTGAATTTCTTTGTTAGATTCAACTTTCTGTGTTAATAGTTGATATTTCATTTTGAAGTTATTTAGTTTAAGAAAAAATTTATTGAGATTAACCTGTTCAATTTGTGATTTTCTATATATGTAACACCTTTAAAAAGATTACAAAATGTGAAATAAAATTATTTAGACAACTCTTTTTGTGATTTTCGATGCCTATCCAGTAAGAAACCAACGAGTGGGGTAAAGGTTTGCAGTGCAAGCCTTTGCCCCACCGATTGGGGCAAAGGTTCGCAAACAGGTCTTTTGGTAAAATTAAAAATTCGGTGACTAGATATTTCGGGATAAAATTCATTATTTTATAGAAGGTAGAGGGGATACCCAACTACAATACAAGTGACTTTTTGGGGCGATAGGATCTAACGGAGGCCCGTAAGAAACCCAAAACTCAAAACTGCAAACCTTTGCCCCCACCTACCCTATGATACTATAAGAGTTAGAAAAGTTGTAAATCACTATTTAGATCAGGGGTGGGCCGACTTTTCCAGGGTGCGGGCTACTTCTAATTTTGTCAAGGTGTTACTGTCCACTGAGTGACGTAGGTGTGGTGAGCTTAAAAAAAACGGTCTACAATCTATATATATAAAAAATCTTGTCTGTTTGTTTGTCCGCTATAGAATCATAGACTGTTTAACCCATCGGGACCAAATTCGGCACAGTTAATGTTTAGGACCCGAGAAACTTAAATCAGCAAAAACAAAGTTTGGGGCTCAATTAGTTTTTTTAAAATGAATTTTTTAATGGTTTTTTGTGTCCCTAGAGGTGCAAGTACCCCCTGTGGATTTCAGACCGTTCCCCACAACATGTTATCAGTGAAATCCGAACCTATCCCCTGCGCGGTTATAACCAACCCCTCTTTCCCCGCGCGGGAGGGGGGGGGGGGGAAAGTCCTTCATGGTAATAACCTTTGGCCTTTCTCTGACTGACTGACTGACAGATAACGCACAGTCCACACCGTTGAACATAAAGAGCTGAAATTTTGCATGGCGATTCTTATATAGTGGAGTCTATAGTGGAAGGGTGAACTGAGAAAGATTTTTGAAAAATTCTTTGATTTTTTAAAACTAAATTTTTAAGCTGTTTTTCTAATTTTTTTATGTTTGCATTTAAAATGATAATCCGAGGGTTATAAAATTTATATCACGAGAAAGATCATAAAAATTCCATTAAAACGAAATCTTTTTCGAATCTTTACCTTCCTTTTCTGATTTTTGGTGAATTTTTAAAGATTAATTTTTAGAATTTAACTTATGAAATGCTGATGACGTGGTTTCTTTTCTTTTTGTGATACTTTAAATTAATTTTGCGTTACGTGCATAACAACGAAATAAATTGACAAAAGAAATATTAAAATACGGTAAAAGATAAAACTTAACCACTAGACTAACTGAGATGCGAGTTTTTAAGAATACAGTTCAAATTAGTTTGTTTTAACACGACTTTCCCGGCTCTGCTTTGTGTCCTTTGTTATTTGCAGTTTTTCTCATCGCTTGAACCGATTTACAATTTGCTTTTTCTACGGTTTTTGGCCTTAGGAAAATTAAAAACCGAATTACAATTCGCTTTTTCAACGGTTTTTGGATTTGGAAAAATTAAAAACCTATCCTTTTTTTCGCCTGTCGATAATAAAAAACCGAATCACCAAAGTAAGGAAAATAGGCTTCATGTGGAATCCCGCCTTACTTTGAATAAATAAAGGGGATAATGCATCTTGCCCTTTACCTCTTGGGTGATGTGGATAAAAGTGCGTCTCTTGGGTGATGTGGAACAAACTGAGCTTTTAAGGGAAAAATAAATAATAAAGGCAAATGTAAATTATAAAACTTATTTCTAATTAAACAGTGGATCAAACAAATCTAATTAAATCTAATTAAAAAGAATCTAACAAATATAATTAAACAGTAAACTTTCTCAATCCAAACGTGCGAATCACGCAACACTGTGTTTTTAATTCTCAATAAAATCAGACGTATAATCAGACGAAGGTCCGCAGGCTCAAAGTTTCTTTCTTTCTTATTGTTTGTATATAATTTCAGTAGAAACGCGCTAAGCGCAATCTGTCTAGCCAGATGAACATGAAGAGCTGGGGGTGCAGCCCAGTATTTTTTTGATGGAATGCATCAAAAATTTTATATCTATATATCTATCCGGGCATCGCCGGGCAATAATGCTAGTATTTATTATAACTTAATAATAAATACGGAATATGTACTTACCTACATAACTACAAGAAAAAAAACTTACTCTTTTAAAACCGCGTTTAAAGCAAATCGCGTCGGTGTTCCATAAATAAGTTTATTTTAGTATGAGCATCTTAGGTCTTAGTAAAGGCGGTCATCCAAAAATGTCTTGGTGGTCCACTGGTCGATCGCGATCGACTTAATGCCCACCCCTGATTTAGATAAAAAATGGAAAATTATCAACGACTAAATGTTTATTATTTGTAGTGCTCCTTTTGTATTTGTTTAATTTAGGGATGTTATCTCAATTGCACTGTCGCTTTCGAAAGAAAAATAACATGTAATATTGTACATTATTTTTTTCTCGCTTTGTATTTCAAATTATCCCTTTGTGTAAATGCGATATAAAATTTTGATTCCCCTTTTCTTCTTCCTCTTTCCTTTATGCAACTCCTTTTTATTTATACTTTTTCATTATTTTCATTTGCTACGGCATTTATAATTTTCTTAATATTTTCGAGTGAACACTTGCTCTTTTCACAAGAAAGTGTGACGCAAGCTATTTTCTCTCTCTGGTTGGAATTTCCTGGTTGGGAATCTCAGCATATTTTCGTAAACACCCGTCTTTAGCAAGCTATTAAATTTATAAACAGACCTTCCTTTTTGACGCTCTCACAGCGTCTTTCAATATCACATGTCATATCCACCGGGACGAAATTTTGCCATCGGGGACTAGGATTCTTCGTGAAAAGGTTAGATGCAGAATTGGTTATGAGAAACAATAAATATGTCATTAGATAGTTCTTAACTGTGAACGTGACGTTGTTTTGAAGGACGACTATTTAACTTTTCTTGTGTTTTAATTTAACAGTATAAATTTAGTCAAGTTACGCCTTTCAGTTTTCTACATGGTATCAAGTAGTGTTATGCCTAAATTCTTATTCCATACATAAGAATGTCAGCATACAAATGTACATTCATGTTTTTTGTGTGAACATTTGCATATTTCGACTTGGTTTGATGTCTCATGCATACATCATAGCTTTTGTTATTTAACCACATGCATAAAAAGAAAAAAACGAAAAGAAAAACCTCGCTTTTTGAAGATTATCACTGCTGCCATTCTCGATAAGAGCTGATTAATTTTTCCCATTCATTCTTCTGTAACATTCTGAAATTCATAACGTGTCTTTTTACATTTAAAGTTTAGTAAATTAAGCACGTAACCTCTGAAATACTTGCTAATGCAGAATTATTCTGTATACCTTTTGTGACGGCTGAAAAGGTAATTTTCTAAATTTTAATAGCATAGGTATTTCAAAGCAAAATACCAGGAAATAAAGCATACCGAAAAGCCAACTGCTTTATTTAAATAAGGAATGCATCTCATTTACGGGATCTCCGAGAACTTTTTTATTATTTCCGTTGAATAATACGGAAGTAAACTTCCAAGACCGTTGTGATCAAATACAAGCACAACTGCAAATCTCAACGATTCAACCAGTGAGTTCGAGTGCTTGAATCCGCCAACTTCGTTTTATGTTGTTCGAGAGAAAAAAAACTTCTTGTATGTCAAGAGAAGTAATTATACCACTTTATAACATTTTGCTAAGTCATTCGTAAGGAACATGCTGTGCAATGTTAATGACCGTTGAGAAACATAATGAGTTTATGAAAAAAGGTGCAGGAGACGCGAGTTGCCCAAGGATCGAGAAATTTGGGGTAAGAGGTGAGGTTATGTTGCTGGAGAGGCAACAGTGTTTTGATGCTTTTTTCCAACATTTTCAGTGAGGTTTTGACTAGATTATGAGTTATTCAATAAATCTTCATGTACATGGCATTTTTATTTTCAATTTGAAGGCAATCTCTATACAAATGTGAGTAACAGGAGTTTTATTCCAGCGTATACCTAGGACAAATTATTAAACGATCAACCACAAATTGTGGATGTTCCTGTGTTAACGTGTTCAAGGCCAGATACACATTTTTAGACGTTTCGACATGAATGGATTTATGCTCTTATGTTTCTGTGGTTTTCACGACATGCCTCAATAACCATCTCCCTACAAAGATATATCCTTATTTTAATTGTTGTGTCTCGAGTTAATCAAATTAAAAATTTATGTGAACACACAAACACACACTTATGTATGGAATTTGAATTGTTTTCTGAATTCCCTACACGCTAAACATTCAGATACCCTGTGCAAAAATTTAGGATATTTTTGTTGTCATACGCCCAATAGTTTATCAAAAATAATTGTTATATGTAATCATTATTACATCGACCTTTTCATGATGTTCACGGCTCTCATTGCAGAATGTTCCTTTCTTTAGTCATTTTTACTTACTTTCTCTCACTCTCTCTCTGTATATATATATATATATATATATATATATATATATATATATATATGTCGGCGCGGGGTTGGAGTAAAAGATCCACAACATAAACTAACTAGAAACCATCGTAAATAACAAAAACAATTACATTTATTTAGAAAGAATTGAAAGAAAAACGTAGTCCGTCCACGACGGAATCCAAAGCGGGAGTCTTAATTTTCTCCCCAAACAGAGTAGAGGGGTCGTGATAATGTTCGTGCTAGCGGCGCCCTCTTGCGCCAGACATTATATGCGTTTACAAATAACATTTTATGAAGTTTAAAGTTCATAGTTAAAAGTTAGTTCTGCTTTCTACAAATCGGCCATCCTAGCTGTCATGCGGCCTCGGATGACATTAAGCAATAGGCACTGACAGTCTCTGAAAAAGAAATAAAATGGAACACACTTACAATACACGGGACCATGCAGGGGATGCGGTGGTGCTGACATCGAGTATACAGGACCATGCACGGGATGCTCTTGTGTTGACATCGGGTACACGGGACCATGCAGGGGATGCTCTCGTGCTGACATCGAGTACACGGGACCATGCAGGGGATACTCTGGTGCGGACATCGGATGGCGGGATACCTTGTCAGTCGTCTGAATCGGGGTAGCGGGGATGTCATGCCAGTCATCTAAATCAGGATAGTAGGGATGCCCTGGCTTCGTGTAGTTGGCAGCAGAAGACGTGATGTTAGGACGTTCATGTTGTTCGAATTTGATGACACCGCACTGGTCGTGGGACTTGACATTGGTCACTTTGTAGGGACCTAGGAATTTCGGTCGTAATTTCATTCTTGTTCCGTACCACGTAGGCTTGATTGCACGTGATTTTCTTGTCCTGTACTTGCATGATTTTTTCCTTTTCTTAAAGGATTTCTGGTTTTCGTCTTGAATCTTAAGGATATTCTTTCTTTCTTCTTCCTTCATTTTTACTCTCTTTTTCATCGTCGCGTTAAGGTACTCTTCTTCTAAGACTTCTTTCACTCGTGTGTCTGTTATGCCTTTTAGTTTCACGCCTGTCAACAGTTCGAATGGTGTGAATTTAGTACTTCGAGAAGCGGTACTGTTCATTATTCGTTGAACCATAGACACGTATTTGTACCATTTCGTTGGATCGGAAATTGAAAGTTTAGAGAGTATAGGAATTAAAGTTTCATGCATCCTTTCAACTTGACCGTTACCACGGGGAATTCCTGCTGTAATTTTAATATTCTCTATTTCTTCTTCTACGCAATAGGTCTCAAAATCATTCGAAGTAAATGCGCTTCCTCTGTCACTGATAATTCGTGAAGGATTTCCAAAGGTAGTTTGTTGTAGCTTTAACTTTTCTATCGCGTCGCGTGACGATGTCGATTTTACTGGGTATAACCATACAAATTTTGTAAAGGCATCGACAACAGTGAAAATATGTTGATAATTCTTGTTCGTAGAAGGCATAGGACCTATAAAGTCAATGTGATACGTGCTCAACGGTGAATTTTCTTTTGGGATAGGATTAAGTAAACCTTCTCCTTTGCCACGTTTTCTGTTACATAGGATACATTCTACGCAGTTGGCAATGACGTTATCAATTTGTTTTCTGGCATTACGTATGTAATAATTTTGATTTAAAACGTCTTCGGTCTTGGATGATGCAAAATGATTTTTATTATGAATTCGTTTGATTATTTCTTTTTCCATTTCTTGAGGCACCATTAAAAGTTCTCTTCCATTTTTATACTTATATAAAATTCCATTTTTGACAAAATGTTCTTCATCATTTCCCTTTTCTATCAAGGTTTTAATCGTTTCAATATTTTCGTCTCGTTTTTGGGCAGCTTTAATTTTGGCGGTTATATCGTCGTCTAAAATTATCTTCTTAGAAATATCTACGGTTTCGGTTTTGTTTGGCGTATATTTAGATACAGGTTTAAAAATAGTGTTTCTTCGTGTCTTATCTTTAATGTGGTTTAAATCTAATTCGTTAGAATCAAAGTTTGGTAAATTTTCCATCAACAATAGAAAGTTATTCGTGTTGGAGGGCTTCTGAATAATTAAGGAATCTTTTTTTAAAATAACGTCAGCTAAATCTAACAGAGGGGTACCAATAATAATGTCGAATTTTATTGCTCCGTCCGGGACAACATGAAACAGTAATTCGAAGGAGTGACCGTTGATTTCCACGCTATGCATAAAAGAACCCTTGGTAAGCACATTCTTAGAGCCTAGTCCTACTAGATTTATGGCGGGGGGAGAAACAGCTGGGAGACACAGTCTTTCATAGCAAGCGGATCGTATTACGTGCAAACTGGAACCACTGTCGAAAATACCCGTCAGCTCATTATCGTTCAACCTTACGCTTATCTGTACAAGAGAATTTTTCTCTTCGGGAACACGGCAACTGATATTCATGGCTTGACTTTCAGGGGTTTTATTATTTTTCACCGGACAGTTAGCAGAAACGTGGTCATTCGTAAATTGGTTACAATTAAAACATTTTCTTCCGCGGTCTTTAAACGGACAAACACTATGATTTTTATCGCCGCAGTTTTTACAACGCTGAAAGCGGGGAGACACGTCTGATGGTGCATTCACATTCGACAGAGCTCTCTCCCCGACTGTCCTGTCAACATTAGTCACGGTAATATTAGACACGGTATTTAGAACCACCCCCATTCCAATGAACACGTGTCTTCCAGATATTCCCCCATTTAGAACCCCCCCATTCAAGCCGCCAAAGACGTCGTGTTGCTTGATCTAGTGTGACCCGCCCCCACTGTCACCATTTGACCCCCGAGACCTCGAGTTTGCCTTTGATGAAATGCTCACGGACCGCTAGACCGAGCGATCTAAGCAGGGAACAGAGTACAGGACACATAAATCACTGGAATAGGCAGAGAGCGCTGTACAAGTCTGCACGCGCTATGAAAGAGGGGTGAAATGTTTTTTCTTTTTTGTTGTTTGTGGTTCATATGGAATCGTAGTATGATTTCGTATTTTTTCGAAAATACCTAATTTTTCCTTAAACTCTTTTAAATTTTTCGCACCGTAAAGAATTACTTTGTTAGACGGTTTATCGGGAATACCATCTATAACATATTGAATTAGGGATTCTGTTTCGATGTTACCTCTGCTTGCTAGTTCTTTCATGACTAGAAAATATTCCTGCAGAGATTCTTCGTTGTTTAAATAACGTTTCGTCAACATTTTATGGAGTTGGGCGCTTGTGCACTTCGAGGCAAATTCTTGTTCAAGAGCTGATTTAAGCTTAGCCCATGAAGTTAAGCCAGATTCACCTTGAATAAAGAGTTTCGCTAATCCAGTTAATGATCGTTTCGCGAATATTAATTTTGAAGATCATTCCATGCGCAAATACTCGCCGTTTCTTCAAAATCGGTTATCCACTTTTCGATGGAATAATTATCTTTCCCGTCAAACTTTCTCAAACTGTCTTCGATATCATGATAGGAAATAGTAAATTTAGAAAATTTATCTTCTGATGGTTCTACACGGGTTAATTCGCTAACTTCGCTACGAATTTCTTCGTTCACGTGTTCATCGTCGCTATCAGATTCAAAATTATCATTCTTAAGCGTTTCAATATCTAATAGGCTATCGAGAATTCGAGTAGCGAGAACAGTTTCATTTCCGTCACAATCAATACATAAAATATTGCAAATTGTAATTAAATTAGCAAGCCTAACGTTTTTCACAGCAAAAGTTAATTTCTTCTCATAATGTTCGTCGTTTTTCTGGTAGTCAAAGCCAGAAAATTCTCGTAACCGTTTCCGGTTTAATCGGTCACCTTGAGTTTCATAAACAAAATTATGCAAACATTTTATAGATTTAACAGAAGCAGACTTCAAGTTTGCTTTGATTCGGGGAATATCAGCTAATTTCATTTTTTCCATTTAGAGTCGTTAATCGTAGCAAAAATCGTAATTAATCGTAAATCGTATAAATAGAATTATCGTAATTAGCCGTAATTCGAAGAAACAAAACAGTCACTATCGTAATTCATAAAAATAGTCTTACTTTAGTTCGGAGTCCGTTGCATCGTAATGCGTTGATGGAGATTCGCGTCGTGTTCTCGTAGATTTCTTTCTAATTCATATCTAATACCTCTTCTGACACCATCTTCTGTCGGCGCGGGGTTGGAGTAAAAGATCCACAACATAAACTAACTAGAAACCATCGTAAATAACAAAAACAATTACATTTATTTAGAAAGAATTGAAAGAAAAACGTAGTCCGTCCACGACGGAATCCAAAGCGGGAGTCTTAATTTTCTCCCCAAACAGAGTAGAGGGGTCGTGATAATGTTCGTGCTAGCGGCGCCCTCTTGCGCCAGACATAATATGCGTTTACAAATAACATTTCATGAAGTTTAAAGTTCATAGTTAAGAGTTCAGTTCTGCTTTCTACATATATATATATATATATATATATATATATATATATATATATATATATATATATATATATATATATATATATATATATATACACACATATATATATGTGTGTGTGTGTGTGTGTGTTCGTTCGTTCGTTCGTTCGTTCAATAATAAATCAAATCAAAGATATTAAACCGGAAGCAACTACTGGAAAAGTTAATTAGCAATGTCTCTTTCTCCGTCGACCGAAGTGTTCTAATAATCATAATTTTTTTAATATCTGAGTAGCTCCTGTTAGTGACACCATGGTGCTACAATTACCAAAGGAACGTGTTAAATGAAATTTAATCAATTAAAACTGCCCATCCCGGAACATCGTGTAAACACCACCTATGAGGCCCATTATGAATTTAGAGATAAATGTCTAGTCTAAGAAATAGCGTTCATAAATACACTTAAATTAATACGAGGTTACACCTATCAAAGAGCGTATTTAACTCAAATGCATACTCTTTTCCCAGACACCATGGGCTGCAAAACAATCGACAAAAGAAAAGTAGAATACAGCTTAAATATTCACACAAAATATCTAACAATTACTTGGAAGTATAAAAATAGACTATAACTGTAAAAAAGGCAAATATATGTGTGTGGTGTAAGTAAATTAATTAATGTTTGACTGCTTTTTATTTGTTATACGTCCTGAACTTATTCAAGATTTATTACAACGCTAAAGAAAGAGGAGACCATTTCATTCATTAAAGACAATTTCATTCCATTCTGCCGTCCACATCCTTCTGTCATCGCACCATTGGCGGCGGAGACGTCTGTGGTTCTGCGTCAAGGGTAGACAAAGCAATGGACGTCTTGCGGACAGACCACTCTGCTGTAAACGGCGTCGAATGGTACGCGCAGACACTGGATGATGCGTTACAGACTGCATGTGCTGTGCTATGGTTCGTGATGTGACTGAGCGATCTGTCACTGCCATGCGCACAATTTGCCTGTCATCACGTGAAGTGGTGCGCTGAGGTGGATGCGATCGAACACGCCGGTCCGTCGTACCCTCCTGCATCCAACGATCACATATCCGCATTACAGTTGTTTGGTTTCGTCCAACACGACTACCGATTTCCCTGAAAGATAATCCACAATCTCGGTAGGCCACTATCCTTCCTCTGTCGAACTCGGATACTTGATCAAAAGATGATCGCTGTTTTCGACGAGGCATAATTGATCGTTTTTTTTTTGAAAAAACCACAAGAAAAACACAATTGCCGAACTTTAAATCGTCGAAATCTCCAAGCCTTAAATAGCTCTTTTGAAGTGGCGCCACAGGCGCGCGTGATGTGCGTCTGCGCTGAAATTCTAATCATTTGCATATCTCACCTCCGCTAATGCATGTTGTAAATTTCATGTTATTTGCATGTTTCCTTCAGGGTGTTGCATTTACAGTGGCCAACAGTGTATTATCTTTTGGTTCTCTGGGTCAGGTTCTCTCTGTTTAAAAATAATAAATTATTTGTCCAATTTCAATATTTCGATTGATAAAGTGATATTTTGTTAAGAATTTTATAAACGCCGTTTGCGATTGTATGCGATAATGAAACGCAGTGAATCGTATGTGAATCACCAGCGTAGAATTTATATAATGGAATTCAACTCATAATGATTAGGTTGCACATTTTTATTTCCCTCAACCATTGCATCTAATTGTTACCTAAAAAATAAAGCTTCTAAAATATGGCTATTTTTTTCCGTTTTGCTATCATACATGGTAGAAAAATATTGCATTTAATTCCCTAAAATGAATCTAAGAGAACCTGATTTAAGAGAAACAAAATGCAGTCGCGGAACGTAAGAGAAGGAAAAACAAAATAAATAAAAGGAAATAGAAGTCTCCTTTTTTTGATGTCTCCTTTTTTTTTTCGCTGTGCATGTGGCAGGAGGAAACAGAAAATAAAAATGCTGTCGGATCTTAGAAGCGTCTTCAAGACAGCTTTTATATCTTTACTCTAACACCTTCTGGACGCATATTGCTTCGAAATCTTCAGAAATCAAAATCGAACTTTGTTGAAAAATGGTGGTTGATTCTAAACGCTTCATTTTTGTTTTTAATTTATTTACTACGAGCACTGGGACTTTAAAACCTCTTAAGAATTTTAAATAAAAGTAAAGGAAAATTTATTTACTTTTTTGTTTTGTTTTTAAAACAATTTTAAATCAGTTCTTTAAATAATTTGTAGGAATTAAAAGCATATCGTTTAGTGAGTTCTTTACAGATATTACATATTAATGCTTGTTTGTGCGTAAAATTATATATACGGAGTAGTTTGATATTAATGCTCATACTAAAATTCAACCTAAAATTGAAAAACATATTTTTACGTCAACAATAAAAACCTAACAGAAAATATAGGATTAAGCTCTATAATTAAAATATAATCTCATTACTGTGTTTCATTCTGTAAACATGTAGCAAATGGCTGTCAATTTTAGAAAAATAATTAAGAAAGATTGCTACTCATTTTATTATAATTATTTGCATATTTTTTCAGTTTAATAATATAGTATAGATTTTTAATATAGTAAGACTTAATGTAACAAGTATATTATTTTAAATTTCACTGTACATGTAAAGTGGGATATGAAAAAAATATTCAAAAGAATACATATATTTATTGATACGGGATTCATTGGTGTGGTAAAAAGGATTCGCGCGCTCCGCAGAAAGTTTTAAAAAAAAAACGGATTTGTTTAGAAAAATGAAATTGGATATAAAATACAGAATATTGAATATTTTTTTAAATCCTGGAATTGTTTTGAATGTTCTTACTGAAATCCGGACGTTTTACGATGAAGATGTTGAGATTTCTTAAAATTATAATTTCTTCCTAAATACTGGTGCAATCCCCTGTCATAAAAACAACTATCTGATTCAATGTCGTGCAAACTTAGTTTTAGTCATCTATCACGCTTTATCAATGGCAATAGAAATTATTAAGTACATCCCTCAAATACACACCTCTGCAGTTTTCAAATTAAAAAAAACGTGTTTCACAATTCATCGTATTAATATTACTATTTCTTATTATAATATTCGGGAAATTTCTTATTTTATTTCTCTGTTTCTACATTTTTATTTTATAAATGTGTTACTTAACAATTACACTAAAAAATTTAATATAAAACCCCTATTTATTCCCAAATTAGGCACATATCTAAAAAAATATAATATTAGTTAAACATTTTTTCATAACTGGAAAAAATGTTTAACTAATGTTGGACTATGTTCTTTTAATACATAAATTTCAATACCTCACTGCATCAGTAGATTCCTACAGGTGGAAAGGAAAAAGAGTAAACTAACGCAGTGAGTGCATTACGAGGAATGTAACATCGCATTCGTTAAAACTTTATGCATTATTACATTTAATATGATACACTTTTCAAAGTTGTATGAAATATGATGGAATGATTAAAGACAAAGGTATTTTGCAAGCTTCTGTTAGTTACAGGTTTATGTTCCTGGTCTATAAAGGTTAATTTACTACGCAAAGAAATGACAGAAATCCTCACTCTCGACGTGTGTTTTTATTTATCTGGAAAATAATTTTCTGGATATTTTTAATCTCATAGAAATGTTTTTATTTCGTTAATTTTATGATTCATTTTGTCGTTAATTTTGCTGTATCTTAAATTTGCGTAACAATGTGTTAACATGTTGCAGATTTAATTTTTGCAATAATCAAAATCCCAGATCCTTGAGTTCCCTTTTATCTGATAAAAAAGCACATCCTAGATGTATCCCTGCATATTTTTCTGAATCAATATTTGAGAAAAAGGCTCTTGAATCCATTATTTAGCTTTGCACTTTCAGCTTCCTCTTTAATGGAATTAAGGATTAAAGTAGTCCATTCAAATGTCGCTTTGCGCAGGTCGTCAAACAAACGCTCTTTATGTATCGGCATTAACAAGATTTTCGATCCTTCATCGGAAATTACATGGGCCAAAATTCACAGCCCTTTAGGGAGGGGGTGGAAGAAAGCTTGCCCCCAAGCAAGGTGACCTCAGAGCCGCCAAGCGGCGAAATTTGGCGTAAGGCCAACGGTGTGACGGATGCTATATATAGTCGCACCTGATGAGTATGTCTCGTTCAGTTTTTTACTCGTGGATGAAGAAAGGGAAAACGACACAGACTGTTTCTTTAAATGGTAATTAATGGACAAGGACAGCGGATGACATGTACGCATAGTGCAAAAAACTTGTCACATATATCTGACTTCTAGGCTTTAGGGAAAAGGAAATACATTTTGTCTCTGTGATAACTAATTTTTTTTGAAGCGTTTCAAACTATGGAAATGAGTTTTCAACTTAGTTTATAATTCTTTGAATTCGCTCATATTTTACAAGATTTTAAATTGTATGTAAGGTAAAGCGAAATATTTATTTAATATAAATGCCGTAGCTTCATGAGTGGGCTGCATCTTTTTTTTATCCCAGTTGCTCGATATCCTAATACAGTAAGTCTTAATTTTTTGTATTGCTTGTTTAAAACCTCCCCGCTACTTTAAGATTGATTGCTTTAGAGAAAGGGACTTTTACAAGTTTTCAGACAGAAAATGGAAAAAAAATGCACATACATGAAAACTAATGTTATGTCATTTTTTTCTACATCTTAGTCTATTACTTGCGTCAATTACGTTGTTATTTTACATTTATTTAATATGTACGAAATACTTTACTATACATACGTTGCCATAGTTACATAACATTTTCTTAAACAGATTTTCAATGAGAAAATCCACTTATTTTTAGCATAATTCCCTTATACATATGATCCTCGATCGTTTATAAGGAACAAGTATCCTAATATCCTTTGACTGGTACGCCTTCTTTTTATAGCTTTAAACATAAAATATGTTTGATTGCCGATCGAAGATTTTTCTGTAGTGTCATATAATGTGTTTTTTTACCTCGAAAAGCACAGATACCTTATTTTTTTCATATTAGGATAAAATCTTCTGTCATCCATATAAAAATAAAAATTTTAAGCATTGGACATGGAGAATTAAAGCTCTGAAAAACTGCAATATTGGTTACATACTACCTTATTAAATTTTAAGAGGAAACTCTTATCTCCATGCACTAGTAGGATACACTTGACTAGATACATAAACTGAAATATGTGATATTTTAATTGTCTTAATTTACTCAAACTTAAAGCATGTTCTACTTAATATTTTTAGCACACGCTGCTTAAATATATTTTTGATATGAATGAAAGATCTCATTAATCCCAGTAACGTTGATCTTTAAATTACTCTCATATGTATTTTATATGTTGACATGTATTCTATTCTCCCATTTACAGTTAGTTCTTTGCCTTAAATATCACAAAATATTACAATTTCGGTACGAATATAAATCCATAACTATATGATTTTAAGTGAAGGTTATATTGTTTTTGTTTTACACATTTTTTTTTAATTTAAAATTTATGGATCCCGATTAACATTTTAGTTCTGTGCCAGTACATAATTTTTTTAATCTTTGATATAAAATATTTACGCTAAACTTAATTATAAATCTGATCCGTGTTTTTTCGTTATTGGAAATTCATAAAATTTAAGCCTTATGGAAGATATGATACTAAAAAATTGGTGTGTATACCTTTGACGTTATGTTCTTACATAACAGACACACCTTATCATACAGACATATATGCATGGTATGCACGATTAAATGAAGCTTGCCCCAGGGGATGGCCGAATGGCTAGGACGCTGTGAGTTCGGGTCCCACTATTGGCATGGATGTTTAGAATCAGCTTTAAACTGTAGGCTCCAGTCTAATTCTCCATTGTGTAGCAAAAAGTTGGCCGTAGCGTACCAAACCAAGCCAAGCTAAATGAAGCTTGAACAGTGGCGTAGCGAAGAGAGGGGCAAGGGGGTCTATCAAGCCCCCAGCGCCACTCGCAGAGGGGTGCCAAACGGTCCTCAACGAATTCTATATATTATATACTTTATGTTTTTCGGGGGGAGGGGGGGCGCCAAAAAGTTATCGTTCCCCGGGCGCCAGTCATGCTCGCTACGCCACTGAGCTTGAAATTTGATTGTATACGCAGTGAAAAGAATAATGTTAATTCTTGATTAACTAACGGATGGAAAATTTTCCGCCCTAATAAGTAGCTTAATAATCAAAGCAAATAAGACAAGAATACCAGAGATTTCTTATTATTTGAATTATTTTTTCTCTCGTTTTATATCAGGCCATTTATCTGTTGTAAAGCATTATAAATGAAATAATCTTCAAATATAACGGCATTTTAAACTACAACTGGGGAAGCTTATGGTAGATCTTATGCCAAACTTATTTCTCTATCGGAATAATCGTCAAGTACCATAGCTATCATATTCTTAAGATTTTAAGATTCCAAAATTTAAGGTCTCGAAAAAAATGTTTATAATTTCATAAATAAAAGGAGCATTTTAATTATGAATATTTCCTCTAACACAGCAATATTGTAGATATGTTTCTCTGCCTGTATCTATCTATATATTTGAAATGCTAGGGTGTTATCATTCGACACCAGATTCTGTGGGTTCGAGTCTCACTGTTGACATGTTTGGTTTGCATGTAGAGCATGTACTGGTTTGTAGCCGTTCGGCTTTAAGCAATAGGTCCCGGTTTAATTAGCCCTCATGTAGCAAAAAATGACTGTGGTGCTTTCAACCAACCATCCTGTTGTCATTCATTTCACAACTGTCAACATTTCACTTCACAGTACAAATATTATTTTTCATGAGGTATATTTTCTGTTTAACCTCCCGTACAGCTAAAAATTTTGCTTCTCTTTACTCATGTATCTATGATCATCAGTCTCAAAAACATATCGAAAACTTTAGAACAAGGTCGTTTATGTTAGTAGAATCAGGAACATGCGCCGTCATAGACACAAAAAATAATTGGCTTATTCATTTCAGTCAGATATGTTTATGTAATATTATCATCTTATTATAGTAGTAAAAAAAATCAATCTTGCGTAATCTTTTGGGCTTAAATCACAGCTTTCTATCTATCTTTTGAGGTAGATTTTGATTTTTTTCCCGTTCTGTTGATCTTGTTCATTTGTTAATGAATTATTTTCTTTCTTATTTTTAATGGGGTAAAATTATTTTTCTTCTTTAATTTTACAGTATAAGAATTTTCGAATGTCTAGAGTTTTATAAACATCCATTTTCTTCTTGTTCCAAAACTAACTGCTCTTTTCTCTGCGTCAAAATTGTATTTAAGTGTATTAGGTAAGCTTTCAATGTCTATTGAAATGTCTTGTCACGTCTAGTAAGCATTTCTCAATGCTTCCATTCTACTTCCCTGCTCAGTAGAAAATTTGATTAACGTCAAGGGGAAAGATTATTTTAAAATTTCTTGTACTGGAAAATAATAAAAATACAATATATACGTCTGATGGAATAAGAAAAAAAAAGTTTCACAAACATTTTCAGCCCAAGTTTAATTGTTCAGTACTTAAAGCTACATAAGTACCAAGTTCAATGTTGTGCTTTTGCTACACTTAATAAAAGAGATAATTTACCCCGTACAGTGCTGATAGATACAGGATATGGCACACGTCAAATTACAATGATCGATTACTTCCATGTATACTGAGGCCACAATAGAAGTGAAAGTCATTACATTTCCTTCAAATACGCCACTCAGAAACGAAGAAACTTACAGATCTCATTACAAAAAAAAATAGGAGTTTCTCTTGAAATGCCATGTCTGCAATTACACACACTTAATTTCAGAATCAAAAACGTTGCATACATTTCCTGATCGAAAGCTGATGACTGTAATTGTAATCAGCTTTGGATCAGCTACAATTATTTTTTCTACTTTGATATCTCACTCTGTTTTCGCCGTTGTAATTTGCTGCTTGGTAGAAAATATTTTTGTTAATGATACTTTGAATTTCCGACCCCTTAAAGAGGATAAAGTTGCTCCTATGTGATTACTTTTTACGAAAAATGAACTGAAAAATTACATTTTTTTACTGTCGTATCTACGCGACTTAGTGCATGTAACTGAGAGGGAATTTTAAATTTGAGGGATTTTTTTTTTCATTTGAGAAAGTGACTATGAAAGCAAGTACTTTAATTTTACAGAATGAGGCTTTCAAAAAGAAAACTTATCAGAATATATAACATCATTAGATATTTTTTCATGCAGAAAGCCAAATTACAAGTTCAAAATGCAGTCCCAATTATGAGATTTGTTTTAGACATTTAGTCTTTCATTGATATTTCATGTATCATTCAATTAATATCTGTTTTATCCGTCAATAAAAATGATTTGTGTGAGCTTACTGAGTAATCTGAACACCTCATAATTTCACGGGTTTTCTTTACATTTTGTGATAAAAAGAATTATGATTATTTTTTATATGTTTGCATGATATCGCATTCTGACTCTCTACCATACAGTATGATTACGAATATAGTAATAGTTCGGGCTATAAGAACATGGGACTTCTGATCAAATATTATGTCTACCATCTACAGTTGAACGAATTTTTATATTCTTTAAACGCACTAAAGAAATAAATATGGTACAACCGTTCAATAACCAAAATAAGCTAAAAACTTTAGATACCAAATACTCTGAATATTATAATATATTAATAAAACTGAAATAGCTATGCATTTTGTGAAATTTCCTTTTGTAAATCATTCAAAGCGATTTAAAACTGAAAACTCCCTTTATTTCCCAACTCTTCTGATGATAGTGTAAACAAACCTAAGGCAATATTACTCATACTTTTTATACACATAATCAAATCCTAGTAATTTCATGCTTATAACAGACCACCCGCAATTTTAGCTAAGTGTAATTAAAAGAATTGGCTTAAATTTATGTTTTTTTTTCAATAATATGTGGCTGAATTACGATCTGAAGTTAAAAAAGGTTCAGCACATTTGTTCCTGCTATAGAAATGCTGAAGGCAGGTAAAATGATTGTGTTTTGTCTACGTTCATTCCACTCTTTAATGCTTCATGTCCTTTCCATCAGAGTGGCCACAATACTTAAATTCAGCTCTACGCCCTGTGGGGACCCCGTTAATATGGAAGGAAATGAGGCCCTTCGAAACCATCAGCAGTCCTCCTGGAAACACACAATCATCTAGAATGACAAGAAAAAGAATTTCCTTGAAAAATAAACTCTAATATTTAAGCTGCTAGGGTCGGGAGAATTACTATAAAACGAAGCTAGGTCGTGCCACCTCAACTCGATTAGGAAACCAGTTCCATCTTAGTATCTCTTGTTACCTTGGTTTGAGAGATTTGCTTGATTTCATGGCTTTTTGCTCCGTTCTTTAGATAGAGTATCATTAAATTTAATCATTGTGTATGACGCCAGGATAGCCTCAGTGGCAAATGAGTGGCCGCTGTTCAGAAGGGGATTTTTTTTTATTTATCATTTTATTAACTTGCGAGAAATAAATTTTGCCTTTTCTTTGTACCTTTCCAGTTCTTGATTTGCAGGAAATATTGATTCTTTTTCAAGAAAATGCACATAATTAAATATTCATCACTTATGTGAAGATCATTCTTTATCGCTTTGCTGATTATATGATGAACAACGCCTTTCTACTGGTCAATCTAATAAAGTTTTTTTAAATACTTTCAATATAAAAGTATCTAAATAAAGTTTTTTTAAATACTTTTAAATATAAAAGTTTATGAAAGAAATAGGTTTAAAACTACCAATAATTAAAATAAAGAGTCAATCAATGAGGTTCAAAATTCCCCATTTTCATTTTACGTTGATATTTATTTCATGGTTGTTATCTTTGAAAATTCCCTAAGCAGTGTCTTCTAGTAAGGTAAAATGGTATTTGTTCATGTGACACATTATTTAATACTTTGGAGAACTATTTTCTGAGTTCTCGAAGCATTTATTTTTTATTCTATGTTATTTAAGAAACAAAAATTATATATCCTTATTTTGTAAAGAAAGTTTTAGACGGCAAAGGCGAAAACTGCAAAAACATTCACGGATGAAAGGAAATTTTTTTCTTTATGTTATCCTCTTTCTACAAATATTTATATGACTACCAAGATTTTACATAGAATTTCGTGCGCCTGAAAGTTTTATTACTTTTATAGAGGGATTCATTCCCTAACTTTATAGGTCTACCCCCCCCCCCTCCCCCGTATGATCTATGAAATTTTATTCCATGAAAGTGAATTAAAGAAAAAATTATTGATTTAAATACCTGATAACAGGACTCAAATAATTCACCTTTACCCGAGAATGACCAGTTTTAATCATAACATATCATGCTTGAAAAGAAATGATTAAAACCTTTGTGCTCGAGGAATAAACAGGAAAACCAACGTAAACAAAGCCCAAATAGCAGTAAGATGCAATTATTTTGCATACGGCCATTTCGAAGCTACAAAGGAGCTTCTTCATCAGTGCAACGAACTTAGAGGCAGCTCATAAATAGCAGTAAGATGCAATTATTTTGCATACGGCCGTTTCGAAACTACAAAGGAGCTTCTTCATCAGTGCAACGAACTTAGTGGCAGCTCAAACCACTAAGTTCGCTTGTGCTTTGTTTACGTTGGTTTTCCTGTTTATATCATGCTTGGTTTATTTTAATTTAGACATAAACATGTACAAATATGCGGGCAAATCATCGAGTCACCTCATATATAAAAGAAAATTAATTTTCTATATTTGTTGCTATCAGCAAATATACACATTTCAAGAAACTTCAGAAAAGTCATTTGTAGATGTAATAGTAAGTTAAAAGATATAAATTGAATAAAAATTTTTGAAAATAAGTGATAATGAAGTTAAATATTTCTTTTATTTATAAATGAAAGAAACCTTTCTCAGGGATTTACATCAAAAATTCTATTTTCGGAAGTTTCATCTCCATCAGATTAGAGTGTATGATAAGTAGCCTCTATTGCACAGATATGGATTGAATACTGGCTAAGGCATAAATATCCCTTATAGTTCCCTCATAACGCTGGTTCACGTAGAGGTTTCCCTATAGCAGTGGTTCCCAACCGCTGGTCCGCGACAACCTCGGGAGTGTTCTGGCACCACATATAAAAAGGTTGTCAAATAAATGGGGATTCTGAAAGCAATGTTCATTGAACTAGATGGGCCGAATATATCCGGTGACTATCAGGTGTTGAATTAAAATTTCTCAAAAGTCTAACATAATTATTTATTATTAGAATATGATACATAAGAATGTGAGTACATTAATTCTGTATCCTTTTTGTCTTAGGGATATTCTATACCCCCACATCAAGTTGGTGGGGGTTAGGGTGGTCCGCACATGGTTCAAATTCTGGCTTAGTGGTCTGCAGACTTCTATGGGTTGGGAACCACTGCCCTATAGTGACTACAGATATCGTAGTGTGTTTCTGTGAATATCCTTAGTATTTAAACCCAAACTACTTTGAAGGAAAAAAGTCTTTAATTTTTCTGATTTCTAGCATAAAAATTACAAGAAATATCTTAAAGATAATAAAAGAAATAAGCATAGACTGGCTAAGGTATATGTGACCTTAAACTGACCCAGTCTACAGAAACTATCATATACACTGTACTATAATAGTATGTCAAGCCGTTCACCATCACTTTCAGAAATATCTTGAGCTTCGATAAATCATATATGTCTTGGGTCAACAATTTACAGTTTTCTATTTTAGTGACCTCGTTACAGTACTGTAGTCGCCCCCGATACAGATTTTATAACTACGGAGATTAAGGAGTGAAACTGATTGTTTAAAAGAGTTAATTATCTCTTGGTGGTAGCGTTAAAAATTTGATAATCAAAATCTCAATTCAGGTTAATAATTTTGGCAATATTGAATGAAAGATTTTTACATCATCCTCTTTTATACCTTTTAAAATGTTGAGTAATACTTATTAGTGACTACATACATACGCTAAATATATATATATATATATATATATATATATATATATATATATATATATATTCTGTGTGTGTGTAAATTTTATTACTATCATTTTTATTTGAAAACAATCTTAATGACCGCTAACATATATTATTATTTGTGCTCATATTCGTAAAGTAGCCATGTTAGGCATGCTATCGTTGTCATTCACCAAATAGTTTTTTCTTTAATCCTCTATTTTAATCAGTCACTACCTTTTAAAGTATCTCTCTATTCTAAAATATCCATTTATATCTAAGCTCTACTGCGTCGATTTTTAGCGATATGAATCAATGTTATAGATGTTAATCAATTCCCTTATCTCCGAGCAATAATTGATTACCAGTGTCGCCTTGTAGACAAGGTTAGTGACCCATCTATGATACAAGATTTCACTTTTTGGCATTCGACGCGTAAAAGGTGGGGTGGGAGCGAAATCGTTTGCTGAATGAAGGGATTAGGCTGCTCATCTTAATCTTATCTAAATGGCGACATGCTACTGAGTAAACATTTTTTTTAGGAAATCGGGAATGTACTTACAAGTCACGTATGCAAAGGTTAGTGGTACACTTTCAGTAATTGGTTGGGAGTACCTGATATCCCCCCCTTCTTTACTGATAACACAAAAACTGGAGAATAAAATTGCCTTTATTTCTTTAATGAAAACAAATTACGCAGTTTATTAATCATTAAGGACTATTTTAGGAGATCTCAGTGAGCGCTTATATTTCATGTTCAAACGAAAGTTTCTTCTCTACCCTTTTAAAGTATAGGCGCCTATTTAACAATCGACTTAAAGAAATGGTTTCAGTGAACTGGTATGTGACACTGTAAGTATAACCAACATATCAATTTTTTTGATTGAAAAATATACTCCTATATGAATACTGGTAATTCGAGGATGGACTTTTTTATGAATACTCAAATAAGTGGGGAAACACATGATACCATAGAGAAAGTGTTTATAGATTTTTTTAATTCGTTAATTCCTAAACGATAGATTTAAAAGTTACTCAAACACTTTCGTATACTTCAGAAAGGCAAAAACTATTTAATTTTTCTTAACAGTTTTTGACATGATCTTAGCAGGTTCGGTTGCGTTTAGAAATTCAGACAATTAGGTAACTAGCTTAGGAAATTAGCTAATAAAAAAATATTACATTTTACTTTAATTTTGAAGACAAATCTTTTCTGTAATACCTATCATCCGGTGATCTTTGAGCAATAATATATATATATATATATATATATATATATATAGAGAGAGAGAGATAGAAAGATAGATATATATATATATATATATATATATATATATATATATATATATATATATATATATATGTGTGTGTGTGTGTGGTGTAATAAATTAAATATTAGGCCCTCCATTCTATCATTAATTCCCTTTCCTAAATCCAATCCCCAGTAACATTACTTTAGCGCTTTTAAAAACCCATATCAACAGAAACTTCCCATAAACAGCAAATGTTGCATTTCTACACGTCTATACGTCTCGAGAAAGGCGTGGGTTCGCATCGCCAGCCCCAAATTCCGCTGACACTTCAAAATAACAGGCACATGTACCTCGCTTCTAGCGCGTAAGGTTGAAAGGTGATATTACACTTCGCTCCGAGCATCTGAAATGAATGGACGTATTTTTCTGTCGCTTAAATAAAACGATTCGACCCAAAAATTTTAATTACCTTCAAAATTTAATTCCTTTCAGGCTGAGTCTAGCTCCAGCCATGTAAATTTGAGCTAGTTTCCTTTTCAGGTTGCATTTTAAGAACGAGATGTAATGGATATATTACATATAGCCGAAAGCGATTCTTCATGTGCGAATCAACCCCAACGGACTTCGAGTCCATTGCCTAGGACTATGTGTGTGCGCGTGAATACCGACATTGAGAGAAGCGCAATAGGAGTTCGCCAGCGTAACACTTGAAAATGAAATGACCTAGTTTTGATTTCGCTTTTTCGAAACGAGCAAAGGAAAATGACATCGAAAGATTTAAATAAAAAATTGGCTGATCATCGTGACTCTGACCAACCTGAAGAAAAACAAGTGGATAATTCTGGAGTTTACGACAAACAATTATGGAAACAGTACTATATCTTCGCCAAATCAATTAAGTAATCTCCTGAAATTTAATCCTAATGGAATGGTCAAAATTAATAACTGGTTGAAATTCTTCGAGAAAAGACTATTGATTTGACGGAAGAAAAAAAAACAACAAATATTTACGGATTTTCTATCGGACGAGGCTTGGAATTTTACATCGAAAACCTAATAGAATCACAAAAGTGGGATGAAGTTAAAATAAAAATCAGTGACTACTTCTCAGAAGAAAAACGGTTTTCATTCAAAGATTTCAGGCAGGTTGAGCCTTTCTGGAAGTCAAATATAAATGATTATTTTAAAAGAAACGAATATCGGTAAGTATTAAAACTTGAAGAAGAAATTATAATTCAAGGTCTCACAGACGGATTGCCGACAAGATCCAGGGATTATTTTTAATAAGTAACGTTGGTACAACTACTGAGTGGATTTCCCTTGCGAGGAAAATGATGAACAGCTACGAAGATAACAAGAGGAAAGAACACCATAATAGAGACTTGCATAACCCACAGTCCGGTTTTCGCAGGACCGTTCGATCGGCGAGATGACTATGACAGATTCCCACAACATGAGTCACCTAGATTCCGGCACCAACAACCGCGACCATGGCATAGATGGCCCCAGAATTTTCGAGAAGAGGAACGTCCTAGGACTCGGTTCCAGCCTCCACAACATGCAAACAATTATAACAGCAACATGACAGAACAGCGACAATGACGGATGTTCACCGTTAGACCTAGAATCGGTACTGAACTGATTATCGGCCTGATAGATACAGGTAGCACCATTAACATTATCTCAAGAACTGTATATGAGAAAATTAACTATTATGTGAACATTCTCAAGACAATTCTCAAATCAGTACCCCTTGCAGGTAAAATCAAAACTGATAAATAATTTCTACAAAGTGCCGAATCGGTAAGTTGAATAGATTGTGAATTTTATGTTATTGAAACAAATTTAAGTATGCAATTTTATCGTCCGAAATTATTAATCTATTTAAAATTAATTTGGATTTTAAAAATTTTTGTGTTTATCAAGGAAAAATAATATTTCATCTACTTTGTCTTTGGAAATGTTACTAATAATTGCTATATATTTTAAACATATGATAATCCTGATGTGCACATACTTGTTCTCATAATACTATAATCTTGATACTAAATATAATAGAAATTGTGATACTCGTTTTTATAAATTGAAAATGAAATTATTGTTGCTGATGATGAAAGTGTTCAATTGAACAAAATATTGAATTAGTATAATAATATTTTCGAGAAAAATAAATATGATGTTGGATGTATACGTCTGAACACAAAGAGTAATTTTGAATTCTGAACTACCAATTTCCCTTCGTCCATACAGAGCGTCGCCAAAAGATAATGCCGAAATTAAGAAGCAATAGACGAGCTTTTAGCTGCAGGTTTAATAAAAACATCTCATTCACCCTATTGCTTCCCCAATTACTTTGGCTTACAAGAGAGATGAAATTCAAAATCCAGAATGTATCGATTACCGAAAACTAGATAGTATTACAAAAACGGACTCAGAAACAATTCCCCGAATCGACGCAGTTTTAGATCAACTAACCAATGCTAAGATTTTCTCCCCCCTTGATCTCGCGAGTGGCTACTGGCATATAAACTAAATGAAAAAGATACAGAAAATTAGCTTTCACCTCAAACTTTGGCTTATATGAATGGAAAGATTACCTTTTGGCTGGAAAAAACGCTCCTGCCATATTCCAAGAACACTCAGACAAATTTTAAATAAATGCCAAATTAAATTGCGCTCAACTATTTTGACGATATAATTATATTTTCAGACTCTTTCGAAGAAACACCTAGAGCATTTAAAAACTATTTTCTCGATTTGTGAAAAAGAAAACATAAAATTGAAATTTTCAAAATGCCAATATGCCCAAACAAAAATAAAATTTTTGGGATACGAAGTGGAAAAGGGATGTTATCACCCGAGTAACGCCAATATAGAAATTATTAAGAAACTTCAACCCTCCCAAAAATGTTAAAGACTACAAGATTTTTAGGGTAGCGTAAATGTTTATAATAAATTCATTCTCAACTATGCTAAATTACGAGTACCATTGAATAAATTCTTGAAGAAGACACTAAATTTGAATGGACAGATGATTGCCAAAAGCTTTTCAGGATTTAAAAGACGCTCTAATTTCTAAACCTGTTTTATCTATTTACAATCCGAATTACCCATATCATATTTTCGTGGATGCGTCTGGACAAGCGGTAAGCGCAATCTTAAACAACAACACCCTGATGGAAGTTTTCATCCCATAGCCCTATCATCTCGAAAAATTAGACCTATGAACAAAATTATGCCATTACCGAGTTGGAATGCTTGTCAATTATTGATGCTGTCGATAAATATGTTATTACATGGGACTTATTTTAACCGTTCATACGGATCATGCTGCACTTGTCTGGTTTAAAAGTATTAAACACCAACTGGACGATTATTCCGATGGTCACTTAAACTTTCCATGTACGATTTTGACATAAATATAAAAACAGGTTCTACAAATTATGAAGCCGATATGTTAACTAGAAACCCAATTTCTCACTCATGTAACTTTACGTGACGTGACCCCATTGTTGACATTGCAAGAAATCGAGCATCATCAAATTTAGATAATGTAAACGGTAAGAAGTTTAAAAAAGCTAATAATGTATGGACAATTAAAAAACAAGGTTTAATGAAATTATTGTGCCCTTCTCTTTACGATTAAAATTATTAGAAAAAGCCCATGTTAATTATGGACATTTTAGGAGTTTCGGCAATGTTAATCTGATATCCCCTCAATATTATTGGATTGGAATAACTAAAGATGTGAGTAACTATGTGAAACATTGTGAAGTATGTCAATAAATAAGAAGTCTAGACAAAAAAGATTTGGTCTCTTACAAATGTTACCCCCTACCAGTGAACCCTTTGAAATTCTTGCATAGACACCTGTGGTGGTTTAAATTATTATGGGTCTCCAAAGAAATATTTACACATATTTATAGATCATGCCACGAGGTATATATGGACCCTTTGCTTCTAAAACTGAAAATACAGATACTTATATTAATTGTTTAACACAAATTTTTCAACACCAAGTACCTAAGAAAATTTTAAGTGATAGAAATAGTGCTTTTACTTCCTCTAAATTTAAACATTTTTTGAGAACAATAATATTACACAATTGCTAACTACTTCGCATAGACCACAAACAAACGGAAAAAATGAAAGAGTAAATCAGACCCTGATCACTAGGCTTAAATGTAAACTAAATTCACACCCTGGTAAAGTCTCCTGGACAAAATTATTACGTGAAATAACGAATGAATATAACGACACACCTCATACCGTAACAAAATTTCCCACCTTCTTATTTAATGCATGGAAAACCACCCTACAAAAATTTACTTGATGATCAAGACATGTACCCACCAATTGAAGAAGCTAGGAAGATTGTCTAAACAGAGAACTATAAGAAATCATGAAGTAAATAAAGAAAGATATGGCACTCATTTTGAGGAATCTAAATTAAGGTAGGTGATATAGTAATGTACGAAGATTTCGTTACCCAAATACTCCTAAACTTACTCCCCCTTATTCTGGTCCATATAAAATTTTGAAACAAATTTCTAGAGTAAATTTTGAAATTAACAGACCCCAATTCCCTCACTAAGAAAACGTCGGAAATTGTACACTGTACCAGATTAAGACCTTTCAACCCTGCAGATAATTTTCGATTACAACTATAAAAGTAAACATTCCTATTTTTAATAACAGTAAACCCCCAAACGCCCAAGATCCAAGTAAAAATTAATAGTGTTAGAAAAAAAAACCTATTTATGATGATAAGATACGCAACTGTGATCAAATAACTACGACTATGACTCGATAATCTTACGATATTTTGATAACCAATGAAGATTGCTGTTGACGCATGATGAAGATAACCTAACTTTGATGGATTTAGATACCTACCTAAATTTCGTAGTTAATCATATTTAGAGAATTTTCGATGCTGGTTTGCCTTCCAGAAATTACCATCTGAAATATTTTAAAAGAATATTTATTAAAAAGAAAATGTTGATGTGCTAAGTTAAAGAAAAATTTTGTCAATGTTAGGGCTAACATGACATGTCACAGGTTACCCCTAATTTTGCCAAGTATGTTGATGATCTGAGTTGTAATTTTTGTTGACACTGGAGAACCCTTTTGCTTAGCACAAGGGGTAGTTCCTCCCGCAGAGGGATGAGCCTCTTGCTGTCTTTGCATCACAGCACCCTCGTGATCACTAACAATCTTTCACGTTGGACATCAAGAGGATAGCCCATTTCACCTCCAGGTTTGTCACTTATGTCATGATTGGTACCAATGATTTTAGAATTTGAATATTTTGAATGGAAATTAGTGACGATATTAAAGCACATAATGTTTTTGAATATTACCTAATATGAAAATGATGCCCATTTACTTGATTAAAGATTTATAACAAGTTGTTTTGAATTGTTTAATTTATGATCTTATGTATTGTTAAAAAACTTGACAGGTATCTAAATCTATGCTGTAATTGAAGTGAAACTTTCAGAATAATATAAGAAATCAATTTTGTAATAATATTGTCTAAAGTAATGTTGTTTTGAACTTGAACTTATTGAAATATCTTCTGAATTATACGTTGTGAATTATTTTAAAATTTATGTAAGTATTCGAGATTAGGAATATGAAAAATGGAGATCGACGAATGATAATTGATGTAAACAAGGAAGTTTTGAAATCATGTGAAATCATGTGTAAAATGTAAACACTGAATATAAACCACATACAATAAGGACTTATTTGATAAACAATGTATAACGACTTGAATTTAAACTGAGCTTAAGGACTCCAAGAATTATACGTTATTTTAGGACTCATTATTGAATGAAGGACTTTGATTTAATTAAAAAGTTATTTAGATTATATTAGCCAATAATATTTCAGTTATTTGAATTTCATTGCACATTGTATAATAATTATAAACTTTATTGCATATTATATTAATTCCTTATATTCTATTCATTATAGATTTCACTGTATATTCCTTTGATTTCATATATTTTTTGTGATGGTGCAACGAAGTCATAAGAGTGAGCTTAGTTTTATAGTAAAGATTCAAAAGATTTATCTTTGGTTTTGTTCGGTGAAGTTAATTTATGATGGGTTATGGACAAAGCTCTTGACTCTGTAACCTTGATGTGTTCTAATTCTCACCCACCTTGCTGTTTGTCGTGACTTCTTTCCACCAATGTTGAATTTAGAGACATGTAATTGTATAATGTAGTTAATTTTGATTATGTTTGATTGTAATTGTACTCACTTTATTATATAAGAGTTCATTTGTATTTTGTTTGTGAAAATGTCACCTTTCAACGTGACGATTTTCCCTTTTTCGGGGGGGATTTGTAATAAATTAAATATTAGGCCCTCCATTCTATCATTTAAATTCCCTTTCCTAAATCCAATCCCCAGTAACATTACTTTAGCGCTTTAAAAACCCATAGCAACAGAACTTCCCATAAAACAGCAAACGTTGCATTTCTACACGTGTATACGTCTCGAGAAAGGCGTGGGTTCGCATCGCCAGCCCCAAATTCCACTGACACTTCAAAATAACAGGCACATGTACCTCGCCTCTAGCGCGTAAGGTTGAAAGGTGATATTACACTTCGCTCCGAGCATCTGAAATGAATGGACGTATTTTTCTGTCGCTTAAATAAAACGATTCGACCCGACTGCTTCAAAATTTTAATTCCTTTCAGGCTGAGTCTAGCTCCAGACATGTAAATTTGAGCTAGCTTTCCTTTTCAGGTTGCATTTTAAGAACGAGATGTAATGGATATATTACACACACACACACACATATATATATATATATACAGTGATTTCCGCTTATAAGAATCACGTTTGTTATTACTGTTTTTGATTCTTATAAGCGGTTGATTCTTATAACTGAAACTTCCCTTTGGACAGGCACACATACACAAATATATACTTGTACATATATATAAACACACAGGCACATATATACATAATTTACCATTAAATACTCTTTAATTTACGTTATTTATCATTTAATAAATTATTTTTTATAATTTTAAAAATACTCAATTTCTAAACAAATACTATAAATCAATTTCTAGACCTATAAGTAAAAAAACATGATTATAAAATCAACAAGAGGCAGCTTCTCTTTGACTACACTTTGGAAGAGCGTCATATCTAATTAACAAGTTCTGTTTTTCAGAAAAAGTAAGAGTTTTCCTTGCTTTTATCATATTTGAATTCGACTATCAAAAAGTTCTAACACTAACTGGCAATTTTGTTAGAAAACTAAAGTGAATACTAGCAACGTATGCTTATTACAGTCTCAGACGAAGATTCCCTTTATAGCTTACGTTTCACGGTTTGATTCTGAATCAAACCGTGAAACGTTTGATTCAGCATCTGGTTCATCTGATTCAGCAAAATGGATCCGTTTACGTTTCACGGTTTGAAGTTCTGAATCCACTGTCCCGTTTGCGTAAGTGATGGTGGACACTTCGCGGAAGATTTATGTGTTTCAGGGTCCAGAAATCCCCAACCAGGAAGTAAGTGGTGGGAAAAAGGAGTGCCTGTCTGGAGAAAAGCGAAATCGAACCCGGGCGGGTTAGATGCCCCTGGGTAAAGCTAATAAGACAGTGTTTAGCAAAAACGCATGAGAAACTCTTATGTTATGTCTAAAGGAATGTATTTTACGACTGTTTTCCACCCCAAAGTTTTATCAATCTTTCTTTTCAAAAACTTAAGAAAGAATTTCGTACCTTTTGAGAGTTCAAGTGGCATTTTTTGGAAAAATGAAAGGAAGGCGAAGATTGCAAACTGATTCTTATAACCGGTGGATTGATTCTTTAAAGCGGAAATTTTAACATGGAAATAATACATTTGTTTTTGTTTTACTATATTGATTCTTATAAACGGTTGATTTTTATAACCACTGATCACTATAAGCGGTGGTTACTGTATATATATATATATATATATATATATATATATATATATATATATAAATAATGTATACACGATATAGGAAATATGACAAATAATGCTCGACGAACTCCGGCTAAAAGTCGTCAAAACCTTAAACATTTCAAATATATTCGAAAACAAAAATTTTTTGGTGAGCTGCTTCAGGAATGCGATAAAATTAGGCTCTGACGCTCATTTAAATCAAACTCTAACATCATATGAAGATCATGTATCTTTTTTTTTTACATACTCATTAGTCGTCGATTGCTTGACTTTCTGTCTCTGTAACTAGATTAGGTGAAAGCACAGTTGCGATTTATTGAGTCATTAGATATAATTGATGAAATTCTATGAGGCTTGCTTAAGCGTCTACTAGAAATCCGCCGAGATGCAATTACAATAACTAAGGAACAACTCTTCGCCTTTTCCTTTATTTTCTTTTCTATATATCATGAAGAAATGCTAAACGTTCAAACCAGACAAACAGAAATCGTCTCAATATACTATTTTAATACCTTTTTTCATCCCAATTACTTGCCTTATTGCTCTGTTTCTAACTAAATTCTTTTGATAACAGAAGACATGAAGGCTTTCATATATTTATTTAACCACTTAAATTTCAGTATCAATATAAAATGAAGTACTTTTGAGTCTTTTTATACTGAAAAATATAGAAAAATATGTAGCAACGGTTTGCCATTGAGACATTTTCTTTTATCATATAGATACAATTGCAATTACTTTCCTATTCTTGCATAGTGTTGCATATTCTTCAAGCATATATTCGTAGTGTATTCGTCTTGATTACTTGTCTCTCTGTTGCCATGGAATTTCGCATTTAACTCACATAAATGTAATTAACAAAACATGAACATTCCCAGAAACTGAGATTCTTCTTTTTTTCCCAATTTATTTGTTTTTTGCGTAATTCATTAAAATAGATTTAAAATAATTCCCTCTTCGGTTTTAAGGATGTTTAATTGTTAGGAAAAATTCGCCCATTTCAACGGAAGTAGAACTTTTTTCTGTATCATCAACTTTAACCTAGGGCATAACATGTCTTTATTTTGTTAATGAATGAATGAATGTCTCTACGTAACAGTTGGTCGGAGTTATTTTATAAAACCTTTGATTAATCGCTATTCAACATTAAATATAGAGTTCAATATACTAGAAATTCATAATGACTCTTAACTATAGACCCCAACTTGTAAGTAAAAGTTTTTGTACACCCATACCTCGCTTTAAGTCCTAGATACATTCCGGAAAAGTTGGCCGTTAAAGCGAAAAGCAGATAAACGCAATCAATTATTTTTGATTTAAACCCCATACAATTTAATTGGATCTTTTCCAATTTTTTATAATTAATATAGTATTTTAGTTAATAAAGCATTTATTCTTTTTATTTCCTATAAAAATGCTTACATAAAAATAAACGTAGAAAACAATCTAATAATAAACAGAAATTAAAAAATAAACATATAAATAAAAAACAAAAGAAATCATATGCACATATGTATACATATCATAAAAAAACATGAATTAAAATGTTTAAAAACGGTTTTAATTTGATGACGAACATTAACATGAAGAATCACTAAGCTATAATCTGTGCCATCATCACTTTCCGCTGTTGTGACCGTATAACGAAACATTTGTGGGTCGTAAATCGAAAAAGTGCCATAATTAAAAAAGGTCGCTGTAGGAAAATGCCGTATAAGATCGGCCGTATAGTGAAGTATAGGTGTATATCAAGTAAAAGGACAAAATATAATATGAGTAAACGAAGTTCAAATTCATGAATTCATAAATATTTTCTTTCTTAAATTACCTGAAAAAAATTTAGGTATCTAAAAAAAGCTAATTTTCTTTTACCGGATAATTAATATTCTTAAATGAAGTTTCAGATACCTGAGAAAAAAAAATTATATTATAATTTTCATAAAAATAGTGTTGTTAAATTACTTTGGTCCCTTAATATGTTTTCATTCTTTTATGTAGTAAAATCGGAGAATTTCTATATCTATAGAATATTAAGGAAAAAGTTGTTGTTTCAAAATTCAGTTATTTCATGCAACGACAATGAAAGGAATTTTTCTTATTTGTAACGAAAATAACGTTGATTAAACCGCTTATTTAGCTGCTTTAAAGTATTTTCGTTTCGGCTTAACTTCAAACTCATTGAGAAATCTCTCGCTGTCCTACATTTTCTTGGAATTAATTAAGCCAAGCGAGATCCACCCTATCAGTTAAAAGTAAATACAACAATGGAAAGTAATGCGGCTATAAAAAAGTCAGGCATGAAAAGAATGAGAATCATGACATGATACAATGAGACTTCACATAAAATAGTCAAACTGTAAACTTTTTTTTATCCTTCATTTTGAAATAGCTGTGTCTTTGAATCTGTAATTCGTTTCAAAGAAAATTAACGGATACTTTCTTGCGCAATAGATTAATTTATTTACAAAAGTCAGATGTTTTTATTTAGTATTCCTGTGGGTATTTTTTTTCTCTGCGGAATTTTGTGATTCTACCACTAATGCTTAAATGACTACGTTCTCAATAACAGAGGGAATACTAGCGATGAAATAAACCATTAGCGTAGAGCAGCCCATAAAAAATCATTATCGTTACTCTTAAGCAAAGGTTAATGACTCCGACTGCTAGGTTAACTGCTGTTATTGAAATTATTGTGAAACATTTGTTTTGTTTGAGAACTGGAAACAATTGCGGGATCTTTGTAATACTTAAAACATCACTCAGATGCTCTAATCATTTGAATTATTGCATTATTGAGGCACATTAAACGATATGAAGCCATAAATCAGAAAGCACGAAACTACGTTTAGTTTTTTTCAATCGATTGTTTCAATTTTTATCGTTCATATCAAAGATAAAATCTGTGCTCAGATGGCAAATTTTGCGTGACAGTAATTTTACGATTCAAGATGTCATGAAAAATAAGTAATTTGTTTTTCATGATCAGACATGGTACCAATGTTTCAGAAAAATAGTTAGCTATTACTTACAGCAGTTACGATAAATAGAAAATATCGGCGAACAGGATATTGATATAGTATGAAACACGTTGTATATTTTGCATAACAGTTATAAATGAAGGTCCGTAAGTCTTACAAGTCAATGCAAGGTCTTACTGGTGATAGTAAAAACAAATGCAATCACATTTAAAGCTGATAAGAACAGTGTGTTATAACAGGTTGTATTTTTTCATATTCCTTTATAGTTCTGCAAGATTTACCTTTCATTGCAAGAATATAAATCTTCTTGGTAAAAATTCACAGCATAGTAATAATCTATTGTAACCCAGTTACTTGAAAATAGTACACTGCTGGCCATTAAAATTGCAACATCAGGAAAAAGGAATGATACAAACGTCAAATTCGCTTGAAAGGAAGAAGATGCTGCGATATGCAAATGATTAGCATTTAAGCTCAATCGAACGAAGCAGGAGGGAGAAACGGCATCTCAAACTCTGTATAAAAGAAAAGTTCCGCAGCGGGTTTCTCATTCGGAAATCGCATTTGAATGTTGGTTCTTAGTGAGAAGAACGTGCAATGTTTCGTATAAGAAGGAGAAACGGCTGCTAGCCCGTGTCGGAATTCGATAGGATCGTGGCTATCGAGGAGTTGCGGTTTATCGTTCCGCTGATATTGCTACTCGGATTGGTCGGGATCCAACGACGGTCATGCGAATATTGAATCGATGGGTTCAGGCGGTCACACTGAACGAAATGCAGGATCTCAACGCCGAGAGGACAGACATGTGTCAGGTCGGCCGTGCAGGATCGTACATCCACATCACGGAACTTGAGTCAGGAAAATGGGCAGCACGACAAGCATCCGCATGAACAGTGCGACGACGCCCTGAGCAGCACGGAGGTCTGCACGACGACCACTTATTGCGGCTTCCCTTGACACTGCAGAATAGAGACGCGCGGCGACAGTGGTGCGCCCCAACGACAAACTGGATACAGGAGTGACACCACATGGTCTTTTCAGACGAGTCTCAGTCTGCGTGAACCACCATGGTGGACGTAATCGTGTCTGGAGGCACCGAGGAGAACGCATGTGGCCTGCTTGCATCGTCATACGGTTGATTTCGTCAATTACGATTGATATCGTCATACGGTCCCTGAACCTGGTGCTGTATGGTATGGTAGCCATTGGGTAAACGACACGAACAGCTTTTGCTTTCGCGTCGTCGGTAATCTGAAAAGCGTTACATTTCTCAGATCTTAAGGCCCGGTGGCTCTGCCCTATTTTCGAGGCCTCGGAGACGTCCATCTTTCAGTTAGATAACGCAAGTCCGCATGTTGCCCGTCGTGGCCTGACCTACCTCGACGCAGAGGGTGTTCGACTGTTACCCTGGTCAGCACGTTTTCCAGATCTCTCACCCACTGAAAACATCTGGTCATGGGTTGCTGAGAGACTGGGCCGCCACCGCTCTCCAGCCACTACGCTTGATGAAGTGTGGCCTAGACTTGAAGCAGCATTGAATGACTTGTCCGTATCTGTCATCCAAGCCCAGTTCGACTCGATGTCTAACCGGATTAGAGCCGTTTTAGCTGCCAGAGGTGGCACCTGTGTGTACTAATTTCGGACCCTGTAGGCCCCCAAATTGCCTACAAATTTAATCATATTCTATTCCTACTATGCTGCATACGTACAATATGTAAAGTTTTGTTATTTGTTTTCCTTCCTGGTACTGCAATTTTAATGGGCAGCAGTGTATATGAGTCCTCTCAATTGATATATATATATATATATATATATATATATATATATATATATATATATATATATATATATATATATATATATATAAGATATAATTAAAACAATAATGATACACCAAGATAAGCTAAAAAAGGATAGTGAAATTCTGAAGCAAAAAGGAAATTTTTGAAACAAAAACGGAAATTGATGTATTTAAAAAGACGTGAGGGGGATTAAGACCCCTCTATCCTGGTTAAAAGATCTTTTTACATAGCTAAAACTTTCCCAGCATTCGTCATACATCAATTAGAAAATTTAAAACTTTTCAAAAAGGTTTGAGACAATAAATAGAAAAAGTTAGACATAAAAGTAGAAGTTATATACTATAATAAAATAAAGTGACATAATGTCATAAGATGATCTCTAAAAACTACCTTACTAAAAACAGTAATTAAAAATATAAGAAAAGGCACTGAAAAAGCCACATTACATTGAAAAATTACACTACCATTAAAAAACACCACACCTTATAAACTATTTTAAATAAAACCATTAAAACTTTAAAATTCAAAACAGCAGACAAAAACACTATACCTCCAAGTCCAAGTGCCCAAGGACATCCACGCGCCCAAAACAACGCCTCAGTATATCTACCAGAAAGCCAGCCGGATACTCCGCCTGTACAGCCAGTTCAATGAAGTTTTTAACTCTTTATTCATCTCAATCCTAGATTCACACAGTCTATCACAACAAATTATGTAGTTGTTGACTATATTACGTTTAACATTAGAATGTAAAGCTGTATTCCAATTGGATAGACGGTTTATGTTAAAGTCGTATAAATCTCTTTTATCGAATATGCAAAAAGATAGTGTTCCATTTGACAAAGTGATGGTTACATCCAAAAAGTTGATTTCATTTTTGGAGTTTTGTTCGGTCTTAGTTAGTTTATATTAGCTGGATAAAAAGTAGGAACAAAGTTACAGTTAACCTCGTGAGCAATGAAAATGTCGTCTACGTATCTAAAGAAAGCTATATTTTGTAAAAGTGATGATTTAGATTCATAATAATATAAATATAAATCTGCCAAATAGGACGATGATCCACCTCCCATTGGCAGTCCAAATGTCTGAATGTAATATGTTGTACCATTAAATAAATAATTTTCAAACAATATGATACGAAGTGTATTTTTAAAAAGAGTAAAAGTAATATATTCTTGTAAATCAAACCTGTGAAAAAACTCAATTAGAATTGAAAAAAGAAAAGTAGTGTCTATATTATTGAATAGGTCTACTACGTCATAAGATTCTATTAGTTCTATATCGTTTAAATTTTTGATTTTTGATATTAATTGTAAGCTATTAGTGATTATATTGGATCCAAATTTTTCTATTTTAATGAAAAGATTTTTTAAAACTGGTATTATCAATTTATTAGCATAAGTTATGTAGGTACCGAAACCAACAGTTACTGGTCGAAAGGTAATAGGTTTTTTTGTGGAATTTGGGAATTGCAACAAGGTAGGGAAAGGAGAAGGAATAAAGATTTATATTAATTTTTTTATGCAGTTTAACTAAACGTCGTTTCAGAGACAACTCATCAAATGCATATGGTTCGTAAAGTGTATTATTTGAATAAAAATTTTTTACAATTTGAATATAATAATATTTGCAAATAAATGAATAATTAGAAGCCACCTTGTCTACATAACTAATTACCAGTTTATTTTGTAGTCCCTTTATAGAGGTCATACTTGGACTATTGAAATTTGTTCTAGAACCCTTTAAGGCCAATTCATAACTTTTTAGAAAAGTAAATGAAGTTTTTTGTTTCCATTTTGTAAATGCCTCCAAAGGCAAATTATATTTTAAAGCATTTTTTTCAATGAAGGTTGTGAGGTTCTTATTGAAGGTTATTTCTATTTCTTTAAAACAATTATATCTAAACTTAGTACCCATTGTATTGCATCACGTAGGTTTTTGTTCGATACTATCTGGACATTACCCGTTATGACATGGTTATGATCTGGATTAATATATTTTGACATTGATTTATGATGACAATCACACATAAACTGTGTTTAAGTTTTTTTGAATTTAGATTATAATTAAATATTTTACGACTAATTGGTATATTATAAGAGTATGTAACTTTAGGTTGTATTTTACAAGGTAAGTCAGACATAGAATCCTTAAATATTTTATTTATTGGAATGGAATTAAAGGCATTATTTTTAAATTGTATAACTATGTATTCTGTTTTTAAAGGTTGCATTGCTGCAGAAAGATCTATACCTAATTTTTTAGCTCTAATTTTAAAGGTTTCTAATATTGTAAAATAGTGTTGTAAATATGAAGGTTCGAAGAGGCTTTTATATTTAGGATCTATTACATATTGCCATAGTTTGTTTAACCATCGTTTTCTAATATTGTATATTTTACATTTTTTTCCAATTAAATTTTACAGAAGTTTCAGACAACAAATCCCTATTTAGTTCTAAAAAAAGGTTTTTATGTTTATGTATGTTAAGTTTGTTACTACCATTACCGCGTCACTGTCTTCGCTTTAGGGAGAATTTTGGATCTACTTGTATTGAGATGTAGTCTTGAGTGTCACAGTATATCAATATATACTGTGGATCGTTAAGTATCTTTCTGTTGGGAATATAACACTGCGTAAAGATATTCTTAGCTTTCGGTAGAGTGTAAAATTTGAAAAATTACTATCTGTCTTCTCTTTATAGCAGAGAGCTGTAGTACAGATTGATATATTGCATTTATTGTACACCAATCTTTTTTTCGTTCTTAACAATTATCCATCTCTACTTATTACTAAAATTGAAATTTAATATTAATTTTATAATCTGAAGGTCAATAATCCAAGAAAACATGCAAAATACTCACAAATTATTATTCGTCAACTTTTTTAGTACCGTACGACGGGATGGGGTTACTTTGTGACTGCAGGTGTAACTTTGTAACACATAGTAATTTTTTCGTATTTCGGATCTTGCACCGCGGCCGTGATACCGGGAGCGCAAAGAACAGCGCCTACAGCTTATCCGTCATAGACACCTAGTGGCCAGTGTGCGAAGCTTCTGCCCGCCATGTGTCTTCGCTGGCCAGTGTATTGTTCAAACCTGTTGGTTAGATTGTGGAGCAGTATAACTTTTGTGTAGTGATATTTCCGAGAGATTTGAGAACATAACCTAAATATCGAAAGGTGACGGGGTTACTTTGTGACACATTGACCCTGTCACAAAATAACCCACAACGTCGAACCACCTCCTACAGCCTTATGATGTTGCATTTTTCCGTCCTCTAAAATACCATTAGAGAGAAAGAAGTATTGACTATCTGGGAATTAAACTACCCGAAAAGTAGAATGTGCCGAAAGGCGAATTTCCTCATCTTCTAAAAGAACTGATGGCTCGGGACCTGAGCACCCGAGGTCTCTTTGATATCAAAGATATAAGATAAAGCTATCCGATATTTGTAATAGGTATATACAATTGTGTATCAAGCTTTTGATAAGCGTTTTACTGTCTAACTTTGTTTGAAGTAATTTTTCCTCTTAGATATCAAGTCGAAAACACAGATATTACAAAGTAGCCCCACTCGGCGGGACAACTTTGTGACAGATTTTAACTTTAATTTCCAAATGGTAATTAAAGATCCAGGTTAGTGAAATAAATTACTAAGTAAGGAAAGTATGTACCAATGTTTTGCAATTGTACGTTTTGGGTTGCTTTTAAAACTGATTGGCTGGTACGGGAAAAAACTGCCGTCACAAAGTAACCCCGATCTTACGGTACCTGAAAAATACTAAAATAAAGGCGCAATCTGTGTAAATCAACAGCATATTTAACTACGTAAAGTACACTGCTGGCCACCCAAATTGCAACACCAAGAAAGACAAGAGATATCACAACAAAATTTATTTTGTAGATAACATGTTGACCAAGTATCAAATAATTAAATTTATAGACTTCTGTGAAGTGTGGTTCCTGCCAAAATCAGTAGCCAGAGAAGCCGCCATTGTTGGAGATCACCGCTGCCCACACGCCTCGGCATTGATTCAAAGAGACTTTGGATGAGTTCTTGGGGTACAGCAGACCAAGCAGCTTCCACACGTTGCCAAAGTTGATCTGCTGTGGCAGCTGGGGATGGAATCTGGGTCAATCGTAGAGCAACCATGGACCACATGTTTTCTATCGGCGAAAGATCCGGAGAGCGAGGCGGCCAGGGAAGCAATTCAATCTGGCGATTGACGAAGAACCGTTGGACAATGCGTGCCACGTGTGGTCGTGCATTATCCTGTTGAAATATGGCTGTGGGCAAGCACTGAAGGTAAGGAAGGACAACTGACTCCAACACCTCGGAGATGTAGCGCTGGCTATTTAAAGTACCGACAATGCGTACTAGAGGTGTGCGAGAGTGATATCCAATACCGCCCCATACCATAATACCCGGTGCAGGACCAGTGTGGCGGTGCATAACGCAGCTGTTCAGCATCCTCTCTTCACGGTGTCTCCAGACTCGAATGCGACCATCGTGGTGTTGCAGACAGAAGCGTGACTCATCAGTAAAGGCAATTTCATTCCATTCTGCCGTCCACATCCTTCTGTCATCGCACCATTGGCGGCGGAGACGTCTGTGGTTCTGCGTCAAGGGTAGACAAAGCAATGGACGTCTTGCGGACAGACCACTCTGCGGTAAACAGGGACCACTCTGCGTCGAATGGTCCGCGCAGACACTGGATGATGCGTTCCAGACTGCATGTGCTGTGCTATGGTTCGTGATGTGACTGAGCGATCCGTCATGCCATGCGCACAATTTGCCTGTCATCACGTGAAGTGGTGCGCTGAGGTGGATGCGATCTAACACGCCGGTCGTCGTACCCTCCTGCATCCAACGATCACATATCCGCATACAGTTGTTTGGTTTCGTCCAACACGACTACCGATTTCCCTGAAAGATAATCCACAATCTCGGTAGGCCACTATCCGTCCTCTGTCGAACTCGGATACTTGATCAAAAGATGATCGCTGTTTTCGACGAGGCATAATTGATCGTTTTTTTTTAAAATGCCACAGAAAAGCACAATTGTCGAACTGGAAATCGTCGAAATCTCCCAGCCTTAAATAGCGCTTTGACGTTGCGCCACAGGCGCGCGTGATGGCGTCTGCGCTGAAATTCTAATCATTTACCTATCTCACCTCCGCTAATGCATGTTGTAAATTTCATGTTATTTGCATGTTTCCTTCGGGGTGTTGCATTACAGTGGCCAGCAGTGTATTTTAATCAGTGGAAGTCATTCTGTACACATTTCTAAAGAAATTTATACACATCTTGGACATTTTCATATTTTTCTTAAATAAAAGAATAACAATGGATTTAAAGCATTTTCCTTGATATTCTACATATTCCAATATACAAATGAAACGAATATAAAGTTGATAGCCAGAGGTTTCCGAAGGGTAAGGTATTTTACATTGACGAAAGAAGGATAAAATAAATACCTACATTAAGCCTTACTTTTATACTAATAATTATTTATAATGAAATCTTCAGTAATTTAGCAATAAATGTAAAATATAAGAGTTTTTCATTTCATATATACTGAAGAAATAAACACAGGAAGGTTTTTTGTTTCAAAGTGGTTAATTCGTATGGCCTTTCATTTTAAAAATTCATTTAGGGGGCGTTGTCATTAACCTTACGTGAGGCTCTTATGAGGGGGGGGGGGGGGTGAGTCTGAATCTATCCTCACGTGGTCTCACCCCAGGTCTCACGTGGGGGAGAGGTGGGGGGGTCCGCGGCCAAATATCACGTAATTTTTTTTCCGCAAAGAACAGTGTAAAATGCGAAGAAACTGCGGTTACTATTAAGTAAACATGTTTCTACACTAAATATGGCTAAATCCTACACAAGAGTTCCAGTAGTCACTCTTGAGACCACACATGAGTCCCCGTGGCGGAATTAGAATGAATATTCTTTTACGAATTTTATTAGTTCCTATTTAAGTATTTTATTGTTCGATTTCTCATTGTGATTCTAGACTACGTTCTTAGTAGCTCTTAAAATACTAGTCTTAACTAGTCTTAAATAAAATAATTAAGCAAATTATGTTTTTTTAAATAAATCCAACGCAATCAAGCACAGATTAACGTATTTACACTAAAAATACGATTTTGAAAAATCTCACGTGAGATTAATGGGAGGGGAGGGAGGCGAGCCAAATCTCACGACATCTCAGCAGGGGGTGAGGGGGTCAAAAATCGCAAAATCGCCTCAAAGTAATTAATGGACGCCCCCTTATTTGGGTTCATTTGTTTTATTTAGTTTCGCAGTGTATAAGCAGGATATTGTAAGTGCCTAAAGTATATAATACTTTTTTAATAGTAAAGCAAGAAACATGTTAAGTGGCATAACTTTTGCTTTGGTTAAAATTCTAACATTCCAAAACAAGGAGCTCTCCTGTGTTTTTTCAGGATCTGAAAAGAGACACTTTAGAGAAATATGAAAGATCCTTTCGATACTCATTATATTAAATGAAATGTTTCAATTAAGATTAACGTAAGCATAATGAAGAGCGAATTTTTTAATGAAAGATACGATAGAGTTGAAGCACTTAATAATTTGCTTTTGACATTCGTTTTCTTGTCTCAATGTCAATTAACTCAAGGAAATCATCTGCTGAACATCTACCTTCTCATAATCATAATTCAAGCAGTGAGCGTTTCATTTTTCAGTTCCATAATAAACAAGATTTCTTAGATATCAGTTTCTCTAGATTCAAGTTATAACAATTGCGCAACAAAAGAAAATTATCTGAAGGGAAAGTCTGACTGAGACTGAGCAAAGTCTAGAGTGATTGCCAACAGCAAAGCATTAACTAAACATAGGAAATGATATTCATAAATTAGTGAACACTTTCATTATTTTACACAGATGCTAACACTGTTTTATGGTATGTAATAAAAATATTCAGTATTTTAGCACGTGCTAACGCATGGAACATTGCACTAAACAGACAGTTAGAATGTCATTAAACACTGTGCAAACAAGTATATTATTTTATTTATTTTTAACCAGTCAAATGTTATTAATTCTACAGTCAGTTCACTTGCCATACTAATATTCTTCGGTGTGCGTGACAACTAAGTTATCATAAATTAATCATTAATTGTTGATTCAATAGTGCTAAAGGAAATGAGGTTTTTTAACTTTATTTTCGTAGCGTTTACCAAGCATTGACGGATAGCGTAGGTATATTTGGTGCAATGATTTCAGGAAAACCTATTTAATTATTATTGCTTTACGCTTATGAATTATCTACCTGTTAGTTTAAAAAATTCCGTTAATATAATTTTAATTATGATAATTCGACAGGAAACATGTTTTCTTTCTAAATATTTTTTCAACCTTATATCTGTTGATATCAATTAAGAAAGGACCGTTCAGCTTAGATACTTATCTAGTCATATTTTTTAGCACATTGATTAATATGCTTCGAATGTTTAAGGAAAACTTATTTAATCTTAAATAAAATGAATGCTTTTCTATGAAGTATACTAGGCATTCTATATCAAATGATTTATTCCGGCGATCTGAGGAAGTGTTGTTTTGGAATCATTCTTCCGTTACAATAGCTCAATAACGTAATATTGCCAGTGTTACTTTAATGCCAAAATCAAGATGCCTTGTAACGGGATATGAATTATTAATTAAATTTAAGAATCCGACGAACATATTTCCTTAAATTAGTTTTAATATGTATTAGCAAGAACTCTAATCATCGCGAACATCTCACTTCCAATAGAAACAGATAAACAGACCATTATAATGGGGAAATATGTCAGTCACGATAGAACTAAATATTAATTTTTTAACCACTTTAGCAGACTGTAGTTATTCCTTTTATTCCAATTACAAGATCATTCCCCTTTGAATCATATATCTCAATGCTATCTTACACTTCTTATAGGTTGTGGTTCACTTCTTATATCTTTCAAATTTTATGTTAACAATTTCTTCCAAATCTCAACAATTATAGCTAACTGTCTATATTTCATTATACATACAAAGTCTAGAGTGATTGCCAACAGCAAAGCATTAACTAAACATAGGAAATGATATTCATAAATTAGTGAACACTTTCATTATTTTACACAGATGCTAACACGGTTTTATGGTATGTAATAAAAATATCAGTATTTAGCACGTGCTGAGGCGTTAGTTTTCTTCCAAATCTCAACAGTTAGCTATAATTGCTGAGATTTGGAAGAAATTGTTAACATAAAATTTGAAAGATATAAGAAGTGAACCACAACCTATAAGAAGTGTAAGATAGCATTGAGATATATGATTCAAAGGGGAATGATCTTGTAATATATATATATATATAATATATATATATATATATATATATATATATATAGATAGTATAGCTATGTGTGTGTGTGTGTGTGTACGTACATTATGTGAATACGTGTATGCTACTGGCAACTGCCAGTTGATAGTTATTAGCCATTTCAGTGGTGTGCTATTGTTCAATTACAAAAATGAACCGGCTTAACCCGCTGAACTACTTGTCATTTCTTCTCCTTCAAAGCTCTGTGTTCTACTATACATTATCGGTCATGCAAATAATAGTAGCTGGTTTGACGAAGTAAAATTGCAGCCAATTCATATTTTTTTCTTAAAGGAGGCTGTTATCCTGTCCCTTTTGACCTGTTGTAGCATCTGACGTATCTATAATCTTCTTGGACGCAAGGACAGATCTACTTGTGATTATTTGTCTCCTGTAAAACTGCTGCGAGCACTTTTAAATCTTAGATCTACTGACATCAAAGAACGAGCAACTCCCATGATCGATAGGCTGGAAACCTAGCTCTTAAACGGTTCGAAATCATTCAGAGAGTGTCTAGACTTTTTTAAAGACTGCAAACTTTGTAATGGCATTTCTGTTGTTATTCGTACTAGACATCCTTCAAACAAGAAATAAATCAGATAGCAAAGGAGGAAACTCTACATAAATACCAAAAATTCAAGTGACACCCAGTAAAGCCTACCAATTACCCGACTGTAACTGGTGAATAAAAGAGTTAAACTAAATTTTTCTGTCGGAAAGCATCAGAAAAATATAAGTTCCAATGCTTGAATTAAAATAAAACTTTAAAAAAAATGAAACTTAAAATCCGAAAGAAATGCAATATTAGGCAGTTTATGAATCATAATTAATATTTATTAAGAGGTTATATTAGATTAAAAGGAAAGATAAAGCTGGAAATATAACTTTATTGTGTGTGTGTATCTATCTATCCATATATATATATATATTATATATATATATATGAGAGAGAGAGAGAGAGTTTGTTTCATTAGCATAAAATACCAATGTCAGTAGGCAAATGGGAAATATCACTGTATCCTTTTGTCTCTCTTTTCCGTTTTATAAAATAATGGCTGTTTAAGCTGTTTCTTTTATTTTCATGCTTAATCTTCCTTGTGTAGGTGTAGTCAAAATACCTCTCCTGAGAACAGAAACAGGATTTTACTCTGTATGCACAAGTATATCCATATTTCCGGGCTTGCATTGCTTTTTTAACCCATAAAGATCAGTTAAGATAATTTCAGTGATGTCATTTGGTCTAACTTCTCCTCTCGCAAACGTGACATTCTAAATCGTTGTAATGAGAGAAAAAAAAAAATAAAACGCACAACACTTATTCATAAGTAGTAGTCTAGAGTTCTGCAGGCTGAAAAAACAAAAACAAAATCTCAAGCGTGTAATTCAGGACTCGAGTTCATTTTTGCATCTTGGTACTGAGAGCAGGATGTTCCGTTCTGTATTCCTTAACAGTAAGAAAAGTCAAGTAACTGTTAAAATTTCATTAAAATTACACGCGTAAAACAGTCACGGAAGTTATTTCGAGTGACAACAACTAAGAATAATGTGATGCCGTATTCTGATTATATGAAACTTCCCTATTGTTCTATGGGAAAATTTTTATTTAGATGAAATTTCAAATGACTGATGGATTTCCTTTTTCATCGCATTTCAAGCATCAGAGAGAAATAATTAGATAATTTCTCTAATAAGTAAACTTCACTTCTTTTTGTCTTTATTGGCTTTTAGTTATTTATTAGATATTTTTGCATTTTATAGTGTCACTTTATTCTAAGGTGCCATTAGAGTTATTTTCTTTTGTTTAGAACGAAGTGTATTCATGAACTCTCAGGATTTATTAGAGGGGTATAGAGATGTAATGTAACAATATCTTCATATAAGAACTGCTAATTATCATTGCATTTAAATATTCATAGAATTTCTATGCATAAACTGAAAAGTTTTCACAATGTTGGATAGAGCCTAAATTGAGATTTCAATAATTATTAAAGTCTAAAAATCTTAAAAAAGGAAAATTTTTTTAAATAGTATTTTGGTGACAAAATTTTGCAATGCGTTGTGCCTTTAGATTATATTAATATTTTGTCTTAACGAGTTGTTCTTAAAAAATCATTCAGAACTTCTTGTCACGGTATGTTACTTAGGAAATTATTTGATATTAATTCTTTAGTCTGTTTAGAAGCAATATGCAAATTATGGACATATATTATAAATATTGTTATTTCATGCTATATTTTCTTGTATCATGAGCTCTGTATGTAGTGCCCCAAAACAAAATGAGCTATATCTAACATATGGAAAGCGAAATGCTCCCCTAGGATTATGACTGTCTGTATCACTGAGTCCTTATTTCGAATTCAAAAACTCGGGGAATTCTAATTGTTCTGAAATTGAATTTCTTTCCATTGATGTTCGTTTTTAAGCATAAATTTTAAAAAAAATAGCGGAGAGTTTCTGATGTATTTGCTCCTGACACTTTATTCCCAAAAGAATTTTCCAAATCAAAGTTCTACATTGACGATTTAATAATTCTTTCTAAAAAACGTAGCTTTCATTTAACCACAGATTTTTGTTCAAAATCTTTTTAGCAGTTAATATTGTACGATGGGTTATACAAATTCTGATTAAATGTAAATGTTACATTCATTGTTTTTAGGATTAAAGTTTCTTTTTCTTTTATATTATGTGTTGGTTTACTTTAAAGCAATCTAAATAGTTAGGAAGTTCTAAAGAATTTCTAAAGAATTGCATGCTATTGTATTCAACAGGGTTTTTTTTTTGTGGGGGGGGGGGGGATATTTTGATCTCTAATTTATCTCCTTCTTTAGATAACGGATATTTTTTAAATCTCTTCTTTTAATAATCATATCGCATAGATAAATCCATGACAGGATTTTCAGTTTTTTTTTCAAGTATTATTTAAAAAAATTTCAGTATATAATGATGTAAATAAACCCAACATCTAACTTCCGTAAAAAAGTTCTTGCATACAAGTAAATAATTTAAATATGCTCATAATACGCCCTTTTTACACCATTCCCCATTTTTAAACATTAGATTTAGCATTTATGCAAGAAAGAGATATATATTTCTACTTGTCTGAACTACACATAAAAATATTTCTCTCGCCTTCTTCATTTTTATACGTTTGTACATGAATAATGTCAAAACCTTACTATCACGTTATTTATTTATTTTTTTAATCTTCTCTACTCTCTTGGTGTAGCTATCATATTTGTCATGAATTCTAATCAAGTTTTCGTGAAAATGCTGGCATTTTTATTGCTTAATCTCAAATTTTAAACTAACTACAGAATTTGCACATAAAATTTTAGTGCAGTAGTAATGAGATAAAGCTGAAAGAAACAAATTTTACTTTATATGTAGTTAACAATTTTTTCCATAACTCTACTTAATTTCTATTAAAGCAAGGTCAGTTTTATTTATTGATTTAATAAATATGTACTCGGACAATTTAAAATTGATTTTGTTGATTTAATAAGCTCCTAGATGCTATCTGGACGTTCTAAAAATCTCCACCCACGCACAATCCAGCCTTCCACAATGACACTACTGATTAAAACATTTAGGAAGTGCTGCAAAAATAACCGGCGAAAATAATTGTTTTTCTTCCCTGTGTAAAACTAATGACTCGATAAAAGTATAATTGAGTTGAGCCGCTATTTTATCTTCTGGGAAGAAAAGAGTCTCCTGAAAGGCCCCACAAAGACGAAAGCCTGAAGATGTAATTTTCCTAGTTTGGCTCCCGCCACTCGAAATAATAAAAAGCTTTCAACGCCGATGAATCATTTTTGCCAGTACCTTTACTACTAAGAACAGCAAGCTCGTTGTTTGCTCGTGAAAGCTTTGTAATGCATTAGCTCTGCTGTGGTTTTGGGGAAAGAATAGCAAGACTTAAACCTTTCGTCTTTTCTCGGGGGCGCACGCGTTGGGCTTAAATGAGAAGAAACGAAATGAAAGGTTTTTTTACGACGAGGTGCTGTGCTTTTCGTATGTAAAATATGTTGCGGATTAATGAGCTTTTACGAACTATATCCTGCTAAAGGGTTCAGATATCGTAAATTATTTCTAGTTAATGAAAGATATTAAACTTTACGCAAAATAAATTTTCTCTACCACAATAAGATCAAAGTTGAATGATTTGAATTTAATCCTTGGTTCAATAACTTGTAAGAAAATTTATTTAACTTTTAAGTACATTATTTTTTGATTTTAAATAATGTAATTAATATTTAACTGATAAATTATTCCCTTAAGTATTCACAAAACTGCACAAATAAATTACTTTAGATAAAACCTCCCCGTTATGCTAAATAAATGGTCGACATTTTTAGTGTAAAAAATATTTGTTAGTGATTATTGAAAACTTTGAACTGGTTAAAAAAAAAAACATCATTGCGTATTGTATACTTAAATAAAAGGGTTCTTAAAAATTTCATTAGTGTAAAAGTTTTGTTCAAATTAAAAAAGAATAGTTTATCATTTTTTATTTGTTGCATTTAAATAACAATAATTTATTTATTAATACTGAAGTTCGTATGTTTAATGCATTGGAGGTTCCTTTGGGAAAAATAAATCTTTGCTGCCAATTAAACATAATGCGAAATAAATAGACATTTTAATCACATTCCAACAATAATTTCTCTCTTAAAATATGCTTAAAACTTACTGGGTATGCTAAAGTATCAAAAATATATGCATTGACACTAAACTTTGGCTTGAGAAAAGTAGATTCTACTGTCTCTGTAAAAAAATAACAAATGGGACAATTAATTGGAGATGTAAAATATACAATACTGAAAGTTGAAATTACCCTAAAGAAATGTTAATAATGAGTTTTCAAGTCAAATAGAAATTTCTGAAGACATGAAGGAACCCCCATATCAAAAGCAAGCAGAAATAAATATATTTTTAAGCCTTAAGTAAAAAGCATTTAGTTTCAAAATAAGCACCCACTAAAAGTACACAAATTTTAAAATTTTATGTATTATAACCTAACAGCAGAAAACCAAACAAATAACTTACCATTAATGTGTGAAAATTTTTCTCGTGTTTCAAGAGAATTATATTTAGGAAAATGTAGTGAATTAGGACCTGTTATTCCTACGAGTGAGTTTTATCCCCGTTGTGGAAACAATATCAGTTTATTCTAATGTATATTCGATTTATTGTTCGACCAATATTTTGAAATTAAATTAAAAATTATATAATGTTAACTGAGAAGGTACTTCGAATGCATGAATACTCTTCTGTAAGTGAGTATGAAAAGCTGCTCAACATGGGGGAAATATACAGTGGAGTTTAACAAATATGAAAAATAGCAATAAATAATACGGAAATACAGGTGTGAAATTTTTCTGTTTTAAATAATTTAATCTCATAAGTTTTAACACAAAAAAAAATTATAAAGCATCGTGTTCTAAAACTCTCATTAAAATTATTGAAGATGCTCAAAGGAACATAATATGAATGTTTTCTTTTGTGTACAGTGAATTTTGAATTTCATAGCATTCCTTAAAATGTCCAGTGAGATATCGCTAAATTGATTTCCGAGAGTTCATCGATGCAGGATAATTATGTTTTCAAAAGTCATTAGCTGTCAAAATATTTTTTAATCCTACATGCTCCAAAACTTGGGTCAGAAATCTTAGCAGTATATGGGAAAAGTTCTTAATAGTTTATATTAGTAAGTTCAGTTTTCATACCATCGCCGTCGTTTCTTCTCTCTTCAGACTTGTATATGTCGTTAAAAATGTTTTTTTTTGTCTTGCATCAAGAAAAAGAATTGCAATACAGGAATAATCAAGTTCTTGTTTGAAATAAAGTGACAGGTGAAGATAATGTAGTTAAGTCAATGCTTTTCGCTATGGAATTCTGAGTGTTTATAAACGAACTTATAACTTGGTGTTACTCAGAAATTATAGCAAAATTACGCCTTAGAATGCTATTTTTACATAAATCCCTTATAACTTTCATAATCAATAGTCCAGGCATAGTTGAATTTTAAAATGAAGCGTTTGAAGTCATCTGGTGTCAAAGGATAACTCACCACTTTTCACATTTTGTAAAACGTTGTTTTTTTAAAGATTGGTGGAATAATTTGCATAGGTCCTGGAGTTCCCGTGAATGGGCCAAATATTTAGTTATATATCGACCTTTAGTGAGTTAATATTATAAACTTTATTATGTAGATGAAAAATATATCATTGGAAAAATAAGTCATCTAATATAAATGAACAAAATAAATAAATTTCTAACGATGTCGAAAATAAGTTACCTTCTTGGCTAAACAATTTATTTCTCTTGATAGACCAGCTTATAAAAAGACTTGAATATTGTTATCTTTTACGTCGGGTTCCAAAACATCGAAATCTTTTAAGAGAAGAACGCATCTGAGACATACTTTCGTGTGACAGAAAAGATTATTCTGCCACATTAATGAAATGAGTAAAGTAGCATCACCGTAATAAACGTTGGATGAAGAATAAACTGCAACTCAAAATTTTGCTGATTGTTAGTTCTCAATTTAATATCTGTAAATCTTAATATCTCATGAAAGATATTTTCCAGGTGTTGAAAATATTGCATCTCGCTTAAGATGGGTTTCATTGTTTTATGAATGTTCTTTATGTCATAGCGCAAAGTACATATTCATATTTCCGTATTCATTTCTTTCTGACTGTAAAACAGAAATGCGCACTCATGTAATGCTGTTTTTATAATCTAAACTAAATGCACGTCATTCATTTTGTTTTATTTGTTAACAAATTTTCAATCAAAAAAAAGGAAGTATTTCTGCCCTCGAAAAAAGTTGTAACAATCTTTTCAACATTTTCCTGCCTGAATAACCTTTATATAAAATGGGACAAAAGTTTTCTATGGCATTGCCAATAATCAGAAAATTATAATACATGGTATCTCTTTGAGATAGATGGATAAAAAATGAATAACTGAACGTAGAAAATTAATGGTATAGATTTAAATAAAAACATTAAGTACGGAATTTACTGTAGAGGACAGTACTAATCATTTAAGTAGAGGACAAAACTAATCATATTTGCAACCGTAATCCATATGTTATCCCTCCGACACGTACGAATAAAAAATATAAGCTTTTTTCTTATAATTCTAAAATTAAAAGTCCAAACACTGAAAACATGAAGTAAATCATAATAATTTATGATCATCAACTTTATTTTATACGTCAGCGGTGTTTTTATACACAAGTCCTTTGGTTAACCATTGAATGCTTTACTTTGAACAGTAGGCTGCTATTACACAAGAATCAGGATTTATGAGAAATGGAAGCCTAGGTATATCAATTTGTTACCACAATTTACACATTTCGTTTTTTTTTTTACTGAATATGTTTTCATTTATTGAGAATAAAGTATTATTTGACATACTATATTTATTTACGAAAGGAATTATACAATTTTTTTTTCAAACATTGAAACTTTACCAAACGCAGGGTTAAATATCCTCGAGGAAAAGCCTCTTGATAAATGTATTTTATAGGATTTCTACTGTTGACTATTTTTAACCTAATATTTATATATATAATAGCCGTTGTCTCTGTATAACACTTCCGGGCTGTACTCATCTTTCAATTGAAGCCATCAGTAAATAAACAGCCGGTTAGACTAAATTTCAATTTGAGATGTGAATCAGAATTTTTCTTACCTGAAAACTAATATCTTCTCCATCAAATCACGTTTGTTCAGCCTATTTTTCTATAAAACATTCAGAACAAAAAAAAAATTGGATGTTTTTAGCTGTATATTTAACAGTTTTTAAAAATCTGTTTACTTTTGCGATGAATTCTGAAAGTAAACAAACTTGAATGTGAATGAATCAAGTAGCTCAAGTATTCATATCGCGTAGTGAGCTGTAAAAAACTGGATGGCAGTCTACTACTCGCACGAAAAACTAAATAAATAAAAAATAATGAAAGGGTTTGCTTTTACAAGGTGTGGATTAAATGCAATATTGTTAGATAATTCAAGATATTTTTAACTTTCATATACTTTTTCCATTATGACGTCATTATTAGTATTATGACGTCAAAATGACGGGTTACCTTCTAGTATTTGAATAATTTTAAACCGGTCACAACATATACCGTACATTCTAATCCGAATAATATAATTAGAAAAAATAACTTAATCCTTTAAGAGGATATGAGACATTATAAAATTTAACACTTCAACTTTAATGGTATTTTCACTGATATGGTACTATTTTGTTCATAACCAAATTAGAAAGAGAAATTCTTTATTATGACCATCAAATCTCGACTGATATTTGTGGAATATACCGAATATTTTTAAAAATATTTACGTAAAATCGACTGCGAAGTAAAAGAATGTCAGACTGATATAGCTGAGCTATTAAAACTACTTTTAATACTTACAGTTTAGAATACTTATCGTGTTATAAAATATTAAATAAATTCTGCGACTTTTTCCTTCATCATCTACAGTTTTGTAATTTAACCCCGCATAAAGCTTCAGTGAATTTAGCCCAGTCATCCATGTTACCAAAAGTTACAAACACTCTCCAAATTGAATTATATCAGGAATTATACCTGAATCCAGGAATGATATAATGTTCATTCTTAATCGAGGACGTTTGTTTTAAAACGTAAAAGTTTACACATGAACTACTTGATTGCTTAGTTCTTTTTTTTAACTTGGTAGTATTAACTTTTTAAATTTTATTTTTATATTAAAATAATAATTTTAAAATAGCAATGATTTATACAGTTTCCAAAATTTTAAAACATTCACGTGAAAACAGTTCATGTAATGATGTTTCATATTATTTCTCATGACAAGTGATAATTATTTAGTATTTCACACCCCAAATATCATAAATTCTTTTGATAATAAATACATTTGTAAGATTTTAGATAAGTTTGTTTTGTTTTGTTTAGAGGGCTAAGTACTAGTTTGCAGAATATTTTTTATGCTTAAAGTTTAAGATTTCTAAATTTGTTCCTTTTCGGCACATAAATGTAAATCCATCAAAGGCCTTTAATATTATTAATCACTATAAAAACAATAGAGTTACGCGTGATCTTGACTGGGTGTGGTGAAAAAATGTGGTTTGCAATCCAGTTTAGGATCGCCGAAAGAAGGGAACAATAACCTTGGAGGTGATTTTTAAAATAATCCCGATTTTTACTACATTGTACAATACTATTCCTGTCTTAAAATTCAATCTACTCTCACGATGTTTTCTTAGTAACATCTCAGAGAAAGAAGTAAAAGTAGATTGCGTTCCATCTTTTATTCATCAGTATCATCATTTGCAATGAACGTTGATGTGTCCTTATAGAGATATTTTTCATATTGGAATTCAATTATTTGTGTTAATGCAATGTATATATTCTTTACATCTGAATGAATGAGTTTTATGCAATGGATTATCACATAAATTAATTTATATTAATAGATTTGGCTACTAAATACGGTAAAACTATGAAAGACACAATAATATCCAGAGGCACAACCATAAAAACATGGAGGGATTAAATGAAATGTACTTTGGGATATACTTTTTTTTCACCAGGTCTGACAACAGTTTGATGATTGATCCTAATCTCCTCCCTTATTAATGGTCGATAAAGTAAATACTTTAAGCGTTTTAAAAAACTACTGTTGTCGGAAACAAGATGCAACACAGCATAAGGAGGGCATACCCAATCCCAGCCTTTTAAATTGTTCTCTGGAAGTGCACATTTCACAGATTTCGTCCACTACATATAGCAGTCGAATCTGCTAACATGCTGACAAACTTCATGTTTGAGATCAGGGGTTCCGTAGACCACCAGAGGTCCGCAAACTTCTGTGGGTACAAGCGAGACAATTGTCGTTGATTCACGTTTTGATGGAAGGCATTTTAAAATCTCTTAAAAAGAAAAATAAATGTTTGGGGATTCAACTGTTGAATTATTTGATATTGAATAGAAAAGTAAAAATCTTAATAAATATGTTAGATTTTTTGTGCCATACTTTTTTCAAAATAATACTATATCGGAATCGTTTTGAATCTTACTTGGTACATGGGAGTTTGAGATAAAAGGGTTGACAGTGTTGTAGAAACTTTTACTATATATTTGAATAAATGGAAGAAGCCTTAAGACAATATTTCTCTTGGCCTAATTCTTCTAAAAAGTGAATTGAGGACAATTTAGATGTAAAAATTTCAATGAATTTGTAAATTTGACAGTTTCTAATATGGGTAAAACCAAGGAATATCCAAGTTGTGCAAAAACTATCTTCAAACAAAACATTTTACAAGATTTTGGGTTATTACTTATATGCATTTACTCTGAATTATCTGGAAAAGGCCAGAAAAAATGTATTTACTTTTGTATAACTTGAATAGGGAGACTTGCATCATATATAGACCAAATGAACAAAGGGAGAATTTAAATATAGAATGTAACTCGTGAGAATTCAGATCTTAATATACGTGTCAAGTTATGAACCTAGTTTTTTAAAGTATGTAGCACGGAATCGCTATTCAGTGAAATGCTAATCAAAAAATGATTCTAATTATATACTCATGTATACCTATATTTATAATAAAGTAAATCTAAAATTTTAAATCGCTGTTTAAAGATTATAAAAATGTATGCTTTTTAAATTATATACTTACTTATCATTATGATAATTTATCAATTATTTACCAAAATCTTTAAGCCGAAAATTAGAGGTCCACCATAATATTTCTTTAAAATGTTTGAATTCTGGCGGACCACTTTCATAATAGAGATCCGAGATCATTTAAACATTCGGTACCGCTGATTTAACTCACCAGTCCGTACTTTAGCGTATAATAATAAGTCACATCAAAAGAATTAATTTCTCAGAAGCTAGCTGTGTAAGCTTTACTGGCTTTCAGTGGTAATCAGCAATTCCTTTCCGTTGTAACGACCATTAAAATGCAAAGCCTCATTCGTGATATCTCGTGTGCTGATATTTTATATTTGTTTACTTTTGCTCCATAATTATAAATTGAATGATGATAAATAAATGAAATATTTGTTCAGATTTCTTAAGTTTACTGCGGTTTCCTGTACAATGAGGCATATTCTCTCCCAAACTTTGTTATACAACGTATGTAGAGGAATATATATTTCCCTCTCAAAATGAGCAATGGTCTAAATTTAAACGTACTAAGAACTTGTACGTAAGTTGACCATATTTTGTTTTATAAAAAAAAAAAGCAAACTTTCAGTTTTAGAAACTGGTAAATGCATCACGCGTGCAGGAAAATTTTAAAGTCATAAGTATACCGCTACATATTGTTTATCACGATCTGATTACGACTTACTAACGTAGAATTTGATTACTTTTAAAAGCCGATTCTATTGTTTCATGGAGATCATGTCGTCTAGAAAGTAGCTAATAAACATTCCTTACATTCCAGAATTAGTCTCTCCACTAATCAAGCTTGCCCGGTGATGTGAACAAACGTTATTTTCGATCACGTCTTACAAACTTAAATGAGACTCTTTAGTGATCTACATTTCCCATGTGCTCCCTGTGTACGGAAATGAAAAGTATTTTAGTTCAAACTTATTATCCTATGCAAAAAAGTAAAACTTAATACATTATTAAATTTTTCGTTAAAATTGTTTTTGCATAAGAGTGTTTGTATATCATTTTATATGCAATCCAGTAAACTTCAAATTTCCTCAGTAACTATCCATTATTCAAAAAGAAAAATTTTTAAATGTAAGGGTGTTAAAGTGGTAAAAAAATGTAAACCAAATTTTAGGGAAAAAAATTTTATTTACTATTATCAATTATGTTGTCATAGTCATTGAACTGTTTCAAAGTATTTTTATTAACGTCGTCTTCAGTTCAGATATTTTAACGTAAAAATCTCTATACCGGTAGCACAGAATTTTCATGATAACAAAATTACGTAATTTTAAACTCTACACAGATACGGATAACGAGTCCTGCATTTCGGTGTGCTCATTTAGAGTCTTATTTAAACTTGTGCACAAATTAATAGAATGTAAGACACCTTTACGTCACCTTGGAAGCTTTACTTTTAAGGCACCCATCTCAAGGTGTGAGAAATCAATGTTTGGAGCCAAAGCATTAAACAAAATCGTTCCAAAGGCGTTCCATCTCTAGAATGAACCATAATGGATGGTCATGTATTAATGGTAACTCTATGGTAAACTAATAGGAAAAGCAAATAAGAGTCACAACAAAAGGAATTATTTGATCTATATACTGCGTCGTTCATCTTAAAAAAAGAGATGATGATTACTGAACGGATAACAATAGAAATCAACATGTCATATCATTTTCCGTGTAAATTAATTGGTCAAGTATCCGTCTCGAAATATAGGGGTTCGAAATTCGGGGCCCCTACCCTGGCAGAAAATTGTTTTACGCTCACCTTCAAGATTTTAAAAAAAAGTTCCTTGGTCAAAACTTATGTACTTCCAGTATACCTTTAAAAGAATATACAGGGTCAACTAAAGTATTTGAACACTTTAAACTTATAAAGAATTTCAATGTTGGGTAACGAAGATTGCACCGAAATTCTCAAGTGGGAGTCATCATGATACAAATTTTATTTACTTTACTAACACATAAGGAAAATTATATGCCAGTGTACTGACAAGTATTTTAGTTAGGTGAAAAAACGATTGCTATAAAATAAAAGGCATTTTTAGCTTAAATGTAAATATTTGTATATGTAAGTATCTGTTTTTACTTCATCTATACAAAATAAATAAATAAATAATAAATAATATTTTTAAAAAATTGCAAGATTTGGACTATTTTCTTCAATATGCAATATGAGAGTGTTAAAACTTAATAATCTGTAGGAGTGTATAAAATATTGAAATTTAAAATAACCATAGCTCTTTTGAATACCTTAAGTCTTTAATGAATCTTACTATGATCTCAACAAATGCATTTGTTAAGTAACACCTATACCCGTAGCTGCGCAACTAATTGACTTCACTCTCTTTAGTAATTCAAAGGTTTTGACTACGTATACTTTTGTGTTTACTGCGTCCAAATGAACGCACGAGTAACTGAAAAACAAATCTAAAGAAAGGATTTAAAGTCCTCGGATCAGTCAGGTTTTTATTTAGAAGCTTACACAAAGCCGCTTTTAAATCTTGGATAATGAATTACAGCGGTAATTACGTGGCACTGACACAGGATTTATTTCCAACAATTTAGCGTCATATAATAGAAAGCTTTATAGTTTAAATTGGTATTATCATCTAGAATGCAATCTGTAGGAGTGAATTCTGTTGAACGTAACACAAAATTATGTTGTTTATTTGCGTCAAAAACTGAAAAATTGAGTAGCATTAAAAGGCGATACTATCTTCATTTTGCATTCAATATTTTGTTTTGTTTTTTAATTTTATAGCTACATTTCTTCAAATAAAGTTCATGAACCTTATTTTTTAGAAGATTGTAGATGTGTTGGACAGGCACGTCACGTACAATTCTCGGAAGAATTTGAAGCTGTGTTGTGCTCATTCATTAAATGTTTTCCTAATTTTCAGTGAAAATGTATGCATTTCTACACTTAAAAAATATAAATGTTTAATTGCATTGAGAGTTAATTTCATTGCTTCTGTGATTATTGAAAAACAGTAAGATATATATATATATATATATATATATATATATATATATATATATATATATATATATATATCAGTTTTTAATAACATTATGGTAAATCAGTTAGTTCGTATAAATAGGCTATGTTCTAAAGACAATAGGAATAAGCATATTATAGACTTGAAAGCTGTGCTAACACGTAATAATTACCCAGTAAGTCTATCCAAAAACATAATTGGTTGTTTTTGTTTTAATGAATAGTATGTCCTGTTGCATTAATAAGTTAAACATAACAATAGGTTAAAATAAAAATAATAACTACTACTAAATAAATGAAGGAATACTAGTCTTAAAATAGGGTAACCTAAGTAAGTCTGTAACTGAGTATCCACTACCTCAATGGTTACAAGTTCTTAACTTCCACTCTGACTAGCGCCAGGCTTGGTGTTCTTTGGTTAAGTACTTTTATTCAAACTTAATTCATTTATTATTCAATTCTTCTGTTAATAATGGATTGTACGGTGTCTGAGTGTGTTTATTTGATAGATCATACTCAACAGAAACAATCCATTGGTTTTTAGACAGTATTGACACCGCTGATGAAGAAATGCTGTCAAAAACCTTATGCATACTTTTCTTTACATGTTGGATGTTCCTGGCTTCAAGTGGCTTTAGAGCTATTACTGGTTTTCTCTTTCATCTTATCTTATATATATATATATATATATATATATATATATATATATATATATATATATATCTTCATCTATTTCTCTGAAATAGAAGTGCAAGCTTATCTACATTCCATGCTTTTTTCTTTTTTTTTCCAGTCTACGTGACGATAACAAGCATTAAAAAAAGCCTTTCAATAAGTTGCTATTTGAAAAATTCTTCGATTTTAAGTTTGTTTCTATTCTTAAAAGTCTAGGCCTTTTGCAATTACCTAAAATTAGAGTGTGATCGCATTTTGCTAAATGATTTGTCTTATTTCTCTGCGAAAATTGTAGCATTCTTAAAGTTTTAATTATCTGTGTTCCACAGATGTAAAATGACTTTAAGTTTTAGTTTTAGTGGAAGTTGAAGAGCTTGATATTCTTTTATTATAAAAAATAATTTCAGAAGTGTTTTTTTTAAATTTCAATAATCATTTCCTTTTTTGTCTGAATTATGTAGTAGACTATTATAGTTTTGTTAGTTTACGCTTTCCAAGCGACTGGTTGGGAAATATAACTGAATTTAAACTATATTATTAGAACGTGTTTTAATTTTTTTTTCACATTACCGAAGATCTCAAGCCTGTATTTTCAAATAATGCAATCATTACTTTTTACGTGTATATAATGTTTTGGTTGAGTATATGCTTCTTTTTTCTCAGATTGTTTGCTTTAGGTATCTATTTTTGCTACTTTAAGCATAGTAATTTTGGCACCTACAATTATTGAATAGATAAATATGCATATGCGATTGCAGATGTATTATTACGATTCAATTATCAACTAAACTGCTTTAAAATTCGTTTAATATCATCAAAAATATATAGGCCTAGGAAAATAGAAAAATCTGGGAAAGAAAGCTCTAAACTAGTTCAAAATATATGATTTTGTTCAAGAATAGGAGGTTGGATTTAGATGAGCAATGGGACATGAAAGTTATATGCCAGGTCTTGAAACTACTTTTCCTTTCATTTGAGCAAACTCTCGCACTATGCGTTTGTTCCGTCTGGAGGCAGAGATTTTTTAATGCCCCTTTAGTTTACATCTTTATACACCATACTTCCCCAGCATTACAGACATTAGAGGTTTTCTTTATTATTTTTTATACATTGTTTCTGAAAAGTCGATACATATGCCTTTGAAAAACAATGCAAACAATAGAAACGTTGAAAATAATCATTCTATTTGAACACTCATAAAATTTAATGAATACATCTGTAGTTCTGACTACTACTATTCTATTTATCTGATATATCTCCATCTTTACTATATTATCTGAGAAGATATATTAGCTCAGATCTCAGATTAACAAAACAACGCGAACTGAACGTCAGAGACGAAACTTTTTCGTGTGGCACCATGCAGCAAGCTACCGCGCCAAATCTTGGACACCTTCTCGATATCACTTTTCGCAGCCGAAGCAAGGCTTGTCACAGTTAACACTGGGGGCCTGTTGCGAGCTACAATGGTTCTTTTATTCCGAGGCGCATTCGACACACGCCCACAATGTATTTATTCCGTTCATGCTAACAAAGGCTTAGGCTGGTACATTCAACTCTCCTGGCCTAACCCGCAAAAAATTGCTTATTTTTCTTGAGTGGCAATTTTATTTCTCATTCGATGAAAAAACTTCCTATTTTATTTATGCAAATAAGAAATAAACTCTAACCTTCTAACCACCACCAAAATAAAAGAAATTTACTTACAGTTATTGGTCAAACACAGGCCCTGATTTTCCATTAGGCCCGGGCCTAGGGGCCCCCGAATGTTGGGACCCCCAAAAAAGAATTTTATTTTAAAAGGAAAAAAAAAGAAATTCCCCCCCAAATTCAACTTTTTTTTAATTTTACCTTTTTAATAGCAATTTTTTTTATATATCCTTTGAAATTTGATTGATTGGCTCTTCAGATGTATAGTTATATATATAGTTCATCATATGTATGTTATAGTGTATATAAGGGATTAATAAGTTTTTCTGGTTGCATTGTATTGGTGTTTTAATGATGAAGTTAATATGTTGTATTGCTTTTTGTTATTTGATAATGTTCTAGGCTTCTATGCTTCAAATAGCCAATTCTTGGTAAAATGGTACTTTCACAATGATTCATGATTATTTTTTTGTGTGTCAATTTTGGAAACGTTACGCCCACATCAGTGTTAGGGGGCCCCCCATCCGGAGTTGTGCCGATAGTCAAGAATTTTCTAAATCGGGCCCTGGTCAAACATCTATATACTAACAAAATCTTTTAACGAGTGGATTTACAAAATATTTTACAAGTTTAGTGTGTACAAAAAAAAAAAAAAAAATGCTAGAATGTAATATGAAGAAAACATTAAACTGGAAGCAAAATTTACTTAATCTTAGAGCTATTTCTCTAATTAAAAGAGGTTTTCCTCCAATCAAAGGCAAATTTAGACACATTAGTTCTGAATAAAAAGAACTGATGTTAGCAGTAATACTTAAAACATTTTTCAACTCCGAGCTTTGTACGCAGACGTATTAAAATTAAACTTCGCTTTATCAACTTCCTCCCTTCCAAACAACATATTAAACTCATTTAAAAAATTAAATAGGTGTGAAGGAAATTGAACGTGAGATATTTGCTTTCCGGACAAATCTTCCATATCATTATGCCTGCAGGGTTTCCCATGAATTACAAGCCTCACTTTGCTTATAATAGAATATGTTAACTGCTTCTAATTTTTAGACAATTAAAAATTTGCCATGCAGTCATTACATAAATTTAACCATGTTTTTATAGCAATGAGTAGTTTTGCGTACATTCTTGTTTCCTCCTTTCAGGATCTCGATTCTTTTCATGTTACTTAACGTTTTTAAATTGCAGTAAAAGTCATATATTTCGGATATATTTATTTATTTATTTATTTGCTGCTGCACACTTTTGCAGTTTACATTTATATTTATACCTCGCTCGAACAAACTTTTTAAATTTTAAGGTAATGCTTGTTTTACAAGATTTAAAAACGAAAGAAATAAAGAAAATATATTCTAAGTGATTTAATCATGTACAATTGAGTATAACTCATCATTAAAGACTCATTGTTTTTGAGTGGAAATGCTCAACAAATATCTCGATGTAATTATAAAATTACAAGACAACTCGAAAGGCAAAGCAATTTTTTTATTCAATTTATTTGATTATTTCAGTATAATTTTTCATTTTTATTGCATTTTAATTTTGTAAAAGGGACATTTTGCTTACTTATGATATTTAAATATTTAAACTGTTACAACGTTCTGGGGTTATTTTCAACTCTGTATCTGATCTAAAACTAATTTTTTCTTTTTTTCTTTTTTAACTGACATCTAAATAGAGTAAAAAAATCTTGGTTTTGATGGTTTCCGCTTTTAAATATATATCCCATTTACTTTTTATTTAAGTCGTCAGTAGTCTCCTAATTCTTTAAGTGGTATATTTCCTTTTACAGTGAAAAATATGAGAACTCTAACCTGAGCTTTTTTAAGCTAACCTGAAGTTTATATGACACCGTCAAAACTAATTTTACTTAAAAGGCACGTAGAACAAATAAGAATAGTTGAATCCTTCTGTAAGACTTATTTTCTTCTTGACTATACGCAATCACGGTTTTTCTTAACCTTTATCTGTCGCTTTGCTGCTTGTTCGTACTTCTTCACGACAACAGTTTCGAGTTTACAGATGATTACTCATCGAGATTTATGTGCACTTCACGAAGAAATCTTTAAAATCTCGAAGGGATCTCTCGGAATGCCCACTTTTGCGTGGGCGTCTGTCTACTGATTCTGAAACCTGTAATCTATATTTTTGTTCTTGTAATGTATCTGCTGAGAATGCCTCCACCTCTAGGGCAGTGGTATTTCTATAGCTTAGTTGATAGATTATTTGAAAGGAACAAGAATTAAGTGAGGATGGGGAAAGTTCTGAGGTCCAAAGAATTGTATTGACGCAATGACAATTTTCTTAGGAATTTTAGAGATAAGTTTATCTGTTTAAACCGAGATTTTAAAACCTTCCTCTAGATTGAAATCCAGAACATGTAATTCGAGGTATTTGTATAGCTTAGTTGATAAAATGCTTGAAAGGAACAGGAATTATGTGATGATCTGAAAATTCTGAGGTCTTAAGCATTGTATTTAAGCAAAGACAAATTTCTTAGCAACCTTTAGAAATAGGTCTTCTGTTCAAAACTAGATTTTAAAACAATTTTTTGAAATTTATTTCTTTTCCTAAAGATTTAATTCCAAAACCTCTAATTCGCAACTTTAACGGGAAATATTACAGTTTTGTAGCGACTTCAGATTTTCAACTTCAAATTTTGTACTACCTCGAACGAGACAGACCATGCTATAGAAATAATTTATTTTTCTTGCTTGCTTTGAATATCATTTTCACCTTTTTTTAATACTGATCTTCCTTCATAGGTAAGGGTTGCTTTTGAGCTTGCTATGGAAGTATGTATTCAATTCCAATTTTGCCAGCTTTATACTATGTAATTTTGGAGTATGGTGTCCTATTTTATTTCTTGTTTGGTTTTAGCACAGGTGCGCGCGAAAGAACGAACGAACACACACAAACACAAACAAACAAACAAACACACAAACACACACACACACACACACACACACACACACACACATATATATATATATATATATATATATATATACGTGACATGCTTCTAGAGTCCAAATTGTCCTTATATGTTCAGTCCATCTTGATGCAGTCTTGTGTGACGGCCGGGAATGAAGACACTTAAATTATAACCAAATACTTTGTTGTTTTAAACTTTAAACTCGACCAAGGCTCAATCGTCATCATTTCACCATTATCCTCTTTCTCTCAGCTCGCAACACGTCCTTTTGCTGGGTGGTTTTATTGGGTTAAAAGTATTAAATAATAAAAGTTAAAATATTACAGGTTCTTTTATTATTTACCCAGCGTGTAAATAATTATTACTTGGTAGGAAAGAGACACAACTAAAATGCTTTTATATAAATGAGGACCAATATTTAAAAGTTAACAACAAATATTTATTACACACATAAACAATTAAATTACAGTATTAAAATCATTATTCAAATAACTACATTCAAATAACTACACTGTCAAATAATATTCTTTCAAATAACAAATTGGGTCCTCACCGGATAAAACAAGGTATGGATCATTTACGGGATTTTAATTTAAATTTAAATCTTAAAATAGTACTGTCAACAGGCAACAGAAATGTAGAGACTGACTTACCCCAAATCGACGTTGCTACGGATCGCTCATGGTTGTAGGTAAAGGTGCAGGGTGGACTCGAGAGTCCACCACAGGGCCAGCCCGCAGGCTATTCGCCCTCTGCACACCTCCATATCCTCTGCACACTCTCTCTCTAACCCTGAAAACTTTCTCTCTATATCTCTGTGAAAACTTTTTCTCTCTAACTCTGTATCATTTCTACCCCTTAATATTTATCTCAACTTTTTGCATACATGTTTTCACCTTCCAATCACAGTATTTTCTTCTCCATATAAACTCCACCTACGTCTTAAAACCCTTTTCTAGTGGGCCTAATATTTCTCTTTTATTAAAATCACACTTCTCATTGGACCTATACTAAACATTTTCATATTCTTTCACATTTTTCCCCTGCTCCTTTCTACATTTTTCTTATATTTTATTTTCTAACACCTGGTCAGTTTTATAACATCTTTTCCTGACCATGATCCGACAATACTGCTATTGTTGCGTAAATTTCACTACAATCCTTTCAATTCTTATTCCTTATTCTAAAGGGGCTTTTTCGACTGACCCTCGTCCAACGCAACTCTTTTATCATGGGGGTCTTTTAACTAGCCGCGATTCTAGCTTACTACTGGGCCTTCTTATGGGGGTAATTCATCGGTTACTAAGTCAAAGGACACCGCGCTATTCTGCAACGTTTTCCCCTCTTTACCATAAATATATTTTTATTGCGTACCTTTCCCTTTTCTAACAATCTTTTAAACTTATGTAAAAGGCCTTTTCTTATGCTGACTCTTTTTATCCTTTCACTACGTTTTACAATGCATAAAAGAATCTTGAAATGCCTTGTAGCTTTTAACAAATCTGCGAAAACCTTTTGCTGGCTTAAAGAGGCAGCAATACTCACAAAATTCTCAGAAAAAGAAAAAAAATTTAAAAAAAAAAGAAAAAAAAGTTGTAAGTCCCGATTTGAGATTTAATACCTAATTGGTTGAGAGACCTACTACTAGATGGTGGAGGACCCAAATTTAAATGATAAACATACATATATAGCACAAAAATACCAGGTTATATATATACAACACACACAAAAAAAAATTATCAAATTCTAATCAATGTAAAAGTAGACTCGTTAGGATAATATTCTTAGTAAAATTTAACACTTTCAACCAAGATAAATGGCTTCTTTTCCAAAATTAATCCTGATAGTAACACTTGTGCTTAAAGTGTTTAAAAAAAATAGGTATTAATATAGGGGAAAATTATCCAGTAGTAATATAATATAAAGCATAAATAAGAATGAATAAATTAAAAGAGTACAATAAAATTATAAATAATGCCCACACACAAAATCTGAGTTGCTGAAAAAAAAATTGATATAACCAATGTTAAAATAAGCTTACTAGAACAAACTCGTAGCATAAATGGATACTGGTAACCAACCTAAATAACATTTTGTAGCTAAAATATAATTAAAAGTAACTCTTGGGCTTGAGAAAGACATAAAAAAAATTAGTTTAAAAATTAGCCTAATCATAATATATATGAGTTGCTTGAAAAAATAAATGAAACAGATAATACTGAGTTATATATAATTAAAAAAAATATTTTCCAGAGTGTAAATGATTGGAAAATAAATTGCCAGTAGCATAAACGAAGAATGCAATGCCAACCATAATGAAACAAAATTCTTAGTAAAATCAGTACTGATAACCTTCATAAATAACACTTCCCTCATATCATAAATAACATTTCATTCCTAAAAATAATTAATGCTAATTCTTGAGCTGAAGGTATGCAAAAGAAATGGGTATAAAAATTAGAGCATCATAATAATATATAAAGTGCAAATAAAAATAACTGGTTTAAAATAGAGAAATGAATTTAAAATAATTAATGTCCTGAGTATATATTTAACGGGATAAACAACATCAAGTAACCATTTTTTATGGGAAACTTGTATAAAACGTTGAATCCACTGGAAGGAAAAATGTTCTATGAAATATATATAGTTCTTGAAATGACAGCACTCACAACTGAAAATTCTGAAGTTAATAGATGAACAGTTTCGACGGATTAAGAGCTAGGTTCTGGTGAACACAGTTTCTTGGACGGGAAAATTGTCCGTGGCATGTTGAATTACTCCAGCAACGTCCACAGTGCAATCGTAAGACCTAAAGAGCTGGGTAACACTCTGATGCACAAGAGAGTGTCGAAGAAGTAAGAGCTGGCCTCTGGAAACAATTAAACATCATAGTGTACAAAGAAAACCCATACGGTCAAGAATAATCAACCGTAGCTCGACGACATGGTGGGGCTTGAAAAGACCGCTATTCCGTCTGGCTCACAGGAAAGTTAATTTCGTGCACTATCCGCAAGCGCACTGTCGATGAGAAACGAGCGCCGCTGTCCTTAGTTGATCACTATGAAGTTGGAGAAAAGAAAAAGATGCACATCGGTGTAAGTAACTTAAATTTTTCTTCGTAAGGATGGACGTAGAAGATCGGCTTCTGGATGAACAGTGGGAACAGCAGCAGGGTGACTAACTATCTTTCAGTAAAGATGTAGCTCTTGCTTCTAAACACGCGAAGTTGGGCGTTCTGATGCTGCGATGAGTATTAATGCTGCGATAGTATAATTCTTCAACTACTAAAATGTGTTAAAGTGATTAGTACCTCGTTTAATTATTTTGAAAAGGGATTTTTCCCAATACTTCAAATCAATCAATATTCAAATATGCAATATTCAAATATAGTGGCCAAATAAAGGGAAAGTCCATCCTACAATTCATGTTGAATTGACAGTACAAAAAAAAAAATTCTTAGTCGTATAAAGGGTAAAATTAAAATAACTGTATATTTAATAATTGTTAGTCATTAAATTAAGACATTATTCTCTTATAATGTAAAATATAAAAATTTCCCCTTATATTTCTAAAGAATTAGGGAACAACTGATTAATTATCTAAATGAATATCTATTATGGCATACCTTTGTATAAAACAACCAAATATCTAATGATATTGTAACACATCATAATTATCATTGTTAATAATACTACTATTATTATTACACACATTTCTGTAGAATGCCTGTTTATGTATTCATGTACTGTGTTAGAATAAAAAAAGAAAATATTTATAATAAAGAAAGTGAACGCAAAATCTATATATACGAACAACAATGACAGGTGATCAGTCCGCCAAAACAAGATATATTAGAAGTTACATCCAAAATTTAAAAATTTATTTTGCTTTTGATTTGTTATTTTAGAGTTAAACAACAATGCAAACTAAATTTTTGAAACATGAGATGAGTAATAAAAGCAAAAGAAAGGAGAGAAATTGTATATTTCGATTTTTTTACAAAAAATAAAAGAAAACCCTAGTATACTGATAGGAAAAATTATGACGAGAGAGAGAAAAAAAAAATTATGTGTTATAACTCTCTTATTGACATGACAATTGGCATTCGATTAAAGTTAAGGCTAAGAAACGACAGATAATTGTCTAATTTAAAATGTTTTAAGTATTTACAAAAAGAAATTAATTAATAACAAATTGAAATGAAACATTAATAATAAACATATATAAATAATAAATAGCAAAAGAAAGAAACGTATGTAAGAACAAGAAAAAAAAATTGAAAAAATAAAAGATAACGCTAAGAGGTGCGTTCGCATCTCCATTCATAAGAACGAATTTCAGAATATCGCGATTCTCGCGTGGGAAATTTCGAAAAAATTCCATTCTTCACTGTTCTCCGTTGTCTGTCCGCAACGATCAAATATCGTCTTATAAATTTACGAACCAGAGAGTTAATTGTAAGTGAAGCGATTGTGAATTTCATCTGTTCTCCTCTTATAGGAGACAATTTTCAGAAAATAAAAATTCATTCATTATTCCCCATGCCTATTCATTATTATGTTAAATTCACTCATTAATAATAGACATAGAAAATGAGTTTAAAAAAAAAGAAAACAGAAAACGCAATAAAAATAATTACATAAATAATAAAAAAGAGTAAATAAAAAGCAAAAGAGATACGTTTCGCTTCTACTTTCTTTAAACCGTACTCAGCACGGCCTGGAGATATTGTTTGACTCCCCCCATCGAGGAACAACAAGCAAACAGTACATAACTATACGCAATTCGAAAACCCGATGCTTCGCTCTATCACTATAGCTCTAAGGCTTGTTTCACATCTAACCGGTTTTTGCCGGCTGCCGTTTAAACGGCGCCGGGTACACTTTATCGGGACAAGGGTTCTACTACAGTTTTCACACTTGCCCGATAAATGCCGTGGCCGGGTAACCGACACCCGGCTGCCGGGCTATTGCTGTGGGAAGCCGTCCATACCCCAGAGCCGGACACGGCTGTCAGTCAGCAAAACAAACCGTCTTTAGAAGAAAGGCGATGGGATCAATGGCGCATTACACATCTAGCCGGCACGTGTCGTTTGCAGTTTGTACGATCCTGGCTCTTTTTTTTGTTGTTTGCTGTTTTTAATCAAACTTGTTTACTTCTATTAATCTTTATTAATCTTGTTTTATTAATTTTTATTAATCTTATTTGCTCTTTTGTTGTTTTTAAAATAAAAATACCTAATTTAAATGAAAAATATCTTATTTTGTGTGAAATCATCTCAAAGTTATTGATCATGGCAGAAGTTAATTATATGAACGATTATATGAATTATATGAACGAGATATATACATAAAAGTCTCCTTTCTTTCCTGTTTATATTTAAATTTAATACCCTTAGGAAAATATACCAAAAATGTTCAAAAGCAATGCATGAAATAATTTTTTGATTAAAATGAATTATTTTATTTTTAAAAAATTATTAGATGTAAATCATGATTTTAATTAAATGATTTTAATCATTCGATTAAAATCATTTACACCCTGGTTTTTAATGTATTGTATTTAATTTACTAAATGTAGTATTTTACTTACCATATTCGTTTTATCATATCTCGAAGTTGATTATATCTCGAAATAGATCATCAAAAGTTTGTATACTCATCCTAAAATAGTTTAAAAACTTATCCCCATCATTTTTCAAATCTTCGAAAAGTAAAAAGAACGCCCCAACCTCGTCTCTTCTCATATTAATCGGATGAACCCAGTGCATTCTATTTTTTCTCCGCTTTTCCATACGTCTGTACATTATCATCCACGCTATTAACTTATTGCTATCCATTACTATTCAATGCGAACGTGTACTGATTGCTCAGCTAGATGTCGGTTACCCGACAGCCGGGTAAGTGTGAAAGAGATCGCACTTCGTGTCGGCGCCGGCTAGATGTCGTTCAAAGTGTACCCGGCGCCGTTTAAACGGCAGCCGGCAAAAACCGGTTAGATGTGAAACAAGCCTAATTCATAGCTACTGTGAAAAGAATTTCCCTCTCTCTCCCGGCCAAAACGGAACGCAGGAGAAACTTGAAAAGGAACAAAAACCGCAACTGCACTCCCCTCTCTTCGAAGGGCAATATTCTATTCTTCGCCCCCTCTTATGAGAGCACAATTCTTTAGAAAGTGACCAATTTTTGCCCACTAAACAGTTCAAATCGTGCACTATTTTTCGCCTTTCCCTAAATTGGGATTTAAATAGTGCGACTACGGGCGTCGATATAATACACTAAATACATTAAAACAATAAAGGAAATTCAACCGTCTAAAAAAAATAATATCCTCCTTAACCATTTTTTTTGTACCATAAGCATGCACAAAGAAAATTTTAATCACGGAATATATAGATATCAACATACTCTAATTACATCCTAACTACGAACACATAAATCCGAAAATCTCAATAGAAATTTTATAGCAAACACATAGAAAGAAAGAAAAAGTATATACATGCATAAACCGTAATGAAATGTCTAAATCGGAAAAACATTAATGTTATATACATCAAAACACAAATATAATAGATTAAAACATGACTGTCTATCAAGAAAAAAAATTCTCTTAACCATTTATCTACTAATTATATCATTGCTCTTAAAAGTATGGCATAATATAAAAATAAAAATTTTAAGATACACAAAAATAAAATTCTGGACTAATGTCACACACATGTCAAATTGAAATAAAATTGCTAAAATAGTACTAATTTTCCCAATAAATTACCTAAAGAATCAGGCTTTAGACTCTAAGAGTCAGGCATGTTAATCAAAAAAAAAATTGATATACATATATTCTACTGACAGAAATGTGCATATAATAATAAAATGTTTTTTTCCTGATATATATATAAATTTGAAAGAAATATTAAAACACATACATTTTATAATAATAACGATATGCCAATACAGGTATTCACAATTTTAAACACATTAAGAAAATAATTTAAATTCTTGTATTTGATCAAGAATTAAAACAATTAATAATTAAAAAAAATTGTATCATCATAGTATACAACATGTCAAAAAAAAAAATCCTAATTTAAACTAATGAAAAAAAAGGTAAATATTTACTGTGTCTATATTTTTTTTTTTTACAGATATTCATTATAAAAATTAATATCCTTATAGGAAAAAATTTTCTTTTTAAAACCCAAGTGATTACAGAAATCAAACGGAATGGTCACGGCAACCATTTGCTGGTTGGAAAAATTGCCGATTAAAGGTTTTAACATATTTAGGTTAAAATATTAGCAGGGTTTGATTACTAATTAGTTATTACCCATTACTTAATTACCCAGGTTCGTTTTAACCCCAGCATGTAAACACTGTAGAAAAGATTAGACACAACTTAAATGTTTATATAAATGATGAGGACCAATATTTAAAAGTTAACAACAAATATTTATTACACACATAAACAATTAAATTACAGTATTAAAATGATTATTCACATAATTACATGAATGATAAATAGTGCTAAAAGGATTAATGTTCTTTCAAATAACAAATTGGGTCCTCACCGGATAAAACAAGGTATGTATCATTTACGGGATTTTAATTTAAATTTAAATCTTAAAATAGTACTGTCAACAGGCAACAGAAATGTAGAGACTGACTTACCCCAAATCGACGTTGCTACGGATCGCTCATGGTTGTAGGTAAAGGTGCAGGGTGGACTCGAGAGTCCACCACAGGGCCAGCCCGCAGGCTATTCGCCCTCTGCACACCTCTATATCCTCTGCACACTCTCTCTCTAACCCTGAAAACTTGCGAAAAAGATGGAACAATGTTAATGTTCCCGTAGCAACGCCGATTTGGGGTAAGTCTGTCTTTACATTTCTGTTGCCTGTTGACAGTACTATTTTAAGATTTAAATTTAAATTAAAATCCCGTAAATGATACATACCTTGTTTTATCCGGCGAGGACCCAATTTGCTATTTGAAAGATTATTAATCATTTTAGAACATTATTTATTCATGTAGTTATTTAAATAATCATTTTAATACTGTAATTTAATTGTTTATTTGTGTAATAAATATTTGTTGTTAACTTTTAAATATTGGTCCTCATCATTTATATATAAAACATTTAAGTTGTGTCAATCTTCTCTACAGTGTATACATGCTGGGGTTAAAAACGAACCTGGGTAATTAAGTAATGGGTAATAACTAATTAGTAACCAAACCCTGTTAAATTTTAATCATAAATATTGAAAAATCTTTTAAAAACAAAACCCAATAAAACCACCCAGCACTTTCAGCAATGCGTAATCCAGAGCTCCGCTCTTTACTTTCAAAATCCCCGTAGCATTAAGATGATTATTATATAAAACCTCGTGTGATCTACTTACGTAAGTTACCTTGAACTTTGAAGGTGGTTTGATTGGTGCTGCTATCTATTGTTTTTTATTGATTATTTAACTTCTGTTAACTTAATTTGAAGTCGTGACTGACACACACACACACATATATGAGGCGGTGAAAGACAAAGTGGTGTAAGTCCAAAGCATTTTACTCCAAAAACTACAAAAAATTTCATTATAAATTCAACAAATTATAATTCATAATAATTATTATAATATTGAAAATAATAATTATTTGCAATTTCACTATAAATTGAACATGGAGATTACATTTTTGCCCTCAAATAAAAAAAGTTTAAAATGTGACTTACATCACTTCGCCTTTCACCGCGTCATATATATATATATATATATATATATATATATATATATATATATATATATACATGTGTGTGTGGGGGGCATATATGTATGTATATATGTGGTGTGTCTGTGAATATATATTTTTATTTATTTATTTATTTATATAAGTATGCACCTATCCTTGTACCATGTATATGTTTATTGTGTTAGGGGAATAAGAGAATGCAATACATAAAACTTCGAGCTTAGAAAATATTTTTCATAAAACAATGATAAAATAAGTAAAAGATCGCAGAATTGAGTGAATAAATTGTATCTGTAAGGTACCGTATGTTATTTCTGCAAGTTCGCAGCTTTTATTTCCTAAACCCTAAACTCATTTCAATTTAATCTTTGTATTTCGTTGGACGTTCAGAAAGAATACTCATCAACCCATGGGCAAAAACCTTCATCATAACCTTAAACCTCCACAAATACTCTGAACTGCTTCGGGTTGAAGCCCCTCCGTATCTTTTACTGAATCATCTTAAAATCTATTGGTTAGTAGACACCGCCTAATCCGGTATTACCAAAATTTAAGCAATATAGTGTAAAAAAAATCGCAGTTATTATTTCCGAGGTATCAATACTGAAGTATTACGAGACATGTTATAATGCATTTGTATGTTTGGACAGTTAAATTTATTGCTAAATATTTTTATTCTACATTTCTAAAAAAAAAAAAATTGGTTTCAATAGCAAAATCCTTCATTTTAAGGTCCGTCCCTTCATTCGAATAATATTTCCAATTTATATCCTCCGATTTATTATGCTTTACTGTCGGTTTGAAGTAGTATATTTCTAGAAAGCTACTAGCCTTTCATATACATTCAAAGATGCATCGAACAATTTTTTAGATAAATATATGCTCTCAACCCAAGATATGCTCTCAACCCAATAATTTTTTAAAGAGAAGGAACGCAAAATTCGACAGGAACAGTAGTGACTCTTAGTCTTCACTTGCCATTTTGTTGACTATTTCTATGCAAAAATGTAGACTGGGGCATAGAACAAATCAATCTCCCATAAAAAACATAAAATTTCAAACAGCGATTGTAATATATATATATATATATATATATATATATATATATATATATATATATATATATATATATAGGGGAAGGTGGGGTAGATGACGAACTTAAGCTTCAAATATTTTTCCTGAATTCAATAAGTGGTTTAAAAACCTGAAATTTACAGAAAGACGTCTTTCAACCTTTATGTTTTATAAAAAAAATTGAAACGATTTCACCTCCTCTTGGGAGATGGCAAAATATTCCTTCCCCCAAGAAAGTAATTTTCGTCATCTTACCCATTACGTGGGGTAAGATGACTAAGGGCGGTGGGTAAGATGACGAATCAATATCAATTTAAATCAAGATATAAAGGTTTATTTTCAGAAATGCAGAGAAACAATTTCACTTAGGTACTTAGTGAAAAAGGCACAGATAACACTAAAAATACAAAATACAATGACAGATTACCCATAATGAAACAAAAATTTACAGAATTAGATTTAAAAAGAAACATAGGTAATAAAGTTCATATACAAAAATCGCATTTCCAGGGTCTGTTTATCGCTTCATTATCATCCCAGCCTGAACATTGAGCATGTGCCCAAGATTTGCACCTGAAGCACTGATATCATAATTCGTCCTTTCCCTCCTCCACTCAAATAATGCAATCTTTTTCCAATAATGTTTCAGTATCATAGTCGACGTCCTCCACATATGGAACTTCTTGTTATGACTCATCAGATGACCAGTAATCCCGTTGACACATTCTAGTTTTCCTTCTTTTTCTAGGTGTTTTCGGTAAACTTTTAGCTTTATTTCACGCTAATGTTTCAGCTTTCCTTTTCAATCTTTCCTGTCGTTTCAGTTCCATCAATTGTTTTTCTTTCCTCTTTTTTTCAAGAGCGTGTTTTACAGGAGATCCAGAAATGTGGTAAGAAGGCAGTTTCTTCCACGGTTTCTTGGTTGTTTTCTTGCTGGCCATCGGAAGTGGAGGAAGAGCTGAGGAAGTTGATGGCTGAGGAGATAGGGTTGATGAAATGGTAGGTTCAGAAGGAAAGGCCGATGAAATGTGCTGCTGACAAATGATAGGATAATCTAATTGGTTGTTTTCAACAACATCAATGGTGTATGAAGCGTGAAAATCTTCGTCTGTGAAAATATTGCTGTCTAGAGGCTGAATACCAGTAGCTCTGAATCCATTCACAGCAATCTGGACAGTTCTAATTCTAAGGTATGCTCCTCGTCATCTTACCCCACAACGCCATTTTCAATTTCAACTTGTTTATCAGTATCCAAGCTTATCGTAAATAAACTATAACATACATGATTTTTAACGTCACGAGTTGTATTTTGAGAGAGAGAAATGGAGGAGAAAAAATAACTTACCGTAGTCGGGTAATTGCTTGAGCTATGAAGTCCAAAATTTGCAAAAACAGATTAAAAAAATACATTTGAGTCGCCACTACTCACAAAACGATCTCAACTTATTTTACTTGTAGTGGGTGTCATAACCCAATACTAGAGTCTTAAGAATTGCCTGGACAAGTGCTGCTATCTATGATTGCATTGGAGAAATACCGAGTTCGTCATCTTACCCTACTTTCCCCTATATATATATATATATATATCAAACGTGGGCAGAGCAAGCTGCCCCGTGTGATAATTGTTGAGAGTTAATCTCTCGAATTAAGATTTGAAAGTAGTCTTAGAATAATATTATATAACTGTATAATAATTGTACATAAAGGTTGTAAATATGATATGTTTCTCGTGTGCTTATTTGACGAGAACGTTACATGGCGTTTGCCTCGCAAACTATCGGTGGGGTATCTGGAGTTGTTTCGTAACCCGAATTTTAGCTCGGAACTCAAAGCAAAAAAATCGGCCGAGAGAAAGCTCGTATCTCAAAAAACTCGTAAGTAGGTACACTCGTAAGTCGAGGTATCACTGTATATATATAATTCTATATGATTTATTGTCCATACACTGCGGGCAGAAGAACAAATTGAAATAATTTCTAATCTTCGTACTTTAATGAAAGGAGAATTCTATATCATCTTGAAACTAAGAAAAGGTTACAGAACTCTAGCTTATAGCAAAGGGTTTTACACATTAATTAAAAAAGAAAAATTACTAGCTCCTTACACGATATGACTAAGAAATAACACGAAATTTAACATTTTTAAATTTCTTTGAAAAACGCGGTACCAATTCAGATTCATTTGAATAATAATACGACCTAAAATGTGTCAATTATACTAAAAGTAAAATTTAGTGTAATGTATAGTAATTTAAATAAGAAATAAATTTTAATTTTTATATATATATATATGTATATATATATATATATATATATATATATATATATATATATATATATATATATATATATATATATATATATATATAACGCGTAGGGATGCGGCACAAAAATCTACGATATTTCTACACTCCGAATGGCAACGGCTGCAACTACCAGATGTAAACATTAGCGGCCGTCCGCAATTTGCAACCGTGCGTCAACATGGATTTACGCACTGAAATCAGAAATGCTCAAAAGTGAGCTGCACGATCAAGTGACAATTGGGAACAGTCTCAAGAAAGAAAGCGAAGAAGAAATAATTCATTAAGAGAGAGTATAAATGATCGCGAGGTTAGGCTTAACCATCGCCGGCATAGCAACCGATAGCTAGTGATAGTTAATTTTCTACATTTTTTTTCAGTACTTGCTGAATTTTTACTCCATTTATAAGTGAAGAAATTTTCCTAACAGTTTATTATTTGATATGATTAACTGGAGATATCTCAATTGTGAACAATAGTACATACAGAGAGCGGTGTAACTCACACTATATTTTAGTATTTGCTGAATTTTTACTCCATTTTTTAAGTGAAAAAAATTTTCCCCAACTATTTCTTATTTGAATTCTGATGATAAAGTGCAGATATCTTAATTTTGAAAAATAGTACATACAGAGAGGGATGTAATTTTTAAAATCTTTGGTGCTGGGTTTCTCAGTCATAGCTTTAACTCTGTTCTGAAGTAATGGAAATTCACATATTTTAATCCCGATGTTTTAGAATCAGCTTTATAGTGAATTTAGCAATGATTATAAATTTTTCGGCTGAGCTCCCATTGCCTCTTAACAACGTATATTTATGATGACTGGCAATAGTAACATTCCTTACATATGTTACTTTCAGTTGAGTTGTTTTGCAAAAGAAAATATAAAACTAAAATTACCATGCTGGTCATACAGTGGCTAGTTTTATTGAATTCCTTGTTGTCAATGTATGTTGTCAATAGATGTATACAGTTGTATTTTGTACAAATGATTTTTTATTTATCTTATCTGCAATCTTTAATCATTGCTCCTAACACAGAAAATTCTATACATCAAATACTAAAATTCAAAGATTGTTGACTTTTCTCAAACTGGTTTACAGCAGGTAGGCTTTAACAAATAGCCATTTTTCAAGACATTTCATTTCTTTTTTACTTCCATTATCTTCCGGTTTTACAATCTACCTTACTAGTTTACATTACCCTTCCCCCCCTTTCCCAATCTTCCCAAAAGTCAATTGGAAAAATTAATTTTAATTATTTTCTAACTATACATGACTTTAACTAAAATTTCATATCGTTGGTACTTACGAATTTGAAGAAAATTTGGAATCCTTTCAAATTATCACGATGTCAGACTTCGTACCCTTTAGGTAACGAAAGGTTTTGACCTTTCCTGATCTGCAACCTTCCAGAAACCTCAAAGGTCACCAAACAACTTTAGTTTGTGTTGTCAGTGAAACCTTGAGATGAAGATTGTAAATATGCAAAGGAAGAAAAAAAAATACGAGTTAAAGTTCAGGTAGTGTGGTGAGAGTTTGTGCTTTTTCAAACATATTCTTTTTTTTATTCCTTGTAAACAAAGAAAATTGTGGGTTTTTTTTTTTTTTAATAGATTATTCTTTAAATAAAACTTTTATATGTGCTTGTACATATTATTTCTATTTTGGATGTATCGATGAATAAAAATATGCATCTCAGAGGTTGCAACTTAATTCCGAATTAATAAAGCAAATGCGAACTCAAGTATTATATATATTCATATTCAAGCTTTTTTATGAATATTCAGCCAGAAGACGTTTATCCAGAAATGAATAGAACTTGTAAATTAGAGTAAAAAGATTGTAAATATTCACTTTAAACTTTGAAAGTACTATTATTATTTTGCCCTTGCAAAATCCATAGTTTAAAATATTATGCGAGCCTGAATAGTGATTTTTAAAACTGAAAACTTTATAAATTTTCACGGTACCACGGTATTAAAGCGAAATACGAAGTTTGTATGTGCTTTTCTGGAATTATGTTTGATACATTACTCCTAAAAAGATTCAGTAGAAATTATCACGCTTGAAACAGGACCCTTCATGACTTCTGTCAGTCAACTGATTTCAGCATCCCTCGTTTGTTCTATAGAGGAGTTTCGTCTTGCAGAGGGAATATCCGGTATTACATTCACACAAACACACACACACACACACACACACACACACATATATATATATATATATATATATATATATATATATATATATATATATATATATATATATATGTACAGGATGTCCCATAAATACCACCCAAACTCTGCGCAGCCAGATTCCTCGTTGGGAGTACATAAAAAATGCTCAAAGAACTATACCTGTAAGACCCATAGTTTTCGAGGAAAATACGAAAAACAAAGTATGACGTCACATCCGGTGAAAGGAAAAAAAAACACTTTATTTTACTCATCAACAGCAGTATTTACATATCTTTTCCGACGATAATGTTCAAAATGTTCGCGTCATGCATGCGCGCGCCGTGGAATGACGTTAAGCCGGCGTTTAACTCGTATTTAAAAGGTCTCGTATTTAAAAGGTCGTTACATCTTGCAGCTATCGGTATTCTTTGCATGGTGATCATGTATTCCGTTCGCAAATATTGCGGCATTTGTTTGATCTACGGCCAATATAATGGAATGCCTTACGAACTGCTAGGAAGTATGCCAGTCGATATCCGATTGTCTCTGAAATTAAAATTAATTTAAATTTTTTATTCCCAAACTTACCGGTTACGCTTTAATTTTAAAATCCTCTAAATGCAAGAAATTATTAGTCGTTATACAATTTTTAAGCAATGAATAAGTAAATACATGTATATTTTGTCGCATCCACACCCTAATTCAAAGACAGTGAAAAAGATTCTCTAAACTGAACATACTTATTAAATACAATTCGAATTGGCAAAGAGCATATATATATATATATATATATATATATATATATATATATATATATATACAGGTAGCCATCCTACAGCACAGCATCTTGCAACATGGTTTCGCTCTAACACGATAAAAAAATTACGAAAACCTTTGTACAACACTGTACTTCTGATTAAAATGATTTTTGTTTAACACATTTAAAAACTAAATTACCTTAAAATAATGAAGAGAAGGAATAATGAACTATAGTGGCTTTACATGAAAATGGATAAACAAAGTATAATTTATTCTTTTATAACTCTATAAAATTACAAGAAGGCCTAAGCTTAGCTGAAAATCTTTAATCATTTTTCCCGAATGCAGTCAGTCCCTTCCGCTGGAAGAAGCCGAACATTCAAAAGGGAGCTGAAAAATTGTCTATCTCCATACCGTAAATCCACAATGACCTTGTAAGAACCAGCAAATAAACCAAAATTACAAATTATTTAAAGAGGATAAAAGGTGCAAAAAATCTAAATGAAGAAAAAGGTTCCGAAAGCGAAGGGGATATCGTTCAATCGAAAAAACGTTCTCCTTTGATTGTACTGAGCAGTAATGAGGAAGAAATTTATTAAATGAAGGTTGCATTAAATGAAAATAATATTTTTCTGTTTCTTTTCGTCTTGTTTTATACATACACTTATATTTTTATGAAAATCGATATAAAAATGATTTATAAGAAAATCAAAGATAAAGGATAATTTATTTCAGAGAAAAAGGCAAAAGAACGGAGGAGTTAATACTCCGTTGGACCCCCTCTAGCGCGAATGCACGATGCGATACGATCGGGCATTGAGTCATACAAGTTCTGTATGATGTCTTGAGACATTTCGTTCCATATTTGCTGTAACCTTGCCTCTAGTTCGTTCAAACTCGTGGGATGCCCAACTCGTCGTCCCAAATGATCCCAGATATGCTCGATTGGAGACAAATCTGGGGATCGGGCAGGCCAAGGAAGGGTAGTAACAGTGCGGAGACAGTCTTGTGACACCTTTGCCGTATGAGGCCGAGCATTGTCTTGTTGAAAAATGGCACCTGGGAGCCGTTGCATGATTGGCAACACATGTGGTTGCAGGATTTCATGAACATACCGCTGGGCTGTCATGGTGCCACGGAACAATACTAGGGGTGACCGTGTATTGTAGGCAATGGCACCCCATACAATCACACCAGCTGTGGGAGCGATGTGTCGCTGAACAGCAAAGGCAGGATTGAAGCGTTCACCACCGGCTCTCCACACACAAACACGATTGTCATCACTGCCGAGATTGAATCTGGATTCATCGCTAAAGACGACCTGGTTCCATTCCGCTGCAGTCCAGTTTCCTCGTGCGCGGCAAAACTCCAAACGGAGGCGTCGATGGGTGGGCGTCAAGGGCAGGACACGTAATGGGCGCCGCGATACCAACTGTCCTTCAGCCAGGCGCCTTCGTATGGTTCGAGAAGACACAGAGGCCCCTAGTGAAGGTGCTACCTGTGCCTGGATGGCGGCCGATGAAGCAGTTGGCTGTACGCGTGCATTTCTTACGATGTGGCGGTCTTCTCGACGACTGGTCTGTCGAGGGCGTCCTGAGCCTTGTCTTCGTGCACATGACATCTCTCGGGTCCACTGGTCCCAACACCTCCTCACAACACAATCAGAGCGGCCTAATTGACGAGCTACTCGCCTAGCTGACCACCCAGCTTCCATCATCCCGACGATTCTCCCCCTCTCAAACTGCGACAACTGCTTATATTGTCTTCGAACACGGCGTAATGGCATGTCTTTCTCAGCTCTTCCTTTGTAAATGATTCAGCACACTCAAACAAGCTTTGGTTACCTGTTTTATACTCCACAGAGTACGATGTTCAACGCCCTCTACCGGCTATACGTAATGCGCAATCACGCTGCATTTCTAATCATTTGCATATCTCCCCGACATGTACCTTCATTGCAAGTTTCGTTACGATCCCGCAATTATTTCTTGGTGCGCTAATTTTTTTGTCCATGAGTGTATATATACAGTGGAATCTCGATCGATCGTTCCCCGAACGATCGTTTTCCTGTATGCATCGTTTATTTCATCCGGTCCCGAATAAATTCCATAGAAAACAAGCAGAAACAGACCGCATGGATCGTTCCTCGATCCGTCGTTTTCCCGCAATATTCGTTCAGAATATCGCAGCTTTTCATTAATTTATCGGATCGATCGTTTTTTCATAATAACTGAACCTGAAATATAAATGTCTGGATTGAGCTAGAAGGATGCTCTAATTAAAGAATGAGCAGAACATTTGAGATGCATGGTATCGTATTTTTGTTCTCTCCTGATTAGCCTGGTTTCTCAGAATCGTACCACTCCCATTATTTGTTCGTCGTTGGTGTTCCTTAATTCTTTAGCCCCTGAAGTAACCTATTTTCGGCAACTCATTCCAAATTTTCCGACTATTCAACATTTCTGTTCTTATCAGCAATGGCTCACAGTCAGCCGACAAGAACGGTTCCTTCTGTCCTCTGGCTATTCTCTTGGCTTTGGGATGGAGGCGCCCTGTTGTTTGGTCTAGGGTGTGAAAAGTTTCTGATTGCTGCACTCTACACTGGCCGGTGAGGGTTTCACCCAGAAGCAGAACTTCCTGGTGGTCTTGTATCACAGTGCTCCCCAACCTCTCTATCGCCGCGGACCGGTCAACGTTTAATAATTTTACCACTGCCCGCTGAGGGAGGACGTTGATTTCTTATATTTTTGATTATTTTGATTTAATAATTGATGTTATTATAATTTTGATGTATAAATGACGTTACGTTTATTTATTGTTCAATAAAAAACTCGTTTTATTTATTTATTTGTTTCGTTTTTTTCGTTTTTTCAGGAAAGCGCATTTATTTTGAATTTTATGACTGCAATTTTAATTCATAATCTTGAAATGTTTAATAAACAATAAACAAATTTAAAATTGTTACAAGATTTCTTCTGTTATAAAGGTAGAAATTAGCACAAACCCAACAAAGTCGCACAAATCCGAGAGAAATACACCACAGTAAATAAAATAGAAATAATTTAAAGTCCCTTGGGCGGCCCGGAACCATTTGATTCATGGACCGGTACCGGTCCGCGGCCCGGGGGTTGGGGACCACTGTTGTATCGGACCCCATCCAGTGCAATGAAAGGGTCCTAGTTACAAGCGATTCACGGATACCGCGTCTGTATACTCTCACACAATAACCGATAACGAAAGGAATGCAATTTGCAACACAGAAAAAATATTGTTTACTTGTGGAGAGAAAACCGCCAAAAAACAAACGAAGATTAAATACTTTTATTTCAATCAAAATTCCTGTGTACCTACGTGTATTTCTTTATTTATTATTATTATCTTGGATTTCAGTACAACTTTGTAATTTTATCTTCAGTAACACTACAGGTATGTATGCATTTATGTATATGAGTAAATATATTTTAAGGATATCAAACTTTAAGGAATGTTAATACTTTTTTTATGTTCCCGCATCTATCGTTTTCCCGCATCCATCGTTCAGTTCAGTTGGTCCCTTCGAAAACGATAGATCGAGAATCCACTGTATGTATATATATATATATATATATATATATATATATATTTATTTATTTATTTATTTATATATATATATATATATATATATATATATATATATATATATATATATATATATATATATATATATTTATATATATATATATTTATATATATATATATATATTTATATATATATATATATATATATATATATATATTTATATATATATATATATATATATTTATATATATATATATATTTATATATATATATATATATATATATTTATATATATATATATATTATATATATATATATATATATATATATATATATTATATATATATATATATATATATATATATATATATATATTTATATATATATATTTATATATATATATATATTTATATATATATATATATATATATATATATATATATATATATATATATATATATATATATATATATATATAAAAATTATTTATTTATTTATTTATTTATATAAATGTTTTGCATATGTAAGGTCTTATATCCTATATCATATCACATTCTAAAATGTCCTGAATTTATTTATATATAAATATTCAGAATTATTTCTTTTCCAAGTGCAATTGTGAAATTAACATTTCTGCATCCCATATGTGTCTGACTGAGCCCACCCTTTCGGCTTCCCATGAAGTATATCGTATATTATCTTCTCATGTCAGTTAGGCAGATAGAGCCTCAGTGGTTGCTCTCTCTTTCAAAATTTCATTTTCGGCAAGTCCTTTCTATTCAGTATTTAATGCTGTTGGATGACATCATCAATGCCTTTTCTCTCCTAAATTGTAAGCTTTTTGTACTATTTCCAGTTTTTTTGTGTAGTTGTTGTGATGATTCGGAAATAAATGCCTGCTTTTCCCTCGTTACTAATAGGTTAATTTTATATCTCGTATCAGTTACCGGCGAATCCTAATAGCGGACAAACCGTTGCAAATTTTAGGCAACTTTTGAAAGTTCTGCTTAGTAACTTTTAGATCCTGTGTATATTTAATACATCATCATCTGAGTATTCATGAGCATATAAAATAAGAATATTCACTTATTACGTGAAATATCTATTGCTTTAAAATAGGAAAGAGGAATTATGCTATTAAGCGAATACATTAATAATGAAAACTTCCGTTTCTTACGTTTATTCACTTCAAACTACTGCACACGGAAGTATTATCGGACCATGTCTTTTAATTTCTTAGGTATAGAATTTTCGTTCACTAAATATTATTTAATAAAATTCATCCATATATAAGAAATGTATGTAAAATATTTACTATTATGCTTATACTGAATGAAATATAATAACTGCAACAACAATCAAATTTTCTTTTTCTAATCCGAATTTCACAGGTATCTAAAATATAAATAAACTTTCAACGGTACCCAAAATATAAATATGAAAATTTTTGTCACATTTACACAATTTATGTGAGAGTTAAAACCCTCTCCATAAATTAATTAAAACTTCTGAATCGAAATATTTTCAAGTGATTAATAGGAATTAATAAATTCCGCATGAATAGGCCCAAACCCATTTATGGAGTAAACGTCTAAAACTTTAAGATGCATTTCAATTGTTATAATTCTTGAGAAGATGGCGTTCATTCTATGGCTTGGTTTTTGTTGGAGAGGCCTGCACTCTGAGGTATTCTCCTCCTTAAGGCAAGTTGGTTCTGGTATAACCCTTGTCATGTTCGAAACCCAGCAGCAGCAACAAAACTTCGTTATGAAACAAGTTTGACTGTATGAAGCTACTTATCGCACACCCACATACAAATTCTGCCCTCCGGTACTTAAGAACTAAACTGCATACTTCATAAGCAAAGTCGCTCAGGGCGGTAAACTCAAGTGTAATTTCATGTAATTAATTTCTTTTGTAGATCCTGGTATAATTTGATATAATTAATTTCTTTGGTTAATTTAATATCATTAGAATGACACGTCAAATAAGTGAATGAATATAAATCATAAGTAATGCGCAACCCTCAAGTAACCGCTGTTATTTTTAGAAAAAATTTTTCGCTAATGTAATGATTATGTTTTATGTCTAGTTTCATTTCTTTCGCTAGGTGTTAGGAAGACAGCTAAAGTCTATGAAGTCAAATAATTTAAATATATTATGTTTTAATGTATTTCATACCGTTATTACCGTATTATAATTTAATTAAATCGGAGAAAATAAGGTCCTCGTTTAATATAGGAAGAGTAAATATATGTAACCTTCTTTTTTGCTATTATTCGGCTGCAAATTTACTGTGTAAAAGGATAAGAGTAAAGGATTTGAAAGAAAATTAATTATTCATTAAAATTTTTATTTCATTTAATTTTGTATTTGTGTTTGTTGCCTCCAAAATAGTTTCCTCTTTCAAACGTGAAACACAGCATGTCTTACTGTATTTTAAAATGGAATCACCTAATAATCTTAATGAAAATTTTTCTTACTCGTTAAAATTAGTTTTTATTGAATTTTTTTTATCAGCAGTCATATTTTCCTTCATATGAGCTCTTCACAGAGGAATTTCTACGATTGACTTTTGTCAGACATATGAATAAATGATTGCTTATTGTAAAATATATTTTTACTGACTATTGATGATTTTTATTGATTTTAAGTCAAGCCATTTTACCAGAAATATAATAATTGAAAGCTTTTAAGTCGTTTTAATCTACCGAGCTCTTTTCTAACAATTCTTTCTAAAAAAAAATTTATATCCCAAAAGAAGGTATAGTATATCTTCGAAATTATTACTAATATTTTTAAATATTTCATACACCCATAGGAAGCAAGAAAATGATTCCACATGGTATTGAAATGCGTTTTTTATGATTAAATATATCACCCCTCTATTTTTCAGCACTTATTCATTAGATATTACTTTCTGAAATTATAGATTGACAAAACGCATTCCTGTATTCCATTTTTTTCGTTCGTTCTTTCGACATTTTGAAATCGATCATATTTAGATGCTACACTTGAGTCTTGCTTTTTTTTCATTGTTTTCGACGTTTATCTGACTTATGCTGTATTTTTTTTCCAGATATGAATCTCGCGGTTAATAATACAGCATTCAGCTATGAGGATATTTAATGCCTCGCCTTAAGAAAGAAACAACCTCCTAATTTACATACAAGAAAAGAAAGATACGGAAGTTCAAATTGCTTATTTCGGAAATGCCCTCAACCTAGGAGTTTAAATATTAAACATTTCTCAATGTATTCTTTAGGTATTTTTATGCTAGGTGTAATTAGCATAAATAATAGGTGTAGTTGATAGTTTGATTCTTCTCACCGAGATGCCATATAAATAATTTTTTCTATATTTAAATTAATTAAGCATTGTACATTTCAACGAGAACAAACGCATACTTTTCAAAATTAAATCTGATCTGGTCGTTGTTAATTTTATTCCCTGTATTCACTTCCATTATTTGGTAAAAATATGCAAATTAGCTTTATAATACTTTTAAGTTTTTCAATACGTTTAGTAATTATCTCGCTTTCCCAAGAATACCAACGTTTCTTATGTACAAAGGATGCTTTAATACGAGAAAATATGACAGTTTTATTCTATACTACACTGCTGGCCACTGTAAATGCAACACCCTGAAGGAAACATGCAAATAACATGAAATTTACAACATGCATTAGCGGAGGTGAGATATGCAAATGATTAGAATTTCAGCGCAGACGCACATCACGCACGCATGTGGCGCCACTTCAAAGCGCTATTTAAGGCTTGGAGATTTCGACGATTTCAAGTTCAACAATTGTGTTTTTCTTCTGGTTTTTTTAAAAAAAACGATCAATTATGCCTCGTCGAAAACAGCGATCATCTTTTGATCAAGTATCCGAGTTCGACAGAGGAAGGATAGTGGCCTACCGAGATTGTGGATTATCTTTCAGGGAAATCGGTAGTCGTGTTGGACGAAACCAAACAACTGTAATGCGGATATGTGATCGTTGGATGCGGGAGGGTACGACGGACCGGCGTGTTCGATCGCATCCACCTCAGCGCACCACTTCACGTGATGACAGGCAAATTGTGCGCATGGCAGTGACGGATAGCTCAGTCATATCACGAACGATAGCACAGCCCATTCAGTCTGTAACGCATCATCCAGTGTCTGCGCGTACCATTCGACGCCGTTTACAGCAGAGTGGTCTGTCCGCAAGACGTCCATTGCTTTGTCTACCCTTGACGCAGAACCACAGACGTCTCCGCCGCCAATGGTGCGATGACAGAAGCATGTGGACGGCAGAATGGAATGAAATTGTCTTTACCGACGAGTCACGCTTCTGTCTGCAACACCCCGATGGTGGCATTCGAGTCTGGAGACACCGTGAAGAGAGGATGCTGAACAGCTGCGTTATGCACCGCCACACTGGTCCTGACCGGGTATTATGGTATGGGGCGGTATTGGATATCACTCTCGCACACCTCTAGTACGCATTGCCGGTACTTTAAACAGCCAGCGCTACATTTCCGAGGTGTTGGAGCCAGTTGTCCTTCCTTACCTTCAGGGCTTGCCCACAGCCATATTTCAACAGGATAATGCGCGACCCCATGTGTCACGCATTGTCCAACGTTTCTTCGTCAATCGCCAGATTGAATTGCTTCCCTGGCCGCCTCGCTCTCCGGATCTTTCGCCGATAGAAAACACGTGGTCCATGGTTGCTCTACCATTGACCCAGATTCCATCCCCAGCTGCGACAGCAGATCAACTTTGGCAACGTGTGGAAGCTGCTTGGTCTGCTGTACCCCAAGAACTCATCCAAAGTCTCTTTGAATCAATGCCGAGGCGTGTGGCAGCGGTGATCTCCAACAATGGCGGCTACTCTGGCTACTGATTTTGGCAGGAACCACACCTCACAGAAGTCTATATATTTAATCATTTGATACTTGGTCAACATGTTATCTACAAAATAAATTTTGTTGTGATATCTCTTTTCTTTCTTGGTGTTGCAATTTGGGTGGCCAGCAGTGTAGCTGAAAACCCGCTCTTCGCTACGGAGTACATTCAAATTAAATACAACGGTCAATGTATGCAATTCATGCAAAAAAAAAAAAAAAAAAAATATATATATATATATATATATATATATATATATATATATATATATATATATATATATATATAATAAATACGATGATCAATATATACAATAGATGTAGAAAAAAATATATATATTTATAAAAAAATCGTGAGGGATATTTTTATAGACAAAATAATGTCCAATCGTCTGCCGCATTAGCAAGAAAAAAGATATTTTTTGTCTATTTAGTTGTTATGCACGTGACGATAAATTTATTTAAAGTACCAGAAAAAGAAATCACGTGATCAGCATTTAATAAATTAAATTCTAAAAATTAATCTTTAAAAATTCACCAAAAATCAGAAAATAGAGGTAAAGATTCGAAAAAGATTTTATTTTAAAGGAATTTTTTATGATCTTTCTTGTGATATAAATTTTATAACCCTCAAATTATTATTTTAAATGCAAACTTAAAAAAAGTTATTAAAACAGCTTAAAAATTTAATTTTAAAAAAATCTAAGAAGAATTTTTCAAAAATCTCTCTTAGTGCACCCCTACACTATAAGAAGAATCGCCATGGAAAATGTCAGCCCTTTAGGTCCAGCGGTTTGGTCTGTGCGTTGTATGTCACTCAGTCAGTCAGTCAGTGAGTCAGTTACTGAACTGTTTTATCTATATAGATTGGGGCTCATATTTATGTGGGCAAAACCTGATAAAGAGGGTAAGGTATGTCGCTTCATTCCTTTTTCTCCAAAATAAATCTTCCTTAAATATTAATAAGATATTAATATGGGTCATAAAATTAAAATCCAATACATTACTATGGATTTAGCAATTATGTGACTATTTATCAGAATTTCTTTAAATTTTGGAGGAAAATGCCAATTATATTTAAGTTAATAACACACGTGTTAGTGAAATTATAAGTCTATTTGGAGTATATAGGTAATTTCAATGCGCAAATATCCTTCAAGTGTTAACTTTCGCATTGCTTTTAAATTAATAGTATATTTATACTGATCTTGATTTTTTTTCCCGTTTTCAAATATATTTTGCGTATAATACTTAAAATATGGAAATGTATATTATTGCCATTAAACGCAAAAATACTCTGTAATAAACATTTCATCAAACGAATATGCAAATTCCAATTCACAGATGAGATTTAAAATTATTTTGACCTTTAATACATTTTTACTGCATGGGACACAGTTGGCTTACGAATATTTTACTAAGATCAGCAATCACATATTCATTAATTTTGCAGTTATTAAATTTTTATTCGATGTCTACATACGTTAAATGCTTTCAATCTATAATTTGCTCAAATGTCTGTTTGAATGTAATCTCATTATTTCTTATATTTCTCTGACGAAACAAATTATGTCAAACTCTACTATTTCATGATATCCAAAATGTGTGATAAACATTTCTTTCGCAGTTCTAATTACTTTTATCTTCTTCGTAATTAATATTACTAAACTTTTACTGCCTCTAATAAAATTATGTATATATTATATATAAGGAGTATAGTATGTTTCAAAGTGTATAACACGAATATTTATAGGTGACTTAACTTAATGTTAAATTATGTCTCACATCCCAGAATTCACATAAATGCTAGAATTTCACTTTTAACTTTTTAAATATTTTGTTTAATACTCAGACCGAAATTTTCCTGTACCAACCTTAAAATAAACACGTCTTTTACTTTAATAAATGGCAAAATTTCTTAAATATTAAGAAAAAGAAGATTTAATTGTTTTGAATAATGACGTATCTAGAAGTTCTTAATTCATTTTTCCTTTCATTTTACTCTTTCGTGATATGATTAAACATGGTTAAAAATTAGGATTTAGCGCCTTGAATATAAGTGTATGATTCATAAATGTACAAAGTTTGTGCTCTTTAAATAAAAAAAAAATTCCAACTTATAAAAAATTGGATTATTAAAAAAATTCCAATTTATTGAAATTAAAAACTTGAATATTTATAATATATTAAAAAAAATAAGGAGAATGGATATTAGTTCCAACGTTATGAAATTTGGGGTTCTTCCTATTCTTAAATGACAGCAGAATACTTGTTGTGTACTTCCGTTTCAGCATATTGAAACTAATTTTCTTTGGCATATACTTTAAACTTTGATAAAATTTTATTTTGTGCTTTTAAAGTTAGAATATCGTAAATTTGACTCTTAAATATTGGATTTAACCAATGCAGTGTAAAGTTCATGACTTAATTGACATAGTTTTTGCTTGAATATTTTGATATTTTGAAAGCATTTCAAAGTGATTAACATCAGAATTATTTCTGTAGTTTAAAATATATCATACATTAAATTTAATCAATATTATTCAAATTATATATATATATATATATATATATATATATATATATATATATATATAAATCAGTTCCGTGACTCACTGACTCACTGACTCACTCACTGACATACAATGCACAGACCAAACTGCTCGACCTAAAGGGCTGAAATTTTATATGGTGATTCTTCTTATATTTATATTTCAAATTGCGATTCTTCTTTATCGTGTAGGGGTGCACTACGAAAGAATTTTGAAAAATTCATCTTAGATTTTTTTAAATTAAATTATTAAGCTGTTTTAGTAACTTTTTTTAAGTTTGCATTTAAAATAAAAATCTGAGGGTTATAAAATTTATATCACGAGAAAGATCATAAAAATTCCTTTAAAATGAAACCTTTTTCGAATCTTTACCTCCATTTTCTGATATTTGGTGAATTTTTAAAAGCTGATCACGTGATTTCCTTTTCTGGTACTTTAAATAAATTTATCACCACGTGCATAACAACTAAATAGACAAAAAAATATTTTTTTTCTTGCTAATGCGGCAGACAATTGGACATTATCCAAAAAAATATTAAAATACAGTAAAAGAAATGTTCCTCAAACTGTACTATATTAACTGTACTATAATATTCTTTAGTATATTCTTTTAGATTTAATTTCAATATTTTTTATACGATTTCTGTACGATATTGACTGTACTATATTCTTTAGTATGAAATTTGAATATTTTTCTTCTACATTATTTTGTCTATAAAAATAACCCTTACGAATTTTTTATAAATATCTCTTTTTTTTACATCAATTGTATACATTGCTCGTCGTATTTATTATAAATATATATATTTATTTATTTTTTTGGCATTAATTGCATACATTGACCGTTGTATTTAATTTGAATGTACTCCGTAGCGAAGTGCGGGTTTTCAGCTAGTATATATATACAGTCAAACCTCCATATATCGAACTTCCCTATATCGAAATTTTCTATATATCGAACTCTTAGCAAATCTCCATGTTCATTACATAGAAAAATTGTTTCTATATATCGAAAAAATCTCTATATATCGAAATTTTTTTCAAGACAAATTGGGAGATTTTATTCCACTTTAGAATAAAATCTCCCAATTTTTGGCATTTGAAACAATACGTCGTGGACTTCAATTCGCAGAAAATGTCCCTGATAAAGTTTTTAGTGGACTGAATAAATACGAACATTTCTTTGAACTTTCCGCAAAACTAACTGTTCAGCAAGATATTCGTAGTTTTTTTTTTAAAGAATGTAACTGTGATCATTGTAACCACTGTCTGCATTATTGTTTTTTTTTTAAAGATATGTAGTAATCAATAAATCTTTTATATTAATTCATTTTTTAGTTATTAACTTTCATTTAATAGGATTCGCATATAAATTAGAAATGGAGTTTCGTATACAAAAATTAGCTTTAATTTTTTTTTTTTAGGAGAATTATGATAAGACTAAGCTCAATTCTATATATCGAATTTTTTTCGCGCAATTTGCTACTTCGATATATGGAGGTTCGACTGTATATATATATATATATATATATATATATATATATATATATATATATATATATATATATATATATATATATATATATATATATATATATATATACATATATATATATGTGTGTGTGTGTATGTGTTTATTTCATAGGTTCAAAATTTGTGCATCTTTCTAAAAGGATCTTTATATAAATATATATTGTCAATATAAAAGTGTTAGATTTCAGACGTTGGTAGCCAACAGAGATAGCATTTCAGTAGAAGGAATGCTATATCCACCTGGCTACTCGAGTACAAAAGCGAAAGTGCAGCACACCGGTTTCTTTGTACGACCTTTTTCATAATAGCAGGCAAGGCTAAGGACAGCCTATGTTTTGTTACCTGCGTCAGTGTGCCAGTCTACTTTCTCCAACCAATCGCGTCTCCACCTGCACTTTTTCTCCTTTTTCATTCCAATACTTAGGTGTTTCGTTTCTGGCAAATAATGACTAGGTTCTATTCAAAACCCTGAAGCTATTTATCTTTCGTCTTTAAATTTCCATTTAATTATCTATGAAATTGGCTTAATAGATATTTTCTCAAAGAAAAAAGCGCGTGTTATGAAAGGAAATCCGGTATCCTAACATACATGCGTAAAAAGGACCTCTTGTAATAGCATGCTTCTTAAGTAAAAATAAATCCGACATGTTCACTCATACAGTGACATGATTATACAAGGATCTGGGAGCTCATGCTCTCACAAATAAGGTAAGAGTGATTTAACAGAAAAATAATTTTGGTGGAAATTGTAAAGCCAAATCATTTGTGCAAGTGTGATAAAGAGCTCATACAAGCAATGAATAAGTAAATTAATGAACTATCAGCAGTATTAGTATACTTTTAAACAGTTTTAATTTAATTATTGCTGTTAATTACTGGTCGTGTTGGATTACTACTTATTAATGAGTACAGTTAAAAATTAAGTTGGTTAGAATTTGTATTATCCTGTTTATTAACAGAAAAAATTAAACATCCAATTCTTAGCAACCAATTAAAAGTAAAATATTATTAACTATCCATTTTGAAAGTGTCCGTAACTTAGGGGTCAAAAATGATTTCAAAAGGAATATAGAGCCCAGATTTATTTATTTATTTATTTATTTATTTTTTTTGGGGGGGGGGTTAGCCAAAAGTTCTCTTATAATTGTGTAGTATTATCCTGTTTAAACTTAAGTATTTATTATAAATAAAACTCTCTAACAAGTTATATGTTTTTTAATTTTAAAAACGTGATTTTAAAAATGTCATTAGGACTTCCCGAGTTATTTTTTATTATATGGGTAGCATTTTTTGAAAGAGAAAAATATTGTTTCCTGAACTTCCAGTCAAAGAAAATTTTCTATAATCCATTCTCCTACCTCTCTTGTGAATACCAATTCGTTAATAACAAAATTCAGTACGATGAGCGTACTTGTTTACCGCGCTGAAATTCATTGTACCATGATTTTCTTATGAATTGGGAGATGGATTATTAAAAATTCTATTTTTGTGAACTTTTCATTAAAAATGATTGCACGTGCAGTTTGCGTCGATTCAACTGCAATTAAAATTAATATCGAAAAAAGTGCAACGTTTCATTCTTCCCCGGGAAAAGGGAGAAATTGGTTATTAGGAAGCTCCGAAAGTATCATTTGGTTTGGGACTAGGGATACGACATCGACAACAAAACATCGATGATTTAAAACATCGATGCTTTTGAACATCGATGTTTTTGAACATCCATTCTAAAACTGATTTAGTAGCGGTAGTTTTGGGAGGCATCTTAATATTAATTAACGCTAATTTATATAATACCAGATCAAAACAAAAACTTCAATGGCCGCTCGTGTTTATACTATTTATAAAATGGAAGGTTCTGGAGTGTCGAGAACATTTCAAGCGCTCTGATTGGTTCATTAGTTGTTAATGCCATTTGTCTCGTTGGTAGGTTACGTTCACCCTTTTCTATTCATCCTTTTCAGAATTCAGACTTACATTTACTGAGTGTGAAAATTATGCCACGTGGTTTTTTTAAGTATGGTACTTTTTCATTAAAAAAACCCCCATCAAGACAACGTAAAACATCGAGCACAAAACATCGATGTTTAAAAAATTCGACTTCAATAAATCGATGTTTATAATATCGATGTTTTTATCAGAACATTGATGTTTTGAAAACATCGACATCGATGTCGCATCCCTAATTGGGACGTCAACTGTCCGAATGAAGCCATCGCGCTTCAAACAAACGGTTCACCCCCCGTTTCGCCGACACTGAAATTTCCTCCCCCCTCTCGTTGTAAAAATCCCCAAAATGAGGAAAATCACCACCCCCGTTTGGCCGACACAAAAATGCCTTCCTCCTTCTCGTTGACAAATGTTCCAGGCGCACGAATCATGGGCGTGCAAAATTAGAAAGGGTGAAATAAAAATTTGTGAAAACTTTTGTATAAAAAATTCGATTTGTCAGATTTTCTATGAAATATACAAAAAATAAATGAAATATTTTTTAGATAAATAAAACAAAGCTTTTAAATATATTAGTATGCATTTAACTGAAATCATAACTTTGATTTCAGAAAATATTCATTATAAATTTAACATTTTATAGACCTATAAAAATGCATGATGATTGGTAAGAATGTTTGAAATCACTACTATAGGCATTTACTATGCGTATCGTAAGTTGCGTTTTATAGCAAAAAAGTTACATGCATCCGGGGAATCCCACGAGCGCAAGTTAACATCGGCGCAGAATCGAGGCAAATATTCGGGATTTTTTTTAAAGCAAGCGTAGTATTTAGAGTTTCATATTCCCTTTGTTTATTTAGTACAGTGTAAGGATTTGATGTTGATTCTGGAATGAATGTGTTATATAATTTTTAAAACTTATTGAGTGCACTGGCAATTGTAATTTATTGTTCCGTTTAATTGACTTTGTAAAATTTATGACTATTTTACTAAATTACTTATATACAGGGTGCTTTTGGATTCATCGACGTATAATTTTAAAAGTAAATGGTTTGTTTATAAATTATTATGTTAATTGAGGTTGCAACATACAGAATAATATTTAGTTTTATAACGTAAGAAAATAAAATTGTTTTTAAAATTTCTAAAAGTAATACAATAAAAAATTATCAGTAATTAACAGATATATTTATATATATTCTGTTAATTAAATTCTGTTAATAAATACCATATATTTATATATGTATTGTAGGTACTTAGAGATGTCAAAAAAAAAACTAAGTGGGGCTCAGTTTAGAAAACGAAGAATAGAAATGTAAGAAGCCGAAAAGGAAGTTTTAATGAAAGTTGCTAAAATTTGAACATTTTTTAAAACGGTCGATTCAAATAATGCACTCGTTGAATTTTAGTGGAAACAAATCGCAAGCTCAAGGCAATAATTCTCCAGACAAAACAGATACAGACATTAGGAATATTTTTGCGCCTGAAACAATTCAAACAGAAAGTGAAATTCTTCCACAACACATTGATATAGAAATAGAATCGTCTGACAAAGAAAAATTTTCGGAAAAATTATTTTGATAATTGTGCAAAGTAAAATACTCGAACCCATTAATACAGTCTCGAAAATGCTGCAAGGTACTCATGAAGATATAGAGAAATCCGCTGAGATGCTTTCATCACTCCTAACCCAATTCCAGAACTTATAGAATAATTGGGAGTTTGTTAAAAAACGATACCTTTGAGTTATCAGCTGTATGGAATATTAAACTTTGTTTCCCCCCCCCCCTAAAAGATGCGTCTTGTTAAAAAATTCTTTGTTTAATTACAAGTAGATGAACTCATTGAAGACAGTGAACGATATTTCAAAGTCGAGGTGTTTTATAAAGTAATGGATTTAATAATTAATCAATTTACTATTAGATTTGAATCCCTTCGACAGTTATGTACACTTTTTAAATGTTTATCACTTGCCTTACATGTTTATATCTCGCCGCGTCACTTGATAAAAGTATTCTGGAAGGATCAGAATTGTTACAATCGGCATATCTTTCCAATATTTCACCTAATTTTGGACCTCAATTGCTTCGATTTAAAATGTGCTTTTATATTCAATTAAAACAAATTACTTTAATACGCGAAATTGCTGAACTACTTTTAATTCACACCGCAGACTCAACTAGCTTCTTTGACATAATTACAGCTTGCCTGATATTTTCACTTTACCGGTGACGATGGCGACAGCAGAAAGAAGTTTTTCAAAGCTTAAATTAATCAAAACATTTTAGAAGCATCATGTCACAACACCGTCTTAACTCATTGACCACTATATAAATTGAAAAACAATAATTTTCCAACTTGATCTGGAGAAATTGATTGATCGATTTGCAAACGAAGAAGTGAGAAAACGACAATTTAAGTTTTTTTTTTCTTTGATGTGGAAACTAAACATGTATAAGTGCATTTTGACAATACAGTTTATAAAATATGTAGTAAATATTAGTAGGTACTCCGTACTTAAAGAATAATAATTTGTTTTATTATTATAGTAATATTTATTAAATTGAATATCTTATTGTTGAAATGTCTTTAATTTAAATTTAAGTGTTATTAAGTAAGATTTTAAATCGAAATAAGAGGATCAGAGACAAATATCGCCAGAACTCTTCCGAGAAACAAGGGGGCGCACTGATTGTACTTGAGCCAGGGCGCTGAATATGTAGCTACACCACTGCTATGCATACTCATAAAGAAGAAATCTAGATGTCTTAAGGGGATGGTGGACTTTCAAATTACCAAAAATCGAACGAAAATTGGAATTTTTTTGTGGTGTATTAATATTTTTAAAATATATAAAAACTGGAATAAAATGCATTTAAAATATATAATGAAAAGTAAAATGAAAACTTGGTGGTTTTAGAAAAGTAAATATTAAAGGTAGGTGAAAAAAAAATATCTTTTAAAGGGCTTTTTATCAAAATGAGTCATTTCCAGATTTGCAAGTCTTTGAAATGCTCCTTGCGTCACAATTTTTGACGAAGTCGAATATTCCTTAGTTCGTAATATAGACTAAATATGCTTTGGCTTACGTATAAATATATAGTTACTTATATATTCTTGGAACTGGAACTGTCACTTCTGTGACGGCTCTTTCTTTCAGTTACCGCTTCTCTCCGTTGAGAGAAGGTGTCGACCCAACCCTCTCCGACTTGAAATCCCTAAATATCTCAAAAGGGAAGCTTGAACGGGAAAAAAAAAGGGGGGGGGGAAGGAAATTTTGTGTCGGCGAAACGGGGTGGACACCAAACAAACATCGACCTCGCTCGGAACCGTTTAAGGATTTTCAACCCCCCCCCCCTTTTTTTTTACATCAGGTATCTGCCTACGTTGAAATGGGAAAAAATGTCGACATTTTTTGGATTTCTCTATTTTAAAGGCCACTGACTTTTTTTAAACAGTTTGTGAAGTGTCACAAATGCGTTGTTTAAGTTAAAGCAAACTTCTAAGCAAAGGTGGTACGACTAAAGATTTTTGACATATTCCCAAAGGAATAAAGTCACATGGGGTTAAGTTCGGTGACCTAGAAGGGTAGCTGTGTAGCCGATTGGTCGCAGTGCAGCCGAGGATTTGGTCCTACACTGCTACCCTCCTAGGTCACCGGACTTAACCCCATGCGACTTCTTCCTTTGGGGATATGTCAAAGATCTTGTGTTCATACCACCTTTGCCTACAAGTTTGCCCGAACTTAAACAACGCATTTGTGACGCTTATGCGTCACAAATAGTTAATAGTGAAACAAACAGTTAATAGTGAAACATTACAACGTGTTTGGCAAGAAATGGCATATAGCAATGATATTATACGGGTGACTAAAGGAAGTCATATCGAAGACCTGTGAAAAAAAATTAACATTTTTCCTTTATAATGACATATTAATTATAATTTTATGTTTGTAATTATGGAAAATATTAAATTTTGTAATCGGAGAATTCTTTTCTGATAACCCTGTATTGTCAAACTTTTACTTCCGAACACAGGCAAGTATCACAGTAGTCTATAGCAGGGCTGGCCAACCTTTTTTAATTGGCGATGGACTTTTCTATAATTCTTTATTCGGCTATCGACTAGTTCTCATTTTTTTAAAGGAAAATGAGCCACTTATCACTAACATAGTCCAGATATTTATGAAATTATGGCTCGCGATTTACTAAAATCGTGTCGAAGATCGACCGGTTGGCCACCCCTGGTCTATAGTATAGTTAAAGCAGTGGCCTATAGAAGTCTGCGGACCAATAAGCCAGAAACTGAACAATGTGCGGACAACCCCCAACCCCTACCGACTTTAGGGGAAAGGGACTTTCCGGAGGTTATGGGGGGGGGGGGGGTATAGAATATCCCTCAGGAAAAAAAGATACAGGATTAACGTACATTCTAACGTATCATATTTAAATAATAAAATAATTATGTTAAACTTGCAAGAAATTTTAATTCAACACCTGATAGTCATCGGATATATTCGGTCCATCTAGTTCAATGAACATTGCTTTCAAAATCCCCATTTATTTGGCAACTTTTTTATATGTGGTGACAGACCACTCCCGAGGCTCTTGCGGACAACCGGTTGAGAACCACTGGTATAAAGGAACTTAAACTAAATTGAGTTGAATGAAGGGTACGGTCTCTGGCGTAAGCACTCCCTTGCACTAAAAATTTATAAAAAAAATCCCTCTATTTTAAAATGGTATGGAATTTTTACCCAAATTCTATCTGTTTTCATGATTTTACATCCCATTTGAACTCGAAATCTATGTATTGAATGAGTACTGTGAAAAAAAGTGCTCCGAACGTAAGCAGACACCGTTCAATATCATATAGGTTTTGTTCACTTCAACAGCAGCAAAACAGCTTAGTTAACGAACCCGATACCCCGAAATCACGTCCTTATCTGCGCTAATAATTTTGTTCAATGCTATTCATTCATTTGGCTTTTAACATCACATTCACTTGAATGACACGAAAATAAGTAGATATTCGACTAGTATTCGATTGCAGTCGAACCCCATTATAGCGAACTTCAAGGGACCAACGATTTTGTTCGCTTTTACCGGTGGTTCGCTATATCCGAATCGTTCAGAAAAATACTAGCGTTCACAAAATGTATAACTCAATAGTTGCAATGTGTATTCAATAATGATGTATTAAAAAATGATAAAATCTATTAAAAATGATCATTAATGAATTAAATCGACTAAAATCGATTACATTAAATTGACAGAATACTAATTAAATTATGTAAAACAGGAAAATGGCAGGACCAAAATTTTCGTTCGTTATATCCGTGAGTTCGTTATATACCGGGTTTGCTATAACAGGGTTCCACTGTACTAGGTCTATATGTTACTGAATTGATGATGACAGTACTAGGTCTAAACAAGACGGATTTCAATTCCCTATCATTTGGATCTTTTTTTCCCTTTTGTTAGTTTTCTTATAATAAAAAAAAGAAATGACCCCCTGATTAATTTAAACCTTTTAACAGCAAAACTCCCCCAAACATATACATTGACAAATAGTGTCATGTCTTGAATATAAGAGGTTATATACGGTCAGGACATTTGCGAAAGCGAGGAAACTCCCTATCTGAGAAATTTGTGGCCTGTTACGGTAACAGATAAAGAGGCCATACGATAACAAAGGGGACATTTTTCTGACTTAGCAAATCTGTTATCATCTGACAGACTCTAAGGATCTAAAATAAAAATCAAGGAAACATTTCTAAACCTGCATTAGTATACTTATGGGTTCGCGTAGGAATGTGAACTGATATTAGCAAAATTGCACACGAAAATTTTCTCAAGAAGTGATGGCTATCTATTTAAAGTTGAGGATGGGAAAACGTTTTTAGATTTAAATACAAAAAAGGTATATTTAATTTTTTTTAGTTACTTTCGTTACTGAAAGCAAGACAATCCGACAAAGAGATGCAATGTACTTCCATAAAAGGCAAGATGAAACAAGATGTACATTAAAGTACCAATTATTTTAGAACGAAAATACACATGACATTTTAAACCTTTTTTTTTTATATTTGTATAAACTTTTTCTAAAATTTACGGAATCCCGTCCTAAAATGTGCTGTGTATTACTGAAGTATATGTCGAACCGGGAAATAAACAAAGCCAGGCATTAAAAGGCTTGATTAATCATCAAAAGTGAATGCCAAGTATTGTTTCCTGATTAAATTTTATTTCAACAATATTTTTTTCGATTTTTTAAAACCTTCCTTTTTATAGTTGTCAATATATGAACAGTGATAGGCAAAAAAAAAAAAAAAAAAAAAAAAAAAACTGGTACAGGTATGCGTATGCAAATAATGGAGATATGCAACAAATCAGCGTAATACGATGCGGTCGGCAGCGCCTATATCAGACAACAGGTGTCTGACAAAGCTGTTAGATTGGTTCCTGCTGCTACAATGGCAGGTAATCACGATTTATGTGACTTTGAAAGTGGCGTTATGGTCGGCGCACAAGAGATGGGACATAGCACCTCCGAGGTAGCGATGCAATTTCGAATTTCGCGCTCGACCATTTCACGAGTGTACAGTGAATATCAGATATCCAGTAAAACATCACATGTACGACAGCCGTGCGGCCGGAAAAAGACCTTGAAAGAACTGGACCGTCGACGACTCACGAGAGATTCCTTAAATGCGATAGACATGCAGCACTTCCTCACATTGCTGCGGATTTCAATGCTGGGGCATCGACAGGTGTTAGCGTGCGAACGTCTAGAGACGTCTCTGACAGGTGACGGGTACATAAGCATCCTGTCCGATCATCTACACCCATCCATGTCCACTCTGCATTCCGACGGGCATGGACAATTCCAGCAAGACAATGCGTCGATGCGACACCCCAAACGTCGAGAGTTGCTACCGAGTGGCTCCAGAATCACTTCTCTGACTTTAGACACTTCCATTGACCACCTAAATTTCCAGCCGTGAACATTGCGCATATCTGGGATGCCTTGCAGCGTGTTGTTTAAAAGAGATCCCGACCCCCTCGCACTCCTATGGATTTTTGGACTGCCCTGCAGTATTCATAGTGTGAATTGCCTCCAGAATACCTTCAGACATTAGTTGAAACCATGTCATGTGATGTTGCGACATTTCTGCGTGCTCGTGGGGTCCTACACGATATTTGGCAGGTGTACGAGTTTTTTTTTTTGATCTTCAGTGTATATATATATATATATATATATATATATATATATATATATATATATATATATATATATAATACAGTCTAATTGAAGCCATTTATGGTGAACTACTGTGTAACGTGCCAGTTGAAGAGCTTGCAAAAAGAGTTATTTTAGCTCCAACAAATAAGAAGACTCTTGAAATAAATCGTGCCATCATTGAAAAACTCGAAGGAGAAATTCAATTATATTATAGTGCAGATTCTATCATATCTGAAGATCCAAATGATTCTCTTAATTACCCATCAGAATTTCTACATGAACAGACTCCCTCAGGTATGCCACCACATATGTTGATGTTGAAAAAAGGAGTCATAATCATGTTGCTTCGAAATTTGAATCCAAAGCAAGGACTTTGCAACGGCACTCGCCTTATGGTCACCGGACTTGACGCTAACTTCATCACTGCAGAAATAGTTTCTGAATGCAACCGGGGAGATATTGTATTTTTACCAAGAATGGATTTAACACCAAGTGACATTAATCTGCCATTCATCCTCAAACGCCGGCAGTTTCCAGTCATTCCAGCTTATGCCATGACTATAACCTTCCTACCCTGTTGCAAAAAAGTTACGTTTTGCCTGTATGGGTCTATTCGACCCAGTTTGGTTTATATTTATTCTAGGTCATTACAAATATTTTTACATAGCTTTATTTTATATATTTTGTGTTTATTAATAGAAACAACACATTTTATATCTTTTATAATCCCCCCTTCATTTTTCCCTCCCCCCTCCCCCCGTCCGTTTCAACCTCTTGTTTGTATGAGCGTTGTTAAGGGTTTAAAAACTTGAGAAATAATAAAAATTTTACAAATATATTATGTTTCACTTACATTTTTCTTGATACATTTTTTAAGACAAACAAGATTTACAGTACACATTTACATGGTCTTGGCAAAGAACACTTAAGCATGAAGCACACCTCGTTTACGTTTTTCGATCCTTCTTTGGACCGCATTCTTTGCATCTTCCTCGTTTCAGTGTACTGCTATTTTCTGGTTTTTCACCTGCTGCAATTGCCAATTTCTTCTTTATTGTAACTGGAATATTTTTTTCATCCTAACAATTCTGTAAGGTTCGGTCAGCTGATTACCAATTTCCTTAAGAAAAAGGTGCCTTTTGTATAAATAGTTTTGATTGTAAGAAGGATCTACATGCATAATAACAACAAATGCATTTATTGCAGCAAGGTCAATTATATTGTAGAATAAACACACAGGCCATCTCCTAGTTCCCCTTTTGCATGTATACGTGGCAGCTAATTTATCAGTAGTATCTACTCCATCTTTAGTTTCATTATAACATTAAATTATTTCTGGTTTCTTTTCTTTCTCGTGTGAAACTTTGGCCTCGTGGTGCATAGATGAAAGGAGGATTACCGATTTATTTCTTTTCGGCACATATGAAACAAGAGTCATATCCGGTTGGAAACCAAATAATGAGCAAAATGTTTCTCTATCACGTGATGATTGAAATTCAGACGGAATAAATGACTTGTTTTTTCTGAGGGTTCCAACGATAGTTAATTTTTTCTTCAATAATTCTTTAGCAAGGATATAATCTGTGAAGAAATTATCAACTGTAATATTTCGAGCGGCACCCTCAATCGAATTTGCTAGGCGCAATACAACATTTCTTCCTTTATTTTTGTCTCTCTCACCATAAGAAGGCTTTCCAGTATAGATTTCAGCAGTGCAAACACACGCTGTTTTGACATCAGACGTCAACCAGAATATAATTCCATAATTTTCTCTTGGCTTTGATGGTAAATATTGTCGAAATGGACATTTACCACGGAAAGTCACAAGCTGTTCGTCAATTGTTACATTTTCGTAAGGAACGAACATCTTTGGCAATTGTACAATAAACATGTCAAATATTGATCTTATTGCAGCTAGCTTATCTACACGACGTCGATTTGCTCTACTTTATTTGCCATCAAATCTAAGAAACTGTCTAATAATTTCAAAACGCTGCAGAGACATATTTGCACGAAAAATGTCCCGACCATCTTGTTCGCTCCATAACTCTTTCAGAGATTCTCCTGCTGACTTATGGACTCCAGCTCAAATTAGCAAAACTGTCAAAAAATGAATGAAAATAACTCAAAAATGAAAAAAATATTAAGGGAATTTCAAATCATGCAATTATTTACATTTTATTTCAATTTATAAGTAAATTTTGGTGAAAAAAGTTTCAGATTTTTTTTACCTATATAAGCTTCAAGATAATCAGCAGAAATCAATGTGTGGGTTTTATTCTGTTCTGAACACACTCTCTTCATTTCTCGGTTAGTTTCTTCTAGAATTAATTTTATCACGTCATTTGTCAAGAAAAGCTACATTGCTGACACGGGGTGTTCAGTTAGCCGCTGAATTGCAAAACGTGTAGGACCAGGGGTTAATTTCATAATGTTATGCTGTCTGCAAAGTCAGAACAGAAGTCAGAAATTTTCAAATATAGTAAAAAATAAGAATAAATAAAATAAAATAAATATCAAATAATAATAAACTGGAATTATGTGCTAGTACATACCGTTTTTTTTATGTAGATGGACGGAATTTACACCATTCGGTTTTGTTACGACTAACGAAGGATGATGGTGACCGCACAGTTTCTTCTTCTGTATCGGAAATATCAGTTTTTTTATTATCCTCTTCGATGGATAAGTGATCAGATTCTTCAGTTTCATTCAAATAGTTATCACTTCCTTCATCAGATTGATCACTGAGCTCTTGCAAAAGCTTTCTGATCTCTTTTTCAGTAAGACCACGCTTACTAGGCGCAGTGACGTAGCTAGCATAACTAGCGTCCGGCACACGATAACTTTGTGGCGCCCCTTCCCCCGAAAAACATATAGTAATACAATATAAAGAATCTGTGAAAGACCATTTGCCGCTCCACTGCGAGTGGCGCCCGGGGCATGATAGACCCCTTTACCCCTCCCTCGCTACGCCACTGACTGGGCGCCATATTGTAAAATGGCAAAACACGTCAAACATGTAGAACGTTTTATGTGTATATCAGTATCCCATCGCCATCTATTAATGATTCTTCGAAATATAGACCATCCAAAAATAATAAATTTCTTTTTATGCATTTTTGTGAATATTACTGAAATGGATCGATTAGACCCATTCAGGTAAAATGTCACTTTTTTTTTTGTTTGAAAAACAATTCTCCAAGTCTGAAAATGTTATAAACTAAACAAATGTATCTATTTGAGGAATACTAAAAAAATAAGCTGTTATATTAAAGTCCATGGCAGCTATCATGAATTAAATTATGAAAATGGGTCGATTCGACCCATTCAGGGTAGGAAGGATAAACAAATCACAGGGACAAACATTCGAGCATGTAGGAAGTTATCTTGATGAGCCTGTATTCTCACACGGTCAACTCTATGTTGCACTATCAAGATCTTGAAATCCCCACCAAATTAAAGTTCAAATTAAAGAATGTCAACTACAAGGAAAATTGCTAAAAGACAATAGATATTTTATGCAAAATATTGTTTTCAAAGAAGTATTTTAAAAATTATACAAGAAATGTAAAAGGAAGTTAATATTATTTTAATAATTTACAAAAAAGTTCAAAGATTTGCTTTTTAGTAGCAAATAACGAGACATGCATAATATACACAAATGCCGTTTGTGGAAAGTTTTTCTTCTTTGCGGGGGAAAAAAATGACCAATGATGAAAGGGTTGGCAATTTAGTTGCCTGACTACGATACAATCAGCAAAGACAAAAATTGTCAAAAATGATTTTTTTTAAATTTAAATTTTAAATGTTTAATCATTAAACCAAATATTTAAATTCTATTATTTTTTTAAGAAATGAAATATCTACAGAATATATCCCTCAAAAAATAGAGGTAGTTCTTGATTCTTTTTTCTAAACTAACTAAAAATGCACCGATAATCATACATCCCTTGCTAATAAAATAAAATTTCTATCTACAAAATGGCAATTTGTAAAATCCAATATTCTAAAAAGCTTTTTTTCATAAGTCATGTCACAATATTTTGGTCTTTTTCATTGAACAGTATATGCAAAGTTGCAGAACTTTTTAATCAACTGCACCTTAAAACTTGCATAATTTCTTTGTAAAAATGATTGGAACATTTCATTTCTTTGGCGGAAATCAAACCTGTTAAAGTGTTGTGAATACATACAATGCAATACCAATAGTTACTTATAAAGCACTTTATTCTGCATGCTGTATCCTTATTTTTTGCTAAGACTGAAGATGATTACAAGATATAAATACTTAATTGTATAATTCACCTCTTCATTCTATAATACCCACCGGCAAATATAAACATAGATCTGAAGAGAATGTCTTCACATTTAACTTTGCAACTTTCGTTAATCGTGGAAAAGTCATTTCATTGAACAGTGTATGCAAAGTTGCAGAACTTTTTAATCAATTGCACCTTAAAACTTGCATAATTTCATTGCAAAAATGGTTGGAGCATTTCATTTCTTTGGCGGAAAACAAACCTGTTAAACTGTTGTGAATACATACAATGCAATACAAATAATTACTTATAAAGCACTTTATTCTGCATTCAGTATCCTAATATTTTCTAAGACTGAAGATGATTACAAGAGATAAATACTTCAATGTATAATACTCAGCAGCAAAGATAAACATAGATCTGAAGAGAATGCCTTCACATTTCAATTTGCAACTTTCGTTAATCGTGGCAAACGTCATTTCATTGAACAGTGTATGTAAAGTTACAGAACTTTTTAATCTATTGCACATTAAAACTTGCATAATTTCTTTGATTGGAACATTTCATTTGTTTGGCGGAATTCAAACCTTTTAAACTGTTGTGAATACATACAATGCAATACAAATAGTTACTTATAAAGCACTTTATTCTGCATGCAGTATCCTTATTTTTTGCTAAGACTGAAGATAATTACAAGATATAAATACTTAATTGTATAATTCACCTCTTCATTGTATAATACCCACAGGCAAAGATAAACATAGATCTGAAGAGAATGTCTTCACATTTAAATTTGCAACTTTCGTTAATCGTGGAAAAAGTCATTTCTAAACTTTAATTAATTTAAAGAATTTAATAGAACACAAAGAGTTTGCAACATGCTTAATAAAAGGGCTATAATGAAGTTGCTTCGAAATTCAAAAAAAAAAAAAAGAAGAGGACTTTGTAACATGCTTAAAAAAATGGGCTACTATAATGAAGTTGCTTCAAAATCAAAAAAGAACTTTGCTAAAGCACTCGCCTAATGGTCACTCGGGTCAATGCTAACTTCACCACTGTAGAAATAGTTTCTGAATGCAACTGGGGAGATAATGTATTTTTACTAAGAATGAATTTAACACCAAGTGACATTAATAGAAAACATCAAATAACTAATGAAGCTTTTCAATGCTGCTAATGCTACTCCAATTAATTTGCAGAAATTATTAGAACATTTTAGGTTTTTGATGACAAATCTACTCACTGTTTGAATGTAATTTAAAGACTTTCTAAACTTTAATTCATTTAAAGAAATTATTTGAACACAATGAGTTTGCATCATGCTTAATAAAAGGGCTATAATGAAGTTGCTTGGAAATTCAAAAAAAAAAAGAAGAGGAGGACTTTGTAACATGCTTAAAAAAAAGGCTATAATGAAGTTGCTTCGAAATCAAAAAAGGACTTTGCAAAAGCACTCGCCTAATGGTCACTCGGCTTAATGCTAACTTCACCAATGCAGAAGTAGTTTCTGAATGCAACTGGGGAGATAATGTATTTTTACTAAGAATGAATTTAACACCAAATGACATTAATCTAAAACATCAAATAACTAATGAAGCTTTTCAATGCTGCTAATGCTACTCCAATTAATTTGCAGAAATTATTAGAACATTTTAGGTTTTTGGTGACAAATCTACTCGCTGTTTGAATGTAATTTAAGAACTTTCTAAACTTTAATTAATTTAAAGAAATTATTAGAACACAAGGAGTTTGCAACATGCTTAATAAAAGGGCTATAATGAAGTTGCTTCGAAATCAAAAAAGGACTTTGCAAAAGCACTCGCTTAATGGTCACTCGGCTTAATGCTAACTTCACCACTGCAGAAATAGTTTCTGAATGCAACTGGGAAGATAATGTATTTTTACTAAGAATGAATTTAACACCAAGTGATATTAATCTAAAACATCAAATAACTAATGAAGCTTTTCAATGCTGCTAATGCTACTCCAATAAATTTGCAGAAATTATTAGAACATTTTAGGTTTTTGGTGACAAATCTACTCACTGTTTGAATGTAATTTAAGGACTTATTAATAAGTTGATAAAGCCCTCTATTTCTACAGTCAATATCCCTATTCCTTAGTGAAGCTTGATAAGAAATCCATGCAACATTCTTGACTTCTCTTTAATACCCTCAGCAATAAAATAAAATTAAATCTATGAAGGATATTTCCCCATCCCTTTTTTTAAATTTCTAAGAAGCTTTGACTGTATTAAAAAAAAATTTCAACATCAAAATTTCTTTTCTATGGTATATCGGGAAGCAGCTAAGATAATACTTAATTTTTCTGATTTTTATAATTCTTACACGTCAAAATGACGGGTTACCTTCTAGTATATATATATATATATATATATATATATATATATATATATATATATATATATATATATTAAATTTTGAAACTTTTCTGTAACTTTCTAAATATCTACACTTAGAATACGTGTATCCTTTCGCTATAAGACAAAACTGTAATTCTATTCATCTAATTCTTAGAAATCCTATTTTCCTAATTTCTTGCTCTTACTTTTCCTGAATGAAATTCATGAATTAGTCGCTTCTCTATTCTTACACCTATTTCATAGAAAATCGTGTCACTGTATGTAGATGGTCATACATTAATGCTGAAGGACTATTTCCTGAATCTTGATGTATTCAGGAACTGCAAATAATTGACGTAAACACTAAAGGATATCTTTAGGTTGTATAACACTTGTTTCAGAATCAATACTGTAAGTTTTAAGTGTGCATTTAATTCTGCGGAAGAACTGTGTTTGCTTATACTCCCGTAAGTACTCTTATGTAGACTGAGGATAGGCGTTACAGAGTATTTCTTGCTTCACATTGACTCGTTGTGGGTTTTCGAGAGCAGTTTGTTATACATGTTCGAAATTGAATTGTCTTTGAATTTTTAAATCATTATTTTAATAACACGAAAATTATTTATTATATATTCTGTAAAAATAGCAGTTCTTTTCTTCGAGTTAAAAACAATAGATCTCACTAATTTCAGCTCATCGAAAGTTTTCGCCCGTCATATTAACTCAACTCAGGACCTTGTTTTAACTGGAGCGAATGAGGCCTGAAAGTCAAGCATTCGTTGTATACCAGTTTTGAATTATCCTTCCATGCAAATTTTATCATACCTTACCGTAATACTGTCAACTCTCATTAAATATGCTTAAGTAATCTACTTTTTCCCTCATGAAAAGGAAAGATTTTGAAATAGATCGTCCTAAATCAGAAATAATGACTCAATTTAAGGACAGAGTAGATAAATATTTGTAGATGTTGCCCTTTTTCTATAAAGCACTTATCTATGGGATTAATTCCTTCTTTATTGCTTTTTTTTACTGGCCTTTCATTTGCTGGTAATTTTGTCCTTCTCTAATATTGTCCACTTTCTCGAAAAATACATTAGCCTTTCTTGAAGTTTACAGTACTGTGCAAATTAATTGGGACAAGCTTCATTTTTCATAAAATTCGTCTTTTCCCAAGGATTTCCTGCCTGAAACCGGTTTCAACTGCATTTTTTTACGAAGGGAGGTTGGCCTTGACAAATATAAACTGGTTTTAACTACGTGGTCATCACACGTAGAGCTCTTACGCGTCAGTTGCATTTCGGCTGCCTTAAGAAATGGTCGATTGTGTGAGTTGTCTGGTTCTCACGTGTATGAAAAATTTGGATATCACTCCCAGGAAAAGGACTAGAATTGTTACCCTTAGTTAGCATACCTCTATGACTGTGAGGGATATTGCTGCAGCAGTTGGAGTTGGAAAATCCAGTGTTTCCAGGACTATTAATCAGCAAAATAAGTTTGGGACAGTTTCTCCATAACGGAAGAGTAATTGTGGACGCAAACGTAAGACAACACCTCGGACAGACAAATTTCTTGTACAAAATAGTAAAATGCATCATCGCAAGACAAGTACAGATCTTCAGAGAGAATTATTAGCTAGCGGTGTGAGCGTTGATTCATCGGCAGTACGACGATGAACTATTGAAGGAGGGAGATGGGCAAGAAAACAAGTCCAAAAACAACGCATTTTTTGTGCAAGGGTTTCGATCAACATTTGTCAGGCGAAGCGCTGTAGGATCATCAGGGAACAACATCTTAGTTAAACAGTTAAGTACCCTCAAAATCAAATATTTTGGGGTAATTTTACATCTGGAGAACATGGCAGCTTAGTACCAGTTGCAGGAAGGATGAACTCAAAAAATACATTTCAATACTAGACGACAAATTTGAGCTATTTGTGCAAACGTTCGCTGACAGTGTTGGTGTGTTTCAACAAGATCTTGTTCCATGCCATAATTCTAAGCTAGTAAAGGATTTTTTTCAAGAAAAGAAATTAGCAGTCTTGGCTTGGCCTGGTAATTCTCCAGATGTAAATCCCATCGAAAATTTGTGGAGCATTGTGGAGAGACGTGTGAGTAAGTTGGACTACTCAACCAAGAGAAAAATCATTGAGAATATCATAAAAGTTTGGTTTGGTGATGACGACGTCAAAAGTTTATGTTCTAAATTAGTGGAAACCATGCCAAAACGTGTTAAGGATAACATTAAAGTTAGAGGAGGACATATTTGCTACTAGATTGCTATATCATGCATGTAAGTGAACTTATACTAATTAAACAACATATGGGAAATTTTTTGTGTTTGTCCCAATTAATTTGCACAGTACTGTACATTATACCTTTATTTGCCAAGTAAACAAGAGAAATAATTTTTGTTATGTGGCATGCCGTAGAAAAATACCTAATGTATTTTTTTTTTTTTAAGATCTTGGCTCCGTTTTACAGTTTTGCTTTTTCAGCCTTATGTATGAATTTCTTTTTATATGTTTTTACTCTACCTTTAAAATATACATAACCTGTTTCCGGCCACCAAATTTCCAGATCTAGCGTGCTTTGGACAAATAGAAACCAAATAAAATGGAAAAGTTCGTAATAACGATTTCGAAAATTATTCGGTACACAGATTCATCTATGAAAAAGAAATGACTATATCCCAGTAAAAAAAAAAGTGTTCATTGGTTAATTCTGTCAGAAAGCGTTACGCTTTTTCTGAAAACTACTTATTAATTCAAATTTTCAGCGAATAAAGACGGCAAAAAATAAAACATGCTCTCATAGGCACATACATTATTTGGTGATCTCCGCATAGCAACAAGTCCACGCGAGAGATGTTTAGTTTTTATTCTTTTTCTTGGAAGGGTGGGGGGGAAACAGAGCTCCATCTTTTTGTGATTCCTAGAAGTCGAGCGCTCTATGTGAGATTTTTTCATGAAAAACTTCGTAAAAACTATTAATGCATAAACTTTCATACAGAATGAAATTTGATTCACCGGTAAGTTCATCCAATCACTTTGCAGACGGCAGAATTTAATAAAATTTATTAAATATGCTAGCAAGCTGTTTCACAAAGTATAAACTTTGCAGAACGTTTAAAGTGCTACATTTTATGATGTGTTACTTTGTTGAGTTCATGTCAGTATATTAAAGGAACTGCTAGATTAAAATGGCATTAAATAAAGAAATGTCCTTAAAGATGATGAGACTTTTTTTCCCTTTTAGCAACTCAGTCCGGTGTTACTGAATTAATTATTATTGAAACATAATTTTATCTTTAAAATGAATAATTTTATCTTTAAAATGAATAATTTAATGATTATTAGGATTTTAGAGAAATTCTACAGCATTGCATTCTCTAGAGAATTTCATTAGTTCTACTTATTTTAATGTCCTAACCGTTCCTCAATAAATATTCGGCCCTCGGTTGTGATACATTGAGTACACGTTTACGATTAGTCAAAAAGTCAAAATTTATTCCATAGCAGTTAGATAAAATAAATTTAAAAAGTTGATGCCCATATTTTGTTATTAATTAAGTTTGAGAACGATGAGAACTTTAAGGAATGAACAGTAGTTTCTTTGACATATATTTCCCAAATTAAATTCTAAATCAAATTGTCAAAATGAAATGATTATGCGCGCTAATTAATACTTGGAGAACCGATTCAAATATCGCATAATCCAAAAATTTTTCCATCCTAAAAATAATAATAATAATAAAATAAATTTTTAAATGAACCCCATGCAGATATTTGAATAGGTCTAAATTCTAATAAGTTAATTTTCATAGATTTTGTCGATTTCCCAGATGCAGTTTTTCTTACCTAAAATGCCCGTTGTATACGTACATGTAAGGACGATCTTTCATGCAGTTTGCGCTTCATTTCTCACCTTTTATTTTCTGTGATGTGATGGATTGTATGTACCTTAAACTTCTAATTCCCCTCCGGAAAATTGGGAGTTCAGTATAATGCAAATAATATAATGTTTCTTTGAAGAACTATATTAGACTCATTTCGTGTCACCTTTACATTCACTCATTAAGATGTTTTAAAACATTTAATGTCACAATTGACAAGGTCTTGAAGTTGGTATTTTTGATAAATCTCTCTCTCTCCATGCAAGCAATTATTTGCTTCATATTAAATGAGATAAAAAAAAAATATCATGCAAGCTATTTTATCTGCATTTTTAAAAATTATAATGGAACTGTTTTCATTCATCTAGAGCAACAGTATATGTAACAAACCTGCCGTGGAACTTTGATATGGAATATGAAATAAAAAAATGTGTGCTAACCGTATTTTTCCCGCATTATTTTGCACTCTTATTTAATTTGTGTTGTATATTTTTTCCTTGTATGTAACGAAAAATGAAATATCTAATATAGGAAAGAATGTTTTCATGTAGGTTTAATTGTGAAAATTTTTGATATACATGCTAACAGGAAATTCTAGTTTTTGTGAGTTTCCCTGAAAAAAAAATGATTCGACTGCTAGTTTTTATTATAAGGCACACATTCGAAATAACATGAGTCGTGACTATGAAAAGAAATAAATAACAAAACTTGGTGATTGATAGATTCGAATCAAGCTGATATATTTCTGAATTAAGTTCCTCTTACTGACATCTGTCAGATACCCATAAATATTAATCCGAATCATTCGCATTCCAAGAACGTAATGAATGAGACAGTTACGAAGCTGACTAAAGTTTTCCATGTCGTATCATTCAGTATTAAGGCCATTTAAATATTGCTAATGACTTGGTGAAAAATAAAATTGCATACTTTATACTCTTTCCTTTCATTTTTGAACTTTCATTACTGAAGATCTACTGCTACAAATCACTCTATTAAATTTTCATGCTTAAGGAATAGTACTGAATGCATTATTTAGCTGGCACAATATTTTCTTATTATTATGTTGAAAGAAAAAGTATTTTGAATTAATATTTGATTGCCGTCATTACAAGCAATAACTATAAGATAACCTCTAGTTCTTGTCGCATAAATATGATCACGGAATAATATTAGGACAAAATTTGATTAAAAGATACCCACAGGTTCTTAAATGGGGCGGAATAAACTTCTTCAATACAAATGAGATTTCTTTTACCTTGGGTGAAGGTATTTTGTTCTCTGAAGATTTTTGCTCTATTAACTCCATTTTTATGATCATTCTCGGACACAAAGCAGTCAAAATTTTTAGATGTACTCCATCATCGTTCTTCTTTAATCTACACATTGTTTTATTACGGATGGAAATTAGTAGTACATTCGATAGACATTTTAATATATTTTCTACACATTTTTACAGACTAAACCAAATAAATATTTTGGGCCATATTCCATTATCATTTATCCACCTAATATCATATTTTTACGATATGCAATATTTTGCGTATGTGAAATTGTTTGTTATTAAGTAAAAGAATTTTAGTCTATATTTGATTTTTATTTCTAAATACCATAAATTTTATCGATCTTTCATCTGAGAAATTTAAGATAAGCTACCGAGAAAATTAGAGCAAAATTTGATTCAGAAGAATTTCCCGATTCTTTAGGAGAGGGGACATTGCATTTAGAATGATATTTTTTCCCTGGCTATATGAAAGCGGGTTCGCGCCTCTGGTGATACTCGCATTCTAGTCTTCAAAATTAGTAAGCGCTCGAGCGCAGAATAATTCTTTGACTTTTTAATTGACTTTCTGTTTTATTATGAATCGAGATTAAATACGAACATTTCTTTTGTAGTTTTGGCCATTTTGCTAAAAAAAGGAGCCCAAAGGGTTTGACTCCAAAGGAAGTTGTAAATATCAGCTGGACTACAGGCTCTTTTTTGGGGAAAAAAAGAGGTGCTAACATTTTGGGTCTCCTATTTGTTTCTTTATGCTTGTATGATACAGAAAGTACTCCAAGTAGACAATTTTCTTATATTTTTACCAAATGGCTATTAGAATTTTTGCAAAGAAACCTGAAGAATCCTCTGTTCCCTTATTTTTGCATTTTAAGTTTTCTCACTTTTCGAAATGACTTCCATGATGTAATGCGGTTTCTAATTTCATTGATGCCAATGAAATTTGTACAAAGTATCAAATTTGATAGTATTTTCTAATTCTCACAAATACTAAGAGAAGTTTGAGAGAACTTTTTTCTCCTTCAAATGCTAAGTATGGGTTCCATTAGCATGTGAATTGGCATAACTGTATCTTCAAAAATTACTTTCTTCATTTCAACATGTTCAATTATAATCCCTAATAGTATGTTGATTTTACCATTTAAAAGGGGGCTGAGGGTGCCTTGGGTGGATTGCAGATCTGTACTGTATATCCGGCAGCCTTCAGCCCCACAGCAATTGAAAATGCATCCGAACTTTGGAAATTAACCCTCTACTGCGTATTCAGGTTCTTGCTACGTAGTGACTGGTCTTCAGGTGTTTCATGGCCGATTCTAGAAAGAGGAGGGGTCCGATGTGGATTATATAGATTACCATTTACAACATGTGAAATGGTTCACTGGATTAAAAGTTTACGAAATTTCATCTTTCATTAATTCTTTCGATTCTTGTTATTTCGCTCAAAAATAGTTATTATAACACAGGGCAACAAACAAATTTTGTTTTGGTGCCTAGGATTTTAGAACTGTTTTTAGCTATATTTGGGGCGCTGAATCTAAATATGAAATCAGTTTTTCTCTATCTGCTCTGCTTTTTTAGATACATCCACTTATTAATAAATATATCACAGATTTATCAATGTGTTTTTTCTATGCAATAAACTCAAGTATGTGTGTTTTAATCCTACTTATTAACCGTGTGCTGTCCAGTTAGTTCCAGGAAAATCCGCTAAAATAAATAAGCATTGCTTGTCCGGTAATTGTACTGACCTTTAACCCTCTGACGTCCGAAGACCCATTTTGCAACTTACCCCAAAAGATCGTTTCGTCCGAGAACGATTGTACTGAAATTTGTCACAGTGGAGTAAGGCCCCACTAGCAGCATCAGGTCATAAAGTATGGCGGGCGTGGTTCTAGACAATAAAAGAAGTTCGAACAGATAAGTTTCAACAGACATTTCAACTAGAGTTGAGATTACAGTCGAACCTCCATATATCGAACTTCCCTATATCGAAATTTTCTATATATCGAACTCTTAGCAAGTCTCCATGTTCATTACATAGAAAAACTGTTTCTGTAAATCGAAAAAATCTCTATATATCGAATTTTTTTTCAAGACATGTTCGGAGATTTTATTCCACTTTAGACCGTTTACCTCACGAAAAATGAAGGTCAGGGGAAAAAGGAAGTTCGGTGATGGTCACTACGAACCCCACAAGTCAGCTGGGGTTGGGGGGTGGGCAAACAGGTTTTTGTTCCGTTCTGGAATTTCTAAATTCCCCCAACTTGTTTTCAAATTTCAGTTGCGACCTGTCCTGTAGTAAAATCAGTTTCTAGCTATCCCTTTTGTCTGATGGTTGTTCCTCACTCCTACATCTGCTTAGTTTCAGTGAAAATTGTTCAAATTAAAGTAGTGTTTTATAAATTCGCTTTGAACTTTTACATTTCCTCTCGAAGTAAATGAATCTGAAAACATTTCCAAGCCATCGAAAAAAGAAATGCGAGAGGCGTTTGAAACAATACGTCATGGACTTCAATTCGCAGAAAATGTCCCTGATGAAGGTTTTAGTGGACTGAATAAATGCGAACATTTCTTTGATGAACTTTCCTCAAAACTGGCTGTTCAGCAAGGTATTCGTAGTTTTTTTAAAAGAATGTAACTGTGATCATTGTAACCACTGTCTGGATTATTGTTTTTTAAAAGGTACTCAATAAATCTTTTATATTAATTCATTTTTTAATTATTAACTTTCATTTAATATGATTCGCATGTAAATTAGAAATGGAGTTTCGTATACGAAAATTAGCTTTAATTTTAATGTTTTAGAGAATTATGACAAAACTAAGATCAATTCTATATATCAAAATTTCTATATATCGAATTTTTTAACGACAATTTGCTACTTCGATATATGGAGGTTTGACTGTAGTTTGTTAGTTCTCGCATTGCAGGGTTGATCGAAGTAGACCTCGCGTGATATTTCTGTTTAGGAAAGAGTTGTTATAAAAGTTTACCTAAAACGTACTGTCTTGTAGATTGTTGTATTTGTGTTGTAGAGTGGAAATTAAATGAGTTCAAGTAGAAGAACTTGTGTAAATCATCCTGATGTGTTTTGCTACATATGCGGAGAATACACGTTAAAAGAAAACAGAAAAACTGTTAGTGACTTTTTAAAGAGAGCTTATCTTCGATACTTTGGTGTTAGGCTTGGTGATCAGGATAAAACCTGGGCACCGCATCTGGTCTGTAAAACTTGCACAGAACATTTACGACAGTGGGAAAAGAAAAAGTCTGAAATTTGGCGTACGTATGGTTTGGAGAGAACCCCAAAACCACTTCGATGACTGTTATTTCTGCTTAGTAAATATTAATGGAATCAATCGAAAAAATCGTAGCAAATGGACTTATCCTGATTTAGTGTCTGCAAGACAACCTGTTCCTCATTCAGAGGAAGTGTCGATCCCAACGTTTCACCAGCTACCAGAGCTCTGTGAGGACGAGTATTGTCCCTCTGATCACCCTTCTGATACCAATGAAGGTGATAGTGATTATGAGGGGATGTCATCAATTCCTCAACGTTTCAGACAGGATGAATTAAATGACCTCATCAGAGATCTCAACCTGTCAAAAAGAGATTCTGAATTACTGGCTTCTAGGTTGAACGACAAAAATTTACTGGAACAAGGAACCAACTTTACCTTTTATCGTACAAGAGAAAAGGATCTGCTGCCCTTCTTCTCTGAAGATGACAATCTTATATTTTGTCATGATCTTAGAGGGCTCCTGGGAAAAATGGGTCTTCCTGAATATTTTCCAGATGATTGGCGCCTATTTATTGACAGCTCAAAGCGAAGTTTGAAATGTGTCCTTCTACACAATGGGAAGAAGTATAGTTCAATACCAATTGCTCACTCAACGAAAATGAAAGAAGAATATGACACCATAGCTTTGGTCTTGGAGAAGAAGTATCATGAACATGAATGGGTGATTTGTGTGGACTTAAAAATGGTAAACTTTTTCCTTGGGCAGCAAAGTGGCTACACCAAATATCCTTGCTCCGTGTGCCTCTGGGATAGCAGGGACAAAACACACCACTGGGTTAGAAAAGAGTGGCCTAAGAGAGAAAACATGGATGTTGGGGAAAAGAATGTCATTAACGACCCCTCAGTTGGACAAGAGAAAATCATCTTTCCTCCACTGCATATCAAGCTGGGCCTAATGAAACAGTTTGTAAAGGCTCTTGATAAAAACGGATCATGATTTGTATATATAGGGGAAAAATGCCTAAGTTGAGTAGGGAAAAAATTAAAGCAGGAATATTTGACGGCTCACAAATAAGACAACTCATTAAGGATTCTGCCTTCGTAAATTCCATGAATGAGGCTGAGCTAAAAGCCTGGACTTCATTTGTTGCAGTTGTCAAAAATTTTCTGGGCAAACGCAAAGCTAAAAACTATGTTGAACTGGTAAACGTGATGCCAAACAGTTTCAGATCCCTTGGGTGTAACATGAGCATTAAGGTGCACTATTTACACAGCCACTTAGACCGTTTTCCTGAAAATTTAGGAGACACCAGTGAGGAACAAGGTGAAAGATTTCACCAGAATATTAAAACTATGGAGGACCGCTACCAAGGAAGATGGGATGCGCACATGGTTGCAGATTACTGCTGGAGTTTAAAATGGGACTGTTCCAAAATACATTCAAGAATGTCACCTGAAAAAAGTTTCCGAAGTGTTCAGTGACAAGTTGGTTTCATCAATGACTTTTTCCTCTTTCTTGCTCTTTGCAATTAGATAAGTACTACTGCAATATTCTCTATGATTTTTATGTTCCTTTAACATTTTAAAAATAATAATAATAATAATAATAAATTTCGTTTTTACTTTTTTTTAATTTGATCCATGAATTTAACTTAAAATAGTGTAACGCATATTTCCCTAAAATGTTATATCTTAGAAATCTGAGCTGCTAGGCAAATTCTAATGCCATATTTAAATTCAGGGCATCAAATTCATATGAAATCAGCTCCAAATACCCCGGCACCAAAACCACTGTTGACCAGTGTAATTAATGAAATAGTTTGAGAAAACCTTTTACTTTTTTCATTTTAACGATTATACGCTACTTTTAATAAATACATTAAGAAGATCAGTGAAATCATAATGCATATTACACCGTAGTTTAGAAGCATGCATTTTAATTTTTTCAATAATTATATAAAGACAGTAACATTAATTATACATGACATATCGTATAAAAAGTTAACAATCCCATCCGCCTAGTAATTATTTCAATTTACCACAACTGAATTTCGAAACGCAAATAAGTCACAAGTCTAATATCCAGGGTATGTCATATTAGGGACATATTATGTTAATGGTATAAGCAGAAATAAAAAGAATAAATTAGAATAAGAGTTGTTTGCTTTTTAAAAAGCAAGAAAAAGACCCAATTTTTCCATCCTACTACACAATATAAACAACAAGATTCTTTAACATGCTCTACCACTCTTACAATTCAAGAAAAAAAGGTAAAAAAATGAAGAAAGGAAGAAAAAGAAAAATTAAACAGTTTGTTGAGAAGACGCTTTTCTTTGCTATATTCCAGTAACAAATCTAGGTACATCGAACTCAAACATTCCTGAAACGTTGAAATGTTTGACATTCTCTGTTTAGATTTTACGCCAGTTTTTCTTTCAAAAAGCACTTCTTTGACGGATTTATTTTCTTTTTATCTGCTGAAAACACGTTTGATGCATGGTGTGAAATTACATTATTCAGACGACCCTAGGCCAAAGGGATGTCACCGATTTTTGTTGGTCGACGGCTATCGTTTTAATTCTGACAATTATCGTTTAATTCATCATGCATATCGTGTTTTCGCAATCAGTCAGCATATAAACGGTGCTTTTAGCGGAATTCTCCATTTTGTTTGGATTGCATATTTACAATGCGCATAAAACTCGAAGGTTAAAAGCTATTCCGAAATGAAATTTCCTGGGAAATATGCATCTAAGATGTAACTTACTCTGAATAGCAAAATGTATTAAAAAATAAAAGATGATATTTTTTTCCGTATTTCAAGAAATAATATATTTATTAATTTATCATGAAAAGGTATTTCTCTTATTTATCTAATCTATTTTCATGGTGTTATTTTCATGTATATTGCTTTTTTAATTTCGTTGTTAAAAACTCAATATATATTGAGGCTATGTGTTAGGAAATGAAGGAACTTTATCTCCAAGTAATCCAATGATGCATTCCACGGCAGTTGCTACGTCGAAAATTTCTAGAATTTACGGCAAGCCATTTATTTAAAACATTAAGGATTTTAATTTAGTCATTTTGCTTATACATTTTTGAAAATTTTTCTAAGTACTTAAAGTTACTTCATCGAAATGGGCATGTTTAATTTCTATAATTTTGCGTGTTTGGGATTTTTACTGATTTAATTTGAATTCAAATGAAGACTACTTCGTGTTACAAGTGCATCTTCTACTACAATGAAAAAAAATAATGAAAAATACCTTAAATCAAATGTACTGGTTTAACGAAAGAAACGTAAATAAATCCTTCAGTTTTTTCATAAAGTGGTTTGTGAATAAAAAGAAATAAAATACTTCTTTTCAATTTTTCTTTTGGAAATACAGCTATTAATAAAATGCATGTTTAATTCATCGTCATCTTGTCATTTTTAAAAAAAAGCCTTGTAATCAATTTGTCTGTTGATGAATTCAAAATGGAAACATATTTCTTCGAATTTGAGGTATTTCTGATAAGTATGTTATCAACTACACTTATATACATATACATATATATACATATATATATATATATATATATATATATATATATATATATATATATATATATATATATATGGGGAGTTATTAACATAAAAAAATATAAACACCGGATTATTAGATGCAGATTACAGAAAATAGAAAAAGTAACTCATTTGATTCAGAATCTTGCTGCATTTAAAGATATCTTTTTAATGAATTTTTAAATAACGTCTTATTTCTGGTTCACCGAGATTGAAATTTGGAAACAAATCTGCCTAGTAAAAAACACTATTTTAGAATCTATTTAAATGCATTGAAATTTCTTTCACATTAATCTATAAAATGAAAAACTTATCAAATATTCTGAAGGAAATAAATTATACGAAGTCAAAAATCATTAAATTCTCTAAATTCATTCCACAAAAAATTCCATTCGTAAACAGGCCTAATTTGAATCTATTTGTTTATCTTGTTATGCCTCTTTTGCTTGCTTTACATGCATATTTTAGCGGCACAATACATAAACTTATAAAAATATTTTTGAAAATAATATTCTTACATAAAATGTTAACAGTGATAAAAACAGAAATATTGTTTTGCATTTATGTTTGTATATGCATACATATATATATATGCATACGTATAATCTTTCTTGAAAAAAAAAGTTATTTTTAAATTAAGTCTTTATTTGATTTATGGCTTCAAAGTGTATAAAAGATGAAAAATATAACTAAGATTTTGTCGTAGCACTTTTATAAATTTGTTCTTTCATTAACATATTTTATTTTGTCATTTTCTAAGTGCTGTAACTATTAGAACATGAATTATTCTTTTTACAGTGCATTATTCAAGCACACTTTCTTATTAGTTGACAAGTATGAATAAATATCCAAAATATATACTCTGTAATTATGCTAAGCAGCGACGGGTGAAAACATTTGAAGCAACTGACTAATGGAATAATAATGATTTTAAAAGAGCGGTATAGTCTTCCAGCATACAGCATTAATCTTACATGCCGTCTAAATGCTTAGCATGCACATGTATGTGTTTGAAATTTATAGCTCGAGTCACAATACATCATCTATTGTTCTCTCTCGTAAAACCAGTTCACACTTTCTCAGATGACAACCAGCATTCTGCGAACTTAATTCGAAACATTCCTCTTACCTAGTGGGCTGTTCCCTTCCTGGTCCACTATCTAATCTTTTGGATGATAAAAATGTGTGACTATAACCAGCAAACCTGAAAATGGTATGAAAATTGATATATTTCATTTAGGATGAGCACGCCCCTCAATTTCCCAAATAACAGCTTTCAGATCATTTATAAGGCTAAAAAATCTCGCTATTATCGATTTTGGGGCTAAGATCGAGGCAGAAGCTCCCTCTAAAACCTGTATTCGGAAGAAACGTACAGATGTTACCTTTATTGGGGTACCCTGAACCGGTGGAGGCCACTTTGGGCTTTCGTTGACGGAAAGCAGATCAGATTTCTCTCGGAATCGAGAGATTAGATTGTGGTAGTCACATGAAGAGGGAAAAAGAACAGAGGCGCTCCTGACGAACTGCTTTTCATTGTTATGTTAAAGGGGGGGGGAGAATAAGAGACCATTCCTCTGCTGTTTGCTCTAGGAAATACCTTTCAAAAGCATTTTCGCCCAGTCTTGCTCATTTATTTTAATCTCTAGAACTGTATTTTATAACAGTTCAACCGGCATAAATGTATTTATGCAAACTATCCTTTTTTCTATAAACTCATAACACTGATAATTAAAACAAATACGTACATATATTATTTAAGTTTTTGTTTAAATATTTGCGTATAACATACATTCATATACAACCAGGTAATGAACAAGCACAGAAAAGCATTATCTTGACATAGAATTCTTTATCTGAAGATTTGTCCGCTTACACTGGTAAAATTTACTTGGAATGACTTATTTTAGAACTTGTTCTATTTTACCACTTGATATGAGCCTTCACCATGCAAGGAAATCCCACACACAGAGAGAAACTGCAATATAGATCTTGTTTATCTTTTAATAAAACTATAATCTGCTTCTTAGCTATACAAATCGTTACTACAAATCGGACTTAACTGGATGTAGCAAGAAACTGATTCGAAAATCTATTCTAATATTTTGAGAGTAAATTCAGAGCGAATCATTTGATTTAAATCAGCTGACATATTTTTTTTTTTAAATACGATAAAATATCTTTTGTTTTCCTTAACTTAAACAAGTAATGCTAAATATTTGTTAAATGAAGGACTTGAAAATCCCCTTTTATGTACAGATTCCATTACGAAGATTTGATTGTGACGAGTAACATAATTGCGAGCACGAAGGTAATCAACTATTCCCCTCATTATCAATCATATTGCATAATTTTTTACGGTGATCTTTTGCTGTCTAACCTATGACCTGTATACCGTATCGGAAGGACATCAGTATTCATTAACACTCATATCGGCTTCCGGATTGGTGCGAGTAATTTGCGATGGGAAGGTGTATAATTAAATTGTCATTAGCGTTTAATCAAAGCCTCAGTCACTCAATATTTATGAAATGTGGGGCTGGGCGCGAATGCTACGTGAGGTTAGCTTAAAGGTTAAGATCTAAATCCTCTTTATTGTGTACTATTAGTCAATCTTGGAAGCATGCCTTCGTGACGTGCATTTGACCTCGCAGGTCACCAAGCCGATCTGTATCTCCAGCTTCCACATAACAGCGTCCCTTTGGCTCGCTGGTGGTAAAATGGTGCCAATTTGTCGTTACGTTTGATGCTTCAGGTATAAAAAAATGCGGTTGGAGAAAAGTGGAGGTACGGGTGTATGGCGCCAAAATGTTTGGCCTAGTGAAAGGAATTCTCGAAAATGATAGCAAGGAGTGTTGATCTCAGAGTCCACTTGAAATGCGTGAAGTGTCCGCAATTCTTGGCTTATAACATGTTATGGGGCTGGATTAGAAAGGAAAAACAGGTTTACTAGGCCGCACTTTTTGAGCTGAGAGAGAAGATTTGATGGGTGAAGCACGCTATAAAATTATGCATTTTTTTCTCACTTACCTGGAATTACATAATTTTTTCTAACTTACCTGGAAAAATCTTGCACCGAAATTATTAATTTTTTTATGAATTGCCGGTGGAAATTTATATCTATCATACTTTAATTTTTGGGTATTTGTTCCCACATTTTGTATCATTCACGTTTGATATAAAAGTTTGCCTTTACATACCCAAGATTCTATTAAGAATTCGGTTGAATATGTGAAACGTTTTGAACTAGTAGTCAAACTTTTATAATTCATTAATTTAAAGATAGCTTTATCGTTTCTTCTATCGATAATATGTCGTACGGTACAGCATAAGTACAAGACTGGGATATTGATACCCCAAAATCGATGATGCGAACCCATTCCCGCTTTGTTATTAAGTTTTAAACCGATATATATATATATATATATATATATACCGGGTGGCCATAATTAAACTGACAGTGCTCACAGTGTTCTGTAGCGCGATCTATTTGCGAGAATGACGCCACATTTTGTAGGAAGATTAAACAAGACGGGGGACGAAGGATTCCTCGAAAAAATAAATTAGTTCCAAAAGTCACCGCTAGGGGAATATTTGGCGCTGTGTAATAGAAAATAGAGTGTTAACAAATGCAAATTAATACGGAATACAATTACCTTTTATTATGCACATTTTCTTATTTAGTTCAAGTGCAATATGGCAACACTTTTAAAAAAGCGTAAAATCTACATAAACACCGATAAAGTCTCGTGATCTGCAATATCACGTACGCTGAGCAGAAGAAGAAGTTCTTTATTCAAATTTCACGTTACATCCATTGGCACAGTGCCAGCTGCTTGGGTTTTAAAAGGCAATGTGTTACGTTTCGAATCAATCGGATTGAAAGTTTATGTGCAATGTCTCCTTCTTTAGTCGAGCGTGCGTTACTGGTCAAATTCTTTTACCTCAACCAGTGCAACGCGTCAGCCGCTCTTCGTGCTTTTAGAACGCACAAAAAAATGCGTAAAGGTAACGGTCCTGTGTCAGTTAATGGGCTAAAAGCAATGGTTGCGACGTTTCAGAAAACAGGTTCTCTGAAGGTTCAGTCAGGCAGAGGACGAAAACCTGTACCACAGGATACAATAGAAGTTAACGGATACAATAGAAGTTAAAGGATACAATAGAAGTCAATAACGTTGAAGGATAACATATCACGGACTGTACGGGAGATTCCTGCAGACATGTTACTTTCTGCTGTTGTGCATACTGTGCACAGAATGCAATATGTGGTCCACAACAACGGCAGCCACATTGAACCTCATTTGAATGCAAAATAAAAGGTAATTTCCGTATTGATTTGCATTTGTTAACACTCTATTTTCTATTACACAGCGCCAAATATTCCCCTAGCGGTGACTTTTGGAACTAATTTATTTTTTCGCGGAATCCTTCGTCCCCCGTCTTGTTTAATCTTCCTACAAAATGTGGCGTCATTCTCGCAAATAGATCGCGCTACAGAACACTGTGAGCACTGTCAGTTTAATTATGGCCACCCGGTGTGTGTATATATATATATATATATATATATATATATATATATATATATATATATATATATATATATATATATATATATAATATTATTTGAGAAATCTTTCCATCTTTACGAAAATACAAGGCATAAAAGGAGTATTTTATGTTCGAATCTACGCACCTACATACATGCATTCACACATTAACACACATACACACATACATACATATATGTATACAAGCTGTTTGTCCGGCATTACCCTGATATTTTGGATTTATTTCGGTCATTTTGGACATTTTATTTTTCACCGCTTCAAAGCCCCCATACCGATGGGGCAGAACTTCAACATCATCGGGAGTGTCACCATTCATCTTAGCAACCCCGTAAACTACGAATTCGACGGTAATCTCTGTTTTAATAAAAGTCAGCCCCACCCCTAAGAGTGCACAAAACTTGTGCTTAAATGTCATCGTGACTGTTACCAATCAGCTTAGCGACCCCGAAAACTATAGATTCGACACTACTATCGGTCATTTTGAACATTTTGATCTTCACCCTCGTCCCCATGTCGATGGGGGCTGAACTTGGACTTAAACGGTATCGAGAGTGTCACTATTCATCTCATCAACCCTGAAAACTACGGATTCGACACTAATGTCAGTCGTTTTCGATTATTTTTACATGTCACCCCTTTCCTACCCCCACCTCAAGAAGTGCTAGGGGTAGCATTTTTTTTCCAGATTGTAAGATATATGTGTACCAAGTTTGGTTGAAATTGCTCCAGGCGTTCCAAAGTTATTCTGAAACATGCATACATACATTCGGTGGCGCACCCTGGGGGTGGGCCAATAGGCCTTGCCCCCCCTAAAGAAATATAGATTGCATTATGAATATTGAATTTGCATTATAAATTATTTTATCCGTTCAACTCGCCCTCTCCAACATTAAATCCTGGGTGCGCCACTGCATACATTATATGTATATAACATAATATCCATAAAACATACTATCCATAATATCCATAAAATATACTAATTTGAATTAAATTCTTAAAAACACTTTCGTCTCAATTAGTCTAGCGGTTAAATTTTATCTTTTGCTGCATTTTAATTTTTTTTCTTAATTTATTTTGTTGTTATGCATGTGACTCAAAATTCATTTAAAGTATCACGAAAAGAAAAGAAATCTCGTGATCAGCATTTAATAAATTAAATTCTAAAAATTAGTCTAAAAATTCACCAAAAGTCAGAAAATGGAGTAAATTTTCGAAAAAGATTTCATTTTATTGAATGAATTTTTATGATCTTTCTCGTGATATAAATTTTATAACCCTCAAAGTATTATTTTAAATGCAAACTTAAAAAAAGCTACAAAAACAGCTTAAAAATTTAATTTAAAAAATCTAAGAAAAATTTTTCAAAAATCTTTCTCAGTGCACCCCTACACTATAAGAAGAATCGCCATGCAAAATTTCAGCCCTTTAGGTCCAGCGGTTTGGTCTGTGCGTCGTATGTCACTCAGTCAGTCACGGAAATGTTTTATATATATAGATTCTTGTGCCTGTGTGTGTGTGTTCATGAATGTATGTATGTGCAAATGCACATTTAAATATAAAATGCTCATTTCCAGAAGGGGGGAATTAGTACGGGAAGATGTAAATGGAAACTTCCATCTTATGACCAAGTTAGTAAGAGGTATACATATAAAATAAGAAAATTATGTATATGAATAAAAGAAGAAAATTTTTCTCAAACTGAAAAATAAAACTGCTTATATTGTATATGCTTCACCAAAAGAACATGCGGTCTGATGTTCGGGCATTAAACCGTTTGTTGTTTTGTGATACAACATATTTTAGGGGGAATGTAGTGTCATAAATGTAGTGTCATAAATGTAGATAATAAATAATGTGTTTTTAATGTACTATAGATAATTACTATAGCCTAATGTACTCTAATTGATAATAAATAATAGATGATTGTACTTTATATAATTCTACTAGATGAATACCTGTGCTTCGCTACGGAGTACATTCAAATTAAATACAACGGTCAATGTATGCAATTAATGCCAAAATCAATATATATATATATATATATATATATATATATAACAGTTCCGTAACTGACTGACTCACTGACTGATTGATTGGAAGACTGACATACAACGCACAGACCAAATCGCTGGACCTAAAAGGGTTGAAATTTTGCATGGCGATTCTTCTTATAGTGTAGGGGTGCACTAAGAAGGATTTTTGAAAAATTCTTCTTAGATTTTTAAAATAAATTTTTTTAGCTATTTTAGTAACTTTTTTTAAGTTTGAATTTAAAATAATAATTTGAGGGTTATAAAATTTATATCTCGAAAAATATCATAAAAATTCATTTAAAATAAAATCTTCTTCGAATCTTAATCTCCATTTTCTGACATTTGATGAATTTTTAAAGAATCATTTTTAGAATTTAATCTATTAAATGTTGATCACGTAATTTCTTTTTCTGGTACTTTAAATAAATTTATCGTCACATCCATAAAAACGAAATACACAAAATATATTTTTTCCCTTGCTAATGCGGCAGACGATTGGACAATATCCAAAAAAATACTAAAATACTGTAAAAGATGTTCCTCAAACTGTACTATATTACCTGTACTCTATTCTTTAGTATGTCCTATTAGATTTAATTTGAATATTTTTATCTAAATTATTTTGTCTATAAAAATATCTTTTACGATATTTTTTATAAATATATTGTTTGCTTTTGTTTTTACATTAATTATATACATTGATCGTCGTATTTATTATACATACATACATACACACACACACACACACACATATATATATATATATATATATATATATATATATATATATATATATATATATATATATATATATATTTATTTATTTATTTATTTATTTATTTATTTATTTTATTTGGCATTAATTGCATACATTAACCGTTGCATTTAATTTGAATGTACTCCATAGCGAAGTGCGGGCTTTCAGCTAGTGTATATATACATATATATATATATATAAAATCCTAAGGATATTTTTATGGACAAAATAATGTAGAAGAAAATATTCAGATTAAATATAACGGTCAATGTATGCAATTAATTTGTACGTTTAATGTCCATAAAATATACTATTTTGAATTTAATTTTTAAAAAACTTCCATCTCAATTAGTTTAATGATCAAATTATATCTTTTACCGGATTTTGATATTTTTTTGTCAACTTATTTCGTTGTTATGCACGTGGTGCAAAATTAATGTAAAGTATCAGAAAATGAAAAGAAACCACGCGATCAGCATTTGATAAATTAAATTCTAAAAATTAATATTTAAAAATTCACCAAAAATTAGAAAATAGAGGTAAAGATTCGAAAAAGATGTCATTTTAAAGGAATTTTTATGGTCTTTCTCGTGATATAAATTTTATAACCATCAGATTATTATTTTAAATGCCAACTTTAAAAAAAGTTACAAAAACAGCTTAAGAATTTAATTTTTTAAAAAATCTAAGAAGAATTTTTCAAAAATCTTTCTTATTGCACCCCTTCACTATAAGAAGTATCGCCGTGCAAAATTTCAGCCCTTTAGGTCCAGCGGTTTGGTCTGTGCGTTGTATGTCAGTGAGTCAGTGAGTGAGTTACGGAACTATTTTATATATATAGATAAGCTCTCTGAAATATGTGGTTACATTGTTGAAACTAATTTCAGCACTTTAGGTCCTACGGTTTGGTCTGTACGTTAGCTGTCAGTCAGTCAGTTACGGAACTGTTTTATATGCTATATAGACTATAGATAATGACAGATAAGGTACTTATACCTAAAGGGAAGATACATTCTAATTTAAAGCACTATATTAAAGAAGTAATACAAAGCAAATTATCATGAAATAAAATTTTGGTTGTTTGTATAATATTTCGTATCAGATAAAATTGCCATTATTCTGCAGCATACACTGTACACTGTCTCTGTTCTTTCATTGAGACATCAAAGATTTTCTGCAAGAAAAGTATTTAGTTTTTAGATGTAGTTATCGTTGTTTATAGAAAAACACGACTTGAAGAATAATCAATGCAACCAAATCATAGATTTTGAAAAAGACATGCATCTGAAGATCCCAACGATACAATAAATAACCTGCACGTGCTTGTAATTCAACAGTATCCTCCTACTTCGTTTCTGTATATTATAATAATAGCATTTATTTTCACCTTGGGTTCACAGAGCATCTGGAAGGGCGCTATAATTATTAGTTTAGCGAATATCAACTTTAACTTACATTGTCTGTTTCAATGTAATAAGTTCGGTCCACTCCCGAAATAGAGGTGAATGTCAAAAACATCATTTATCGTTAACACGGAAGCAACTTTCATTAATCATTTCAACTTTTGACGGATGGAGGAGGAAAAAATTCAAATAACAAGTGAATAGATGATCCCCAGACACCAAAAATTTGGTTTATAACATCGTAAAATGGAACCGATGAGTTTGTAAGAAGTTAATTGAATATTGTGTTTTCTGTCTCAGAACTTGAAATATATATATGAAATATACGGTTATTATTTCCCGTGGTAACCAACTGGCCGCCCATATGATTAGGGGAACGTACATCCACGAAGTGGGCGAAGTTTGAATCCTAGCGAAGGCTTGGACGTTTCAGTGCTATCCCCTCATATGGAGCAATGTTGTTTTATCTACATGGTGCTCCCTGAACGAAGTAGCAGGCGAATGTCGTCCAGGTGTCCACCCCGTTTCGCCGACACAAAATTTACTCCCCCCCCCCCTTTTTTTCCCGTTCAAGCTTCCCTTTTGAGATATTTAGGGATTTCAAGTCGAAGAGGGTTGGTGGGTTCGACATTGCAGGAAATAGTTCTGGGAACTAGATTGCAGGCACAAGTGCACAAACACATGGTGAACTTGAAATTTTAGATTTTGCGTCGAATTCTTTGGTTTGCGTCTAATTTCTTGGATTTTGCGTCGAACTTCATTGATTTTGAGATAAAATGAGCGATATTTCTTTCATTAAATCAAAACGTGGCAGAAATTTAGTTCAGTACCAAAATTTCCTTTTCCGCATAGAAAGAAAAAGAGAAAATTTGAGCTACTGGAAGTGCTCCTCGGATTCAAAATGTAAAGCTCGTATAGTTTTACAGAAAGATATTTTTAAGAGTTCCTCCGGATTTCATGCACACGGTGGCTATTAAAGAAATCCAACAAAAAACTTTATCTTCAAAACTGAAAGAAAGAGCCGTCACAGAAATGACAGTTCCAGTTCCAAGAATATATAAGTAACTATATACTTATACATAAGCCAAAGCATATTTAGTCTATATTACGAACTAAGGAATATTCGACTTCGTCAAAAATTGTGACTCAAGGAGCATTTCAAAGACTTGCAAATCTGGAAATGACTCATTTTGATAAAAAGCCCTTTAAAAGATATTTTTTCCCCTACCTTTAATATTTACTTTTCTAAAACCACCAAGTTTTCATTTTACTTTTCATTATATATTTTAAATGCATTTTATTCCAATATTTACATATTTTTAAAATATTAATACACCCCAAAAAAATTCCAATTTTTGTTCGATTTTTGGTAATTTGAAAGTCCACCATCCCCTTAAGACATCTAGATTTCTTCTTTATGAGTATGCGTAGCAGTGGTGTAGCTACATATTCAGCGCCCTGGAGCAAGTACAATCAGTGCGCCCCCTTGTTTCTCGGAAGAGTTCTGACGAAATTTGTTTTCTATCTGATCCTCTTATTTCGATTTAAAATCTTACTTAATAACACTTAAATTGAAATTAAAGACATTTCAACATTAAGATATTCAATTTAATAAATATTACTATAATAATAAAACAAATTATTATTCTTTAAGTACGGAGTACCTACTAATATTTACTACATATTTTATAAACTGTATTGTCAAAATGCACTTATACATGTTTAGTTTCCACATAAAAACTTATCGTTTTCTCACTTTTTCGTTTGCAAATCGATCAATCAATTTCTCCAGATCAAGTTGGAAAGTTATTGTTTTTCAATTTATATAGTGGTCAATGAGTAAAGACGGTGTTGTGACATGATGCTTCTAAAATGTTTTGATTAATTTAAACTTTGAAAAACTTCTTTCTGCTGTCGTCATCGTCACCGGTAAAGTGAAAATATCAGGCAAGCTGTAATTATGTCAAAGAAGCTACTTGAGTCTGCGGTGTGACTTAAAAGTAGTTCAGCAATTTCGTGTATTAAAGTAATTTGTTTTAATTGAATATAAAAGCACATTTTAAATCGAAGCAATTGAGGTCCAAAATTAGGTGAAATATTGGAAAGATATGCCGATTGTAACAATTCTGATCCTTCCAGAATACTTTTATCAAGTGACGCGGCGAGATATGCAAGTGATAAACATTTAAAAAGTGTACATAACTGTCGAACGGATTCAAATCTAATAGTAAATTGATTAATTATTAAATTCATTACTTTATAAAACACCTCGACTTTGAAATATCGTTCACTGTCTTCAATGAGTTCATCTACTTGTAATTAAGCAAAGAATTTTTTCACAAGACTCATCTTTTTGGGGGAAAACAAGGTTTAATATTCCATACAGCTGATAACTCAAGGATATCGTTTTTTAACAAACTCCCAATTATTCCATAAGTTCTGGAATTAGGTTAGGAGTGATGAAAGCATCTCAGCGGATTTCTCTATATCTCATGAGTACCTTGCAGCATGTTCGAGACTGTATTAATAGGTTCGAGTATTTTACTTTGCGCAATTATCAAAATAATTGTTCTGAAAATTTTTCTTTGTCAGACGATTCTATTTCTATATCAATGTGTTGTGGAAGAATTTCACTTTCTGTTTGAATTGTTTCAGGCGCAAAAATATTCCTAATGTCTGTATCTGTTTTGTCTGGAGAATTATTGCCTTGAGCTTGCGATTTGTTTCCACTAAAATTCAACGAGTGCATTATTTGAATCGACCGTTTTAAAAAATGTTCAAATTTTAGCAACTTTCATTAAAACTTCCTTTTCGGCTTCTTACATTTCTATTCTTCGTTTTCTAAACTGAGCCCCACTTAGTTTTTTTTTTGACATCTCTAAGTACCTACAATACATATATAAATATATGGTATTTATTAACAGAATATATATAAATATATCTGTTAATTGTTGATAATTTTTTTATTTATTACTTTTAGAAATTTTAAAAACGATTTTATTTTCTTACGTTATAAAACTAAATATTATTTTGTATGTTGCAACCTCAATTAACATAATAATTTATAAACAAACCATTTACTTTTAAAATTTTACGTCGATGAATCCAAAAGCACACTGTATATAAGCAATTTAGTAAAATAGCCATAAATTTTACAAAGTCAATTAAACGGAACAATAAATTACAATCTCCAGTGCACTCAATAAGTTTTAAAAATTATATAACACATTCATTCCAGAATCAACTTCAAATCCTTACACTGCACAAAATAAAGGGAATATGAAACTCTAAATACTACGCTTGCTTTAAAAAAAATCCCGAATATTTGCCTCGATTCTGCGCCAATGTTAACTTGCGCTCGTGGGATTTCCCGGATGCATGTAACTTTTTTGCTGTAAAACGCAACTTACGATACTCATAGTAAATGCCTATAGTAGTGATTTCAAACATTCTTACCAATCATCATGCATTTTTATAGGTCTATAAAATGTTAAATTTATAATGAATATTTTCTGAAATCAAAGTTATGATTTCAGTCAAGTGCATACTAATATATTTAAAAGCTTTGCTTTATTTAACTAAAAAATAATTTCATTTATTTTTTGTATATTTCATAGAAAATCTGACAAATCGAATTTTTTATACAAAAGTTTTCACAAATTTTTATTTCACCCTTTCTAATTTTGCAGCCCCATGATTCGTGAGCCTGGAGCAGTTTGCTCCAGGCGAGTAGTGTAGTTTGTAAATAAACATTTGTCAACGAGAAGGAGGAAGGCATTTTTGTGTCGCCGAAACGGGGGTGGGGATTTTCCTCTTTTTGGGGATTTTTTCAACGAGAGGGGGAAGGAAATTTCAGTGTCCGCGAAACGGGGGGTGAACCGTCGTCCAGACAAGTGCCTGCCACTTTGGGGAGGAAAAAAGTGATAATCAATAGAGAAAAATTAGAACTCGAAATTGTTTCAATTCAGGGATTTTCAACGTTTTGTTAAAAACATGCTATGGTGTTATCAATACTCATACTTCATAATCACCCACTTACTATCTGACTTTTTAACGACTAACACACACACACACACATATATATATATATATATATATATATATATATATATATATATATCCCAGGCATACAAATTTTTATGTTCTAGAATTCTTAATATGATTTAAAAGGTTTAATTTATATATTAAATAGCAATAAAGTTGTAATAAAATAAAGCATTCCAAAGCTAGGTTTACTTTGTTATGTATAGTATATAGACACGGAAAGAATTAGTAGTGATTAAAGTATCAAAGTTGTTAATTTGGAAATAATAATTCTCAGTGATACAGTCTTTAGCATACATACAGGCAGATACTACTTGTTACATTGCAGTATTCTGTCCTTGGGTCGAAATCTTAAAGTACTGGTGTCCAGAACCAATATTTTTGGATTGAACCGTTCGGAATCAGTTTTAACTGTACATCCCAGTCTATTCTAATCGTCGTGTAACTAAAAGATGACTGTAGCGTTCCTAACCATCGAACGAACCAAACCTGGATTAGAATTTTGTCGATGAAGAGATTCTCATTTGTTATTCCAATCGTTGAAGTGGCATTTCAATTTCAGCCTTCTGCCAAACATGTCATGTGTATATGTCATGTGTATATGTGTCACGTTTCTAAGGAAGATGAATGCATCATACATGACTTGATTCTCGGACACTTTATCCGATACTCTCCTTCTACCTATCGTTAAATACACCAGTCTAGAAAATAGTAAAAAAAAAAAAAAAACTATTCCTTCGTAATTTCTTCTGCTCCTTATATTAAGTACTCTTAAAGCGTAAATAGCACTAACTGTATTTGCCACGACCAGGATACTATAATATAATAGCATATCCTGCAAACGCTTTTTAAAGTTATTGTTTCATCCCAGCCTTTCTTTTCATAACATTTTCTTTAAAGAAAAAGATAGTAAGGTTTTCATAGGGAGGTTTTATCGCAGGATGGTTTTTATTTAAAAGCAGCGAACCGTTATATAGTTTCACCCGTATCCTCCATGTACCTTACTTCTGTAAACAACTTCCACACAACTGCGCTCTACGTATTTTTTTCTTTATATTTGAACCCGAGGGATCTGATTGAAAAATCAGTCAGCTTGACTTTAGCCCATAAAATAACCACAATTAAATTACAGGTTTTAAATTTCGAAAGTTTTTATGCATCCATCGAATATAAAATAATGATAAAAAGGTATATTATGTGATAAATATATTATTAAATTCTAAAAAGAAACAATTTATAGTTAAATAGTTTGAAGCATTTTAAATATTAGTTAATGAAATTAATGTTTTGAAATGATACATATGTATGAAACAATTTACTATGAATTATTTAACTTATTTTTATTTGAAAATAATATCAATATCTTTATGACCCAGTTTTTCTGCAATAAATTTATGAGAATTTATGAAATAATTAATGTACTGATATTTCTATTACAAATTTTTCATGTCTTTTATTGAAAATAAAATGCTACATAAATATAAATAATTAAAAACAATTGAAAAAAATATCCCTGATTACAAAATATTAAATTATTTACCTAATGACAGTAAATAAAAATAGAAAAAAAAGATACAAACTTTTTTATGTCTTTCTTAAGAAAGCAAGATTTATTAATTTATTTTTTTAATGTTTTAAAGGATTTTATAGTTGTTATATTTTATGCAATTCGTGTAACAGCATTTTGGCAAATAACCAAAATTATTAGTGAGTCATTTGAAATGATCTAATGAAATTTGGGATTCAGTTTAAATAAAATATTTGTAATTAATTGCGAGTAATTGATTCAACCAGTTTATAAGACCTGTATCATAGGTTTCTTTTTCCTTTTAAAAATGACTTTTATTGCAAAATTTTAAAAGATTATGAATGAGTAGTCTGGACATAATTAGGTTTAATTGTTTTCAAAATCAAGACGTAAGGGATATTCAGACACATATGCATTATGGCAACGCAGCTCAAGGGCTATGTATCTGTACACACGAATTTCCAAGGTAAATCTCTTTAGAACGTCCACATATCCTCATATTTATCAAACATTTTTCTGCTCTTAATATGGGACTGATTAGCACAAAAAAACTACTCTCTAAAGACGTGGTCACAACCACACCATCAAATCCTATCGTGATCATCTTTTTGCCAATAACCACTCTAAAAAGCATACAGCTTCTCTTCGTATTTCTCACCTGGGACTTTCTCAGCTCTTGATTTTTGTCGAAATTGCATAATGTGCTTGGAACACTGCCGCATGTTTCCACTCATATTTTTCTTTTAACCTACAACAGCAAGACTTACTATGGGACTGAATATTCGTACACGATGTTTCTACCAATTAAATCAGTTTTCAAATCAACAAGAAATAATCTCGATTATCCGCGGACGTATAACTCGCGCTTCACAGAAGAAAGAGTTAAGAAATATAATGCAAAATGTGCAAAATTTTGTCTATAGATATCATAGACAAATATAGATTCAACTGCACCTGTGGTTTTCTTATCATTTTAATAAACTCTATTTACATTTTTTATTTGTAGTTTTTTTTTAAACCCTTTGAGATGTACATTTTTTGTGTCATATAAAGGGCCATTTTTCGATTATACATATTTTATCAGTTCATCGCGCACTCCTTTACATTAATTTGAGCTGATAATCTTTATTTTATGTACGGTACAGATGACCCATGGCCATCGTGACGTTATACGAATGTTATTACCACGTAAGAAATCGAAGTTTTCACTTACTAAAAGGGAAACAAAGGGTTATCACATGTAAATACTCAATATTTATATGTATATTTATTTTAACGGATGACAAGAAAAGGCTTTTGGATTAAAAAAAAAGTCACAGTTAAGGTCTCAAATGAATTTTTTTTTCTAATGTATAACGATTAAATAACAAGCAATCTAATGTTTTTTTTATTATTTAATATAAATTCCATTCCGTAAACATTAAGCGCATATATATATATATATATATATATATATATATATATATATATTATACACTCATGGACAAAAAAATTAGCGCACCAAGAAATAATTGCGGGATCGTAACGAAACTTGCAATGAAGGTACATGTCGGGGAGATATGCAAATGATTAGAAATGCAGCGTGATTGCGCATTACGTATAGCCGGTAGAGGGCGTTGAACATCGTACTCTGTGGAGTATAAAACAGGTAACCAAAGCTTGTTTGAGTGTGCTGAATCATTTACAAAGGAAGAGCTGAGATAGACATGCCATTACGCCGTGTTCGAAGACAATATAAGCAGTTGTCGCAGTTTGAGAGGGGGAGAATCGTCGGGATGATGGAAGCTGGGTGGTCTGCTAGGCGAGTAGCTCGTCAATTAGGCCGCTCTGGTTGTGTTGTGAGGAGGTGTTGGGACCAGTGGACCCGAGAGATGTCATGTACACGAAGACCAGGCTCAGGACGCCCTCGACAGACCAGTCCTCGAGAAGACCACCACATCGTAAGAAATGCACGCGCACAGCCAACTGCTTCATCGGCCGCCATCCAGGCACAGGTAGCACCTTCACTAGGGGCCTCTGTGTCTTCTCGAACCACACGAAGGCGCCTGGCTGAAGGACAGTTGGTATCGCGGCGCCCATTACGTGTGCTGCCCTTGACGCCTCCGTTTGGAGTTTTGCCGCGCACGAGGAAACTGGACTGCAGCGGAATGGAACCAGGTCGTCTTTAGCGACGAATCCAGATTCAATCTCGGCAGTGATGACAATCGTGTTCGTGTGTGGAGAGCCCGTGGTGAACGCTTCAATCCTGCCTTTGCTGTACAGCGACACATCGCTCCCACAGCTGGTGTGATGGTATGGGGTGCCATTGCCTACGATACACGGTCACCCCTAGTATTGTTCCGTGGCACCATGACAGTCCAGCGGTATGTTCATGATATCCTGCAACCACATGTGTTGCCACTCATGCAACGGCTCCCAGGAGCCATTTTTCAACAAGACAATGATCGGCCTCATTCGGCAAGGGTGTCACAAGACTGTCTCCGCACTGTTACTACCCTTCCTTGGCCTGCCCGATCCCCAGATTTGTCTCCAGTCGAGCATATCTGGGATCATTTGGGACAACGAGTTGGGTATCCCACGAGTTTGAACGAACTAGAGGCAAGGTTACAGCAAATATGGAACGAAATGTCTCAAGACATCATACAGAACTTGTATGACTCAATGCCGGATCGTATCGCATCGTGCATTCGCGCTAGAGGGGGTCCAACGGAGTATTAACTCCTCCGTTCTTTTGGATTTTTCTCTGAAATAAATTATCCTTTTTCTTTGATTTTCTTATCATTTACTTATATCAAAGTAGTCATTACGTATGTAAAATTTCATTTCATTTTGACGACTCCTTCTTGGTGCGCTAATTTTTTTGTCCATGAGTGTATATATAAAAGAGCTTGTCTGTTTGTTTGTCCGCTATAGAATCATAGACTGTTTCACCCACCGGGACCAAATTCGGCACAGTTAATGTTTTGGACCCGAGAAACTTAAATCAGGAAAAACGAAATTTGGGGCTCAATTAGTTTTTTTTAATTAATTTTTTAGTGTTTTTTTGTGCCCGATAGAGGTGCGTCTACCCCCTGTGGATTCCCCTCAACCAGCTGCGTTAATAGGGGTGGTTTGAGAATGACGAAGGGGTGGGGGTCAAATTCCAATGCGCCGGAGAAAGAGGGTTAGAAATGACCTTCGGCTCTGGCTCCCCAGATAAACACAACTTTCCTGGCTCTGCTATGTGTTGCAGTAATGAGAAAGCACAATTGCCTACAATTCAAGAACCACCCGAGCCTTTGAGAACATTACTCACAGGTAATACATCTGATTCAAACCATTTCTTACAAAACATACAAGCTTAAGGAAAAAGGCTTCATGGGGAATCAAGCCTTACTTTGATTAAATAAAGGAGAAAACGCATCTTGCACTTTACCTCTTGGGTGAAATGGAAAAAAAGTGCGTTTTTAAGGGAAAAATAAATAATAAAGGCAAATGTAAATTATAAAACTTATTTCTTATTAAACAGTGGATCAAAAAAATCTAATTGAACAGTATCTAACAAATATAATTTAACAGTAAACTTATTCGATCCAAACGTGCGAATCACGCAACACGGTGTTATTAATTCTCAATAAAATCAGACGAAGGTCCGCATGCTCAAAGTTTCTTTCTTTCTTATTGTTTGTATATCATTTCAGTAGAAACGCGCTAAGCGCATTCTGTCTGGCCAGATGAACATGAAGAGCGGGAGTGTAGCCCAGTATTTTTTTGATGGAATGCATGAAATATTTTATATCTATATATCTACCCGGGCAACGCCGGGCAATAATGCTAGTATATATTATCATATACTGGGTGCAATTCGTCTTCACTGCCCAGTCTATTTCGATAGCGCGCCGAACTATGGCTAATTCCTAGCCACCCGGTTCCTTCAGAAATCACCGAGAATACGCTGGATTAAGGAACGTAAAACAAGCACCTTTATTCTTTAGCGTATTTACATATTTACATTAACTCCATATGAGTTTTGCACCTCCAGTGCATGCATGGCCTCCAGCCAATTCAATTAATTCACCAAACAAATCGCAATCACCTCCACGTGGCTTCTCCGCACACGTAAACCTCTGGTCCGAGACAAAATCGACCTCCACGCCGGACCCCTGTCTCTCTCTGTCTCCCTCTGTCTCGTCACCACCCTAGCTTGCTCTCTCCTGCCCAGACGAACGCCAGTCCAAAACCGGTTCCCCTGCATACCTCCGGAAACACGTCCAGCAAACCATTTGCACATCCGGTCCTGGTTGTCATCTGTTTACCAGAGAGCTGGCACGCCTCTTGATTGATTACCTGTACTCGCCTCTGGTAAACATTCAAAACTGAAAAGAAACTTCACCAAATTTTATATATAATATACCGGGGGTTAAGCAGAGGGCTCGCCGCCATCACAATATATATATATATATATATATATATAGCTGGCAATTTTATGATAAAACATTAATTTTTTTAAAAGCAAAGTTTTGGCAGAAACTAAATACAGGCTAAATACAGGCAAAACAATCACTGAAGAGCCCTATGTCTCTGTACTGGTCCATTTAACTTGTGAAGTTAAGACAAAAAGATCACATATAGAGGAAAAAGTGTTCTTTAATGAACCGGCTTATGTTGAGATTGAGGTGACAAAACTGTTAGATTTGTCACGCTACGAAATAGTTCTCCACCCTTCGGATATTCCAAATTTGGTCTTCTCGGACCCCTGTTTAATCCTTAATATGAAAATTTGTCTTTCAAGGTGGAAAATTGCATTCCGATTCCGAAGTGAATAGTGGAACAAGAGTTTATTTTGCAGAGGCAGACGAGTCTCACTTTATGGAGGGGATAAGAAAGCTTGAAAATTATTGGACCATCTGTATCGACCTTAAGAGAGATTATATAGGAAATGAACAAAAACTGTTCCAAAAAAAAAAAAAAAGACGTTGTTTTCATTATTTTTGTACGGAGTTATTAAACGTCCCTCGTATGTATATTTGTGTGCATGTGTGTTTGTATATAAATTTATTTGTGAGTGTAAAATATTTAGATCTGTTTAAAATGTAAATATGTGTGCAAATTTTATCCCTCGTTACCAATGGGCCTTAAATTATGACTAAGAGGATAGTGATAGTGTCAAATTTTTAACTGTGCTATTCATTCTTTAGCGTTTGTTATTCTTCCAAAATATTAGATATCAGTATTTGATTGTATCAAATCAAAAATATACACATAAAATGCACCTACTAGGTGTCATATTCAACAACTAGCAACCGTTTAGGTATAAAAATTTGTAGAACATTAGATAGAATAATTTTCATATGAAATAGGTATAAGCTTTCGTGGAGTTATACCTTTCAACATTTTTGTACAGCTATATATATTCTAATAACATCATTAATGCGTTATCCTGAATTCCTCGTGTTATGCATAGCATACGTCAGCCAAACTTCCTGAAAATGCACCATTGTTTTAACCTCGAGAGAGACGTGACAAATGTGTTATTACTTCCGGGTGTTTTCAAATGTTGTTTTTATATTCAATAACATCATTCTCCTGCTGTGCAGATTTCGACATTCTACTCGCCCGAAATACAGATTACCACTCTTACTTGACACATTTATGGTGAAGGTGACTATTTCCCCCGTCTGTTAACGAATGTGAGAACAGCAAAGATATCACAAGATAACACAGCCGTGAAAAGGGTTTCTGATATATATAGGGATCATCAAAATAGATTTAAATTATTTTCACCTTTTTCCCCTGAGCAATTTATTTACCGTCTAGATCATTAATAATAGTGACAAATTTCTTTCTCCAACGATACCATTCTTCATCAAACGTTATAAACACAGCCATTCGGGATGTAATTTTAGGTGATAAAACTCTCCCAAAGAACCAAGTGAAGAGTGAACATAATGAATTTGAGGTACATACGAAATACCGTCCATCATTAGGACAAATGAACTGATAATTTTTATTGCTAAATATTAACAGGTGATGTGACAAGTCGGTGAGAGCTACTAGATTGACCCAGTTTGGCCTAGGATCATTAGTTATGTTTTGTTCGACACCATTACACATCTTTTACTCGCTGAAGCTGTTACATTCTGACAGAAACTGAAGAGAGCGGTACTCATCAAACGGAAATATTCGGTAAATTGAAATTCATTGCATGTTCCTCGTGACGACAGTGATGAAGCAAGTTTTCATGTAATTGGCTGCTATCTGAAGCCTCTATTGAAACAAAATAGAGACTTATTGATGGTAGAAGGGTTCATTTCCTTACAGTTATTCAATTCTGCAAATTACGCACCAACTGTAACAGTGTTTCTTTCACCAGAAGTTTGAAGCGCTGAATATTTTATCTGAATTGCAAAATTAAAATAGTATTCAATTGAGTTCAAAATCTATATAGCTATGATGTGAGTAAAAGTTACTTAACTCAGGAATCGTTTTGAAAACAGTATTAATATTAAAGACTGAAAATATAAATCTATTCGAATTATCTGTCTGAATAACTCTTATGCTTTTATGAAGCTAAGATTTATTTACTTTTAGCTTAGAAAATTGGAATAACCCTTATAATACAATATTTTACTTACACTATTTGATAATTTAACTTAAACTAAAGATTAAGTCTTAAAAAAAATTTTGTAGTTTTTTTAAGAATATTCATAATGCAGCTATCTTTGTTTCTCAATTTCACTATTAAGTTACCAATATAGTTTAGATACAAATCTACACAGTGGCGCACCCAGGATTTTTTCTTGGGGAGGGGCAGGGCCCCTCCCCCCTCGGTGCGCCACTGATGCGCATATTTGAGATTTCAGGAATAGAAGAAATATGATAACAGGTGAATGTTAAGGAAATATAGCACCTGTAAAAAGGTAACTTTTGTAGTTACTAGATATCATTATATAGTGCTTTGCCGTGCAGATTCCCGTCTTCAAAAGTTCGTAATACTATGGCTGTATTCGTTAATGAAAACAAGCAATCCACTTACACCATTTTAAAGTTATCTCTAGGGCTGGGATGGCGAACCTTTTCTTGTGCACGAGCCTAAATCACATAAAATCAATATTCCTCCAGGTGTTGACATGCTAGCTTGTTTTTATCTTAATATTCTACCACTAAATAACCCGGTATAAATTTGTTATAATTATACAGGAATAGTAATAAATTTAAGAAAAATATTTCCTCTAAATATATTGCCAAAATGGTATTGATATTTAGTCACTTATTAGTTATTAATATAAATATTTATGTTTAGCTCTTTGTCGAACTCGATTAATCAATTCGTTTATTTAAGAAGCTCATTTCTGATTATAAAGATTTGAACGCGTATGAGGAAAGGACTTGCGAAACAGCCATGAGTAGTTTTTAGGAGTAAATGGAATTTTTTAAAAATGGAAAATTCAAATTAGGTGTCCACCACTACGCATTACTTTTCTTTTCCTACGTTTATTTCGAAGTTTTTTGTGTATTTCAGCATTAAGCTTAAAAGAATTCGTGTGCAGGACAGTGGCTCAACCAGGATTTATTCTTAAGGGGGGGGGGAGGGGCGAGTTGAACGGATAAAAATGTCCATAATGCAAATTCAATACAATTCACAAGGTGGTTATAACAATTACTTAAAGAATAAAATCCAGTTTTCTTTTCTTTTTACAAAGCTCTTGAATGACTTCAGGTGTGGTTACATCAATCTCTCTGTGTATATACAGCAAAGCCAGTCCGTTCAATCGTGACTGTGCCATTGTAGGTCTTAAATAGGTTTTTAAAATGCGTAAGGTAGAAAAGGACCTTTCACTGACGCATGTTGTTACCGGAAGTGTTGCAAATATTTTTAAAAAGTTATAGATGCTTGGATATAACATTTTGTCACACTTCGAAACTGCATCAATGGCATTTTTACATGGAGCTGTTGCAAACGGTTCTTCAAATTTTTTATACCACAAAATGAATTCGGCATTCAAAATTGCTGGATTTGTAGAAGGCAAATCACGTGCATAAAATTCATACAACTGTCGAAAATCCTCTGTTGTACTTGTTGTCGGAGCATCTTTTCCATTTGGTAAGAGAGTCAAAAAATTTTTCAAAATGTTGCGATGCCGAGTGAATCGTTCGTGAAGTTGAGTCAATATTTGGTCAATAAAGGGAATGAAAATATTTCTCATGAAATTCTCTTCTTCAGAATCGGCTGGAACATTGGACCTTAATGTTTGTCTTGATGCAGTCCTTGGCTTTTTAATGTCAATGCTAAAATTATTGGCTTTTATACATGCCTCATCATAAATATGTTTAAAAAAAGAATCTGGTGTTTCACGAACGATATTTAATTGAGACACAACATCATCAACAAAATTTAGGGCAATTAAGAGGTCACTGTCGGATTTTTGCATTATTCTAGACAATGGTAAGGTGTATGCAAATATATTTAGCAATAAAGATATTATAAACCCAAATTCACACAAGGAATTATTCAAAAGTTTTGCCTTAGAGGACGAGTCTCTGTCTTCCCAAGAAATGATTGCGTCAAGACTATGAATCACTGCATCATATAATTCCACCATGGTCATGATGGCTTCATGGCGTTCCACCCACCTAGTCGGGCAAACTTGGCGTAATTTTTGTCTTTTAATTTCCGGCGTATGTTTATCAATATTGTCAACAAGAACGTTCTGTCTCTTAGGGGTATTGAAAAAAACTGTACACCTTTTCAATTATGCCAATGCAGTTTCTTATTTCAGTCACAGATACAGCATTTCCAATTGCCAAATTCAAACTATGTGATGCACAATGAACATATAAAGATTGTGGATATTTAGCTGATATGTGAGACTGAACACCATTAAACTTTCCACTCATTGATGCGGCCCCGTGTAGAAATGTCACAAGTTTCATCGGCAAGAATAGAAAAACACTTCGCAGCATTAATTTTTTCTATCAAACGGTTCAAAATTATATCGTTACATGCATTTATAATTTGATTTTGTATGTTCCAGCTAATGTAGGTAGCGTTTTTGGCAGAATATTTAAAATGTTCAGTGAGGTTTTCATCGCCCGCATCGATTCTCATTCTCAACAAAGCTCGAAAATTGCCTTCATTGGTGACTGGCTCCTGTTCAAATGAAAATTCTCCATAATCACGATGTCCTCTTAAGGGTATATTTTGCCGACCACATAAAATTACAGTTTTTATGATAGGTTCTAATCGTTTGCGATTAACTGCAGCTTGGGATGTTTTACCTACATCAATTTGCCGATCGATTGGAATACATTTTCCATCTCGAACATTGTGCAGCCTTTCGTACGTCATAACAGCTGTTATATGATATTTTGTTTTTTGATGATTATAAAATCTATCAATGGCTTTCTTCCAATTATCATAACCTTTCGTGACTAACATCCCAGGTACTTCAGATTTAGATTTTCCAACATTAGCAGGTGCAAAAAGCACACAATATTTACAGTACGTACTATTTTCAACTTGAGAGTACACAAGCCATTCAAATTTTTTAAACCATATGTACTGGAAACTTCGGTTGTGATTTGCAATACAGGTTACGGGAAAGTTAAAATTTGGTTCTGGTTTCCACAACTTTTTAACAATATCTATATTATCGCCCTTATTAAATTTTTGTTCTTTTAGAAATGCGATGTCTTGAGAATTATTTATAACTAAGGAAGTACTTTCTTCCGGATAATTCGATGGTTTTGTCAAATCCGTGACTCGGGAAACCGAATTAGAATCGGTATTGACAATATTAGGAGCAACATTGCTACAAAAGTTTGAATCATCCATTTTCGGTTTTTTAAAAAAATAATTCAATAAAATACCCTGAGTACGTTTAGCCATATTTTGAAGCACAAAATTTTAAAAGTAAAATACTTTTATAAATTTAAAATTAAAATATTAAAGAATTTACGTACGTTAATTCTTCAGAGATGGAAAGCTCTATGTTTCAAGTTCAATAGAACAGAATACGAATGACCTTTTCCTTACGGGGTGGGATAGCCTATATCCCAAGCAAGTACTCTCCAAAACTATGGGCTTAAAATAACAGTCGTCCCAAAGTTTTCATCCCCCTTATTTTGTAGAAAACCGCACAGGATGCAAGATATTAGTTCAGTGGGGGTCTTATTTTGCTGAGGGCTGATCGTTTTCCGGAGGAAAAAATTGGCGGTTTACAACTGACAAAAGGGGAAAAAATAAACATACGCTGCTAATTAGGGGAAAATTTCTGATCCAAGGCATGAGGAATATTATTTTTGACGGTTTGCACCAGTCTTGGTGATTGAAATTAGTCTGATACTTTTATTTTTTCTATAAAATTTATGAAGTTAGAGTTTTTCTTGTTTCTCAATTTTTCCATTTAGTCATTCTATTTTTTTCCTCGCTTTCATTATATTATTTTTGAAAAGTGAAAAATATGTTCAAACGACCTAGGTCAAGATGTATATATGTTTATAAGTATGTATATATACATGCATGTATGCATGAGTACATGCATATTGGAAAGAGAAAATACTTTATAAAAAGTAACTATCACAAATTGGAAATTAATATAAATACTTGCATGTTAAGTAATATATAATAGCATTTTCCTGTGTAAGACGAGAAATATGAAAGTAGAATCTAAAATACAATGAAAGGAGGTAATCTAATCTGAAGAAAGGTTATCTAATACAATAAAACCAGAATAATCTACAAAAACTGATGATCATATTGAACTATTTATTGCTGGTCTTATTTTGGATACCTATATGTCTTGAACATTACTTTCAACTTAATATATATATATATATATATATATATATATATATATATATATATATATATATATATATATATATATATATATATATATATATATGTATATACACACACACACACGCACGATTCTCTTTTTGCGCGAGGGATACATTCCAGAGACTACAGTGGAAAAAAAACCGTGTAAAAAAGAGATATAGTGAACATATAAAATCGGGATATAGGTTCTATCCAAACATACTTAATGAAAAAAAAAGTTGATTTTCACATGAATTTGGATTTGTTGAATAAATATGTAAGAGCAAATCCACAAATCTTATTTTAACTATTTTTGTACGGCTTATTTTTTTAAATTGAAAAAGTGCGGCAGTCGGAAATAGTTAAAAATAAATTGAATTTTTTTTTATATTTATACAGACATACGTATAACATTCTGCCATTCAGTGTCACTACTGGATGATAAACGTACCCGTTTACTGCTGCTTTTCGGTGGCGAAAAATTCCTCTCGTCAATAAAAATATTGAGTGGCGATATGTCTACAAGTTTATATGGAATAAAATGAATATCTTGCGTTTCGTTTGTTTCACCGATTTTGAATACTAATTCGGTTATTAGACAGTGTGATTTTCTTTTTGTTAGTTCTCTATAAGATTCTGCATAGCATGCCAGAATCATTTTTAAATCACGTTGGAATAACACAGCTCGTACGACATTGCCATAATTTGTAAGGAAATGATTTCCGTGTTTATTGGTTAGTTGGAAACCTTATAAAATCGTTCTTGGAGATAGTAGAACCACACCTACATCATCATTACTATAACAAATCATTCTCTGAAATACGCTTTGATAACATTGTATTCAATATTTTTTATTCTTTTTAGATTTTTAAACCATGTTGCAGCCAAAAAAAAGTGTTAAAAAATAATCGGTTCTCAGAGGTGGGGAACCTTTTTACCATTAGAGGCCACATGTAAATTAGGTAGTAATAAAGGAGGCTGCATAAGTTGATGTAACCTATAAATGCGACTTTTATGAAATTATTATAGTTAGGTATAGTTTTAACAATTTGGTGCATTATATAGAAAAATAACAAAAAAATTAAGTCCTTATTTATTTATTATTTCACATAAAAAGTTACAATATAAAATATTTTTTTATTCACATAAGGGTACCAGTAATATGTTTACTAAAACCAGCTCCAGATGTAGGGGATTTAGGGAGACGAAATTCTGCTCATATCCCACGGTCTTCAAGAAAGCCAGTTTTCCCACCGACCCCCCCCCCCCCCCCACACACACACACACACACTGACCGGTCGTAAAATGGGGGGTAGGAAGTAGACAAAAGTTTCCCGTTCTAAAAAGCGATTTACAAAACTGATCCCCGTAAGCTAAAGGTTTTAAGTGGACTAAATGAAAATAGACACAAAGCATTGCATTCGATCTATGGACTGAGTGTTTGCAATGATCGCCAATACAGGAAACACGTGATCTATGTGCCTGACACAGCCAAGAGCCAAGGGAAGTAACGCTCGTTGTGCCCCAGAACTACCATATGTTTATTCACAGCGGCCGTGATTCCCGAGAGCTATAGGGTATTTTCATCTTATGTGACTGCTAATTCATAAGTTGTATAGAAATAGAAAACACGACAGAATATAATTGCAGAAAAACGAATATTAATAAAGAAAAGATTTTTGGAATATTTTCTGGTGTTTTTTTCTATTTCTTTGGGGGGGGGGGGGGGGGGGGCCCCTTGGGCCCCCCCCTGGGTGCGCCACTGAATCTACATAAAAAATATAATATTCTTTATTTAAATTTTGGGTACGGAGGACCGAAATCTAGCCCACTTATTTTGAACCAATGCTCTGTATCTATCTATCTCTCTATCTATATATTATGTGTACATATGTGTGTGTATACACACTATATATATATATATATGTGTGTGTGTGTGTGTGTGTGTGTGTGTGTGTGTGTGTGTGCGTATGCACACTATATATATATATGTGTGTGTATGCAGGCAAAGCAGATTCTTTGCATTTGTCCGATTTTTTGCCATTAAAAGAGTTTTTATCTTTTTTAATTTCATTTTTCCCGGACTACATCATGGATCGATGAGCTGTTCCTTTCAATATAATCAATTCGTCATTTATTCATTTTCTTATTATTTGTTTATTCGGGTATCATTCATTATCTTTACCGATTCCAACTATCCTTATTCTATCTATCTTCAAAACAAAGATTCTTTGAGATCATTAAACGTTTTGGGTTGGAGTGTAATAGCTTATTTGATAGAATATCAAAGCTATCAATTATACAATAAAGCCTAAGAATGATGATATCTGAAGCTTTTAGGATTTTAGATGCTAGATCAATATCACTTTTAGCATTATTTGGCTATTCTATCGCTTTGAATACCAGAAAAAATATTTTTATTGTATTCTTTTTCTAAATAGACTTTCTCATAATCACATTTGTTTTTATCAACGATCAGTCTATATTTCAATTGTTAAATTGGAAGCAGGTGTTCTAATTGAATAAAATTTAGCAGTTTTAGAAATTAGCGAATAATAATAAACAATTTCATTTACTCCTTCGTCTCTTTTGCTTTATATACTTTTTATTTTCTTTTTTAACAAACCATATCTATTGAAAGATTTCAGTAGTCATTGTTAATTTTAAAATTAACCAAGTATTTAAGTGTACTAGTTAATTAGAATATAAAATCCGGAATTCCACTTCCATGTTTAAAAATCTACCGTTGGTTTAGCTGTATCACTATCCGAACAGCTGTACCTGAATTTCTATCCTTTAAATTTTACATTATTAATTTTAGTCTTAAAAACGGAGCTTTATCTTTATTATCTCTGTTTAGAGGGGATGCAAGAATGCTTTTTTTATCGCGTCATTTCCCTTGCTTAAAATCTAAATACCCATCTATTCACGCCAGTTATCAAAACTCCAAGCTAATATAGTTTACACTGTACTAAGTTAAGGAAAAGAAGAACGTCAGGTATTATCATAGCAAATCTCAACGGCTCATGCACTGGGATATATGCTGTAGCACTAAGAGGCTACCCCAAACTTCAAAGAGTAGATGACCCTGCGGGAGCCATGTGTTCATATCTTCGGATTAAAGTTCAGGAAATAAAAACAACGGCTGTAAATAATCATCTGGCGTGACGACACAAAGACAAGGTACTTTATTTTCCCACATATAGACTCGGGGAAAGGATAACCTGAGAGACTAGCGTTTCTTTCCCAACGGGGCACCCTATGCGTGGAACAGTCCATTTGAATTTAGAGGTGGGATAGGTTAGGTTGAAGGGTGGCGCCATCTATTCGCTATTCTACGATTCACTTGCCTGTTACAAGTTGTTCGCTTCTCTTGTGTGTATCAAGTTAGGTTCGCTTCTCTTGTGTGTATCAAGTTAGGTTCGCTTTTCTTGTCTGTTTCAAGTTAGTCCTGTGACAAAATATCTGAAATTCTTTCAACAAAACGGCCTTTATCAGGGCCAAACAATTCTTCCGAAATTGTTTTAAAAAAGTGGCGCAACAACTCTTCTGAAGTTGTTTGTAACAAATGTGATATAACATTCAGTCAATTGAAGAGTTTATACCGTCACAACCGAAAATTTCATGATGAAGAAATGGCCACGACAGGTAATCAACTATGTGGAATGTATAACCAAAAGTGATCATAACACAAGAAATAAAAATGTTGAATACAGAACTTTAACGTTATGTTTCAAAATGCTCTAAATCTTTAAACAACAAAATAAAAACCCATTAAATTAATTTCTACTCTTAATGAGCAGTATAATAAATAAAAAAAAAACGTTCAAACATTAATAGCTGCAACAGCATACCTATTTAAAAAATATAAATAGACAAAAAAAATAGTAATTCAAGGTGTCAGTAGATGGCGCCACCCTTCAACATAACCTATCCCACCTCTAAATTCAAATGGACTGTTCCACGCATAGGGTGCCCCGTTGGGGCCTGTATTCAGGTTAGGTTTGCCCCGAGTATAGATAGAAATCAGAACAGCATCGCAATGCTCATCTTCGCACGAAGCTAAACAGAACACAGCCGTCTTATATCGAATCAAAACTAACTCTACAGAAAGACAAAACATTACTAGCAGTTGCCAATCTATAATACAAAACTATTCAAATTACAATAACATTTGACTGACATCTAGGGGCGAAAGAATAAACTATATGTACTTTCAAACAGTAGATATCCAGGTTTAAAGATATATGCGGTAAAGTGTTCATTTCTCCGATAAGTTGGTGATTCTCAAAGGGGATTAAGTGACTCAGCATAAAAAAAAATTAAGCACAATATATCTTTATATGTGGCTTGTTACTTATGTGGTTTGTGTTTGTGTTGTATTGTGGTTTGTTCCCATTTTATCACTTCCCCTTTAATAGGTCCTTAGTTTGGAAAACTATTGCGCTCAGTACTATACGAAATGATGTAAAATATTATGTAGTATATACCCTAACGTACCTATTTCATGAACAAATAAGCGATATTAGCAATAGGATTTCTGAGAATTTTTCGAAATTTATGTTTATTGATAAACAAGGGTAAACGTCATATACTGCAAAAATAAGTCCTTTATAGGAAATCTAATATTTTAAGTAAACACGCTGTTGAACGCTATGCTCTGAAATCGATTTGGCTTTTAATAACGATTATAGTTTTGTCATATCTTTTTATCTGTCTGAGATGTACTTCTGCAAGATGCCCTTTTTTATATATGTAAAAGAAAATAGCGTGTATTTTCTGTAAAGTCCGAACAACATTAAAGCTGTTTTTCTTTGTCGTATCTTCGAATATATCTTATGTCTTGAATGCTTAAGGAATAAATTTCGGGCTTTTTCATGGATGCTAAATCTTACTGCTCTTTGTAACTTGATAAATATTATATGACATGCCATGTGCATTACCAATAATTTAGTTGCTGAAATATTTGTTTTTCTAGTTTGGGACAATAAGCTTTAAAGTTCCGCAGAATAACTTCGATATACAGTCAAAATAGATTTAGACTCAAATATTTTACCAAGCAGTAAACCACCCTATAAATAAATATTCTAAAATAAACCAGTGTCTTGAAATATTCACTAACGCATATATCAGCGCTCTACTACAAGCTTTTTCCAGCTTTGTATGTGACAATTTTGTCAACAGTAGTGCTCTTTCTTTCTCGAGAACTTAAATAAGAATTTTGAATGATAGGTCTGTTTATGTATTTATTTTAAGCTTTGTTTCATGTTTTATAATTCATGTCTCTCTATGCCCCACATCCTCTTCTTCGTATAGAGTTCTGTAATTCAATGGCGGTTATATTCATCTTTCACATATTTTTTTCATAAAACGTTCATTATGTTTTGAATACCTAAAAGTAAAGAAGAGAACAATGGCTTTTTTTTTCTCTTTCGGGTAGTCTGCTTGATACAATTCGTGACTCTCGAAAGATTAGTAAGTTTCGAGATCTTAAACTGTTTAGATGCAATAGAAAAATGAGTTTGAAGATTAACATTGCCAGTTTCTGTATTAAAATGATGAAAAATTAACGTACACCATGAATTAAAGTAGCTTTACTTGAAATGTTTGTTTAATACTTATTGCCTGGAAATCATATTGTTATTTTTAACATCAAACTATGTAGCCCCTCACAGCATTTTTTTTCATTTAATGATCATTTCACTAATGTAATTTAATGTTAATTCTTGATCATATTATTTAACTCATATCACTGTCACTGTAAGAGAAAACATGCATATAATAAATATACAAGAAGTAAATAAAAATGCCTTTGTAATAAATAAAATTTCTTTTAATGATTACATTCAAAAATCTCAACTGAACAAGCTTCAAATTTCAGAATCTAACAATTTTATTTCTTATCAATCAAAGAATAATATTCAACTTATATCCATTCGTTGTGAATAAATTTTCCTGTATTTATAAATTAAAAATGCTTTAACTCAGCACGTTTCACATTTGAGTTTATTCAACAGACAGTTTTTATTTTGTAATAAATAATAATACTTTACTAGTATATGTGAGAATGTATATTAATTTCGTTTAAATGATTTTATAATCCTATATGTTATTCACCTTAGTATAAAATAAAGCTCTATTTTACTTATTAAACATCTGAATTTAATCAAACAAATTAAAAACTTTGGTTTTCATAGTTTTTATATAATAATTTTAATTAGCGATAGGTTGCTACTGTTAATTATCTTCCAGATTTAGACCATAGAATCAACCCTTCAACTTTAAGGGGTGGGATTATTTCTGAGTTTACCATCAATAACCAAATTGAGAATTTGGGGGGTTTTAAGATCATCAAAGCTTATCAAACATAGTATTGTATTGTAAACAAATGCGTAATATACAATACAGTGCTAAGATTTTACGGTTATTTAAACATTGTACTTGTATAGGATCCCATAATATTCTAATATTGTAATGCTCACCATACTGATCTTGTTCTGTAATGCTTACATAATCCCGTAATCTGTAACTATTTGCATTTTAGAGGCCGTATGTTTTATTTATAATGCTTATGTTCCAGTAGAGTGTTTTGTTTTACTTTTTTGTGTGTTGTCAGCAATATAAATAGTGTTGAGATTCGAAATATTTATGACATTTTCCCTTTCAAGGAGTGCTATGCCCCGAATGCAAAGGGCCGTTTGTAATTTGTAACATCTGCAAGTAAAAGATTGAGTTTAACGTTTCCAGAAAGCTTTAACGAAGAAATAGCTTAGAAATGTAATATACATCTAAATCTTATTATATTGCCCAAACTAATGTAAAGGTTTCGAAACATTTTCTTTTATTTTGCTCATTTCGCTAAGTAATCATTATCAGAGGAGAACGAAAATAGTATTTACAGTGCAGCAAAACAACAGTTAAAGCTTACTGATTAATTATCTATTTCTGTCGTCAGGTTTATAATAGGAAATTTAATACAAAACTTAAGTACATAATGGAATTCTGACTAGCTTATCCCTCTCATCACGCTTGTTGAATATAATTAATGAAAGAGCTATGAGACACGTTTAATTCCTCGTGTGATAAAGTGTTTTGAATTTTACAGCAATCAGCATCATTCAAAATTAAGTTGTAACGTTTAACTTTTTCCGTTTTAAATTAGGTATATTATATAAATCAAGAAGTATCCCCTCAATAATAAACTCGCTCCTTGAAGCAAGATTTGAAAGAATGGAGGAAAAAAAAAACTAAAATGTTGTTGACCCATGGTTTCATGCCTTTTAAAATTCATCGCCGACTTCTTCTCATTGGCTCATTTCTCAGCATGTCCATATTCACCTCTTTAATCGCATTCTTGACCCCAACGAGAAATAAACAGCTTCAGCATTGTTTTTCGCCTGTTTTTTTTTTTCTTGGCTGAAAAAAGGATTAAGCCATTGCAGTATTTTCTTATGCAAATTATGACTCAAAGAGAGTTAGAAGTTGGGGAAGAAATGTCGAAAAAGGAACAGTGGTTATATCAAAGGTCATCATAATGATGAGTCACCTCCCGGAGTTTTATACTGTAGTTAGAGACATCTTGGGAAGCAAATGCTATTTAATAAACCACATAACTTTTTGTCATCCCTGCAGCATTTTTTCTACTCGTCAAATATATTTACAGATTTATTTTTTCAGAAATTTCCTGTCTTACTTTGAGAGGAATGGATTTCGTGCAAGTCATGATCGATATGTACTTGCAGTCATAACGTATAGCTAGAGGTCGACCACATAAATAAGAATAGCATTGAATATTCCTAGGATTTTCCTTAACATAAAACCTAGTTTTTCTTTGTGTGTAGGTTATATGAGGGTTCATACATTCTTTGTTCATAAGCAATAAGTAATGAGCATTTTGAAATATCGTTCAGATTTTCATTTTAGCATAAGAAGATATAGTATTGTGATATACGATTATACTGAATAGTCTGTTTGATTGTTAGGATAGATTTTTTTTCGTTTTAAGTCTAGTAGCTTAATTGGACACTCAATACATATTTAGAAATATTAAACCAGTAATTGTTTCTCGTTTCTTCTTCTACTTACAGCATCAATTTGTTGATTTTAACAAATGTCTAGTTAGTATCAAGTTACATTATAGAAATACTTGGACAAATGAGTTTGTTTTGGAGATAAAGACAGGGCCTTCGGTAAACTGAGCTTTGAGCATCGTTTTTTATTGTCATTTTCATAATAACGTCGAAATAATATTTCATATAAATTGTCCTGAGTTTTTTCCAAAAACCAGTGCAACCTAAGTACCGAAATATGTCGCTCATATTTATCAACTCTTGTTTAAAACAACAGTTTAAAATGCCAAAATTTAGCTGTAATGAATTGTTTTGTTTTAAAACCGTATCTATTGTAGTATCTTACTATAATAGTATGTTATGTGGTTATTGTCTTATAACAAATTAAACTGAATGCCTGTTGGATGGCCTTTTTAATGTACAATTGTCCATTAGTGTTGCAATCCTTTCCATAGAACTAATAGTTAATAAATCCAACATATTGTGAATTACTACAGGTATTTTTCAATATACACTGCTGGCCATTAAAATTGCAACACGAAGGACAGCAAATAACAAAACTTTACTTATCGTACGTATACAGCATAGTAGAAAGAAAACATGATTAAATTTGTAGGCAGTTTGGAGTATACAGGATCAGAAATCAGTACACACAGCTGCCGACTCTGGACAGATACGGGCAAGTCATTCCATGCTGCTTCAAGTGTATGCCACACTTCATCAATTGTGGCTGGAGAGCGGTGGCGGTCCAGTCTCTCAGCAACCCATGACCATATTTTTTCAATGGGTGAGAGATCTGGAGAACGTGCTGTACAGGGCAACAGTCGACCCCCTATGTGTCGAGGTAGGTCAGGACCCGACGGGCAACATACGGTATTGCGTTATCTTGTTGAACGATGACGTCTCCGAGGCCTCGAAGATAGGGCACAGTCACCAGCCTAGAGGTCTGAGAAATGTAACACTGGCTGTTCAGATCACCGACGACGCGAGCAAGAGGTGTTCGTTTCGTGTACCCAATAGCTGCCGATACCCAGGTGCAGGGCCCGTATGACGATATGGAATGCAAGAAGGCTACGTGCGTTCTCCTCGGTGCCTCCAGACACGGATACGTCCATCATGGTGGTGCACGCAGAACTGGGACTCGTCTGAAAAGACCACGTGGTGTCACTCCTGTATCCAGTTTTGTCGTTGGGCGCACCACTGTCGCCGCGCGTCTGTATGCTGCAGTGCCAAGGGAAGACGCAATAATGGTCGCCGTTCAGACAGTCTGTCCTACTCCAGACGTCGTCGCACTGTCCTTGCGGATACTTGTCGTGCTGCAAACAAGTCCATTTACTGACTCAAGGTCTGTGATGTGGCTGTACGATCCTGCAAAGCCGATCTGAAAACATGCCTGTCCTCTAGGGCGTTAGTGGCGGGTGGCCGTTGAGATCCTGCATGGCGTTCTTTATGACCCTCTTGAACCCATCGATTCCATATTCGCATGACAGTCGTTGGATTCCGTCCAATGCGAGTAGCAATATCGAGGAACGAAAAACCGCACTCTCGGTAGGCCACGATCCTGTCACTATCGAATTCCGACATGTGTTGGTAGCCGTTTCTAATTCTTATACGAGGCATAACACGATATTCTCACAAAGAACCAACATTCAAATGCAATTTTTGAGTGAGCAACCCGTTGCGTAATTTTCATTTTATATACAGAGTTTGAGATGCCGTTTCTCTTTCCTGCGTCGTTCGATTGCGCTTAAATGCTAATCATTTGCACATCCCAGCATCTTCTTCCTTTCATGTGAATTTGAGGTTTGTAACATCCCTCCTCCATGATGCTGCAATTTAAATAGCCAGAAGTGTACGTTCCGAATGTAATTATTTTTCATCCAAATTCTGGAGAGATAACATAGTATTTTTTTAAATATTTCATAGTTCTGTATTTGTATGCAATATTAAACTGAAATATTTTATGGATTTCATGTTATTTGGCAGTGTACGTTTTGTATCAAATGTTTCATAAGCTACGTTTTGCATTCCTTAATTCTAATTATATTCATATGTTATTTGCATAAGGATGTAAAGACCGGCAGTCAGAATTAAGTTTTGTGCCCATGTCTCCTACCTTCAATGTTTGGTATTCAGTCTTCGGAAGTACTGCGGACTTATGAGATGTTAAATATTACTTCTATAACATATTTCCCGTATCTTCTTAATACCAATGACTCAGAATGATGGTCTACTATCGGCCTCAAAAAGAAACACGAAATTCCTGTACATTCTTTTGAATACTCATATGATCTGTACATACTTTTCTCATTTTATTTACTTGTACAGTCGGACCTCTATTTAACGAAGTCGCTAAGTCCCGAAAAAAAGTTCGTTATATGGAAAATTCGTTAAATAGGGATTTACCTTTTAAAATACTTTAAATTACACAAAACAGATTTTAAATTCATAAACACTAAATATTATTAATAAAAGCAATTAAACACACCTTTAGTTTGTAAAATTAATGTCTATTTCTTTTATATATCTGACCCCTCAAACAGAAATCTGCACGGAAAACAAGAATAAAACAAAACATTGTCCGGGAATACACTGTATTTTTGATTAAAAAATTATATTAAAATTATTGAATTTTAATGAAATTATCGCACTTATTATAACAAGTAATTTTAAGCATACATTATCTCATGTGTCCTTCAATTTAATTACTGATCAATTCTCTTAATCTTGTCCAAGTTTTTGTTTGAAAAAATGTTCTCTCTCATAATACGCCTTGCATCTTTGCAATGTAAAAAAAGCCCGTCAGGTGTATTTTCTTAAAACTGTAATTCGCGTCGGAATGTGTTAAAAGAGAGTTAATGTGTTAAACGTGTTAAAAGAAAAAATAAGTTTGAAATGTTCAGAAAAATTTTGAGAAATATGGAGGAAAAAGATATTGGATCACAAGAAAAATTTCTTTAAATAGAGAATGCACGTCGCTATTTGGAGGTCATTTTACGAAGAAATTCGCAAAATGTTCTTGGTTCCAAGGAAAAGTTCGCAAAATAGAAAAATTCGCAAAATAGAGGCTCGTTAAATAGAGGTCCGACTGTATTTGTAATTTCTTTTTGTGATGTTGAATCATTTTTGCATCATGAATATTTGTCATATACTTCTTAACAGCCCGTTACCGCTATCTTGCAGTCGACACTGCTGTAACGACGTCTTGTAAATACCGGGAGTCGAACTAGGTTTCTCCAGACTAAACAAAAGCATCTTACTTACTAAACTCTCTTGGTAGTATGGGGAAGTGTTATTTTTCAATAACTTTCATCCTAGCTCTTATTCATTAACATAGAAATTTCTAAATATACGGTAAATATTTGATTTCACTAGAACAGAATTGAAGTCCTTGTGATAATTTGTACATTATGATTTTATTTTTTCCTCTCACAGGTGGAGGTAATATACTGTAGGGCCCCATTTGGTGCAGTGAAATTTGAATATTATGATAGGAATAGGCTAATAGTTTAATTGGTTCAAACAAGGTTCTAAAATTTGTGTCGTTAAAATGAACATTTATTTCTATGCATGGAAACATAAAACATTTAATGAAAAACACATCAGATAAGGAATTTTTTTTTTGCCACTGTGGATTATTCCATATATTTTATATAATTATATTTCCATAATTTTATATGGAATAGTATTATTCCATAATTTTATATCGTCAATCAAAATATCGAAAATGTTAAGGATTTCACTTACCGTGTTTAGCTGTAATATAGTATAACAGTTGATGTAGAATGGGCCATGCAGTTTCAATCACTCTGGGGAATTACTTTCACATTTTTAGGAAATCTATGAGAACAGTTATTTTATATTTCTGCAATTATTCTATAAATTTTTCTTAAAGAGTTTACTTTATTTTAAATAAAGCACATTAATAAATCTTTGATTCCTCACTCAATTGCGGCTGATCCTTCTGTTTCTCTGTAACCTTTGTCTGCGCTGCTGAAAGATAAAATACATGCTAATGTTTTAATTGAATGGTACGATAAACATATTCCGCAACTGAACTTCTTTTAGTACCCAGATAAATGACATGCACAGAATGATTAACTATACGCTTCCTTACTGATTCACATTCTTTTGCATTCAATGCAGCGCATATCTTACCTCGAAAACCAGTTGCGGAAAGAAGAACAAAAGAATAATTCAAAAGCACTTAAGTTTTAATATTCCGTGGTGAAAGACATAAAAATTTAAGATGAGGTGTTAATGCTTTACTATATGCATGCTTAAACGAATGTAAACATAGATTAATATATTTAAAAGTCCCTACCTTACCAGTTTAGTCTGACCTGCTAAATATCTTCCTCGAGTCAACTTAACTCCAATTATTTGAATAAAATTCGGTCAAGCATCGTCGTAAAAATGCGGAAACGTCCCTATACCTGGTCAGAGAATGGTTTACTTGTGCTTCAAAACTGTTCATATGAGTGATGTGCCTAAACAATGAAATGTGTATTTATTTTTGCATCTTTTATCGATGAAGTTCACGGGAAATTATTGTCCGGTACTTTCAAATACAGGTCAGAAGTTGACGCTTTAACTATTTATCATAAATTGGAAAGTCTATGCAATTTTTATGAAATTGGTAATTGTTGTTTCATCTATTAAAAATTCCTTGCGTTAGATCTTTCGTAAGTAGAATTTTTTCAGCACTCTTGTTTTTTCTTTTTGGATTTTAAAGTTGCGCTGTTCAAATTTGTAAATAACTAAGTGTAATCGAAAGCACAGAACGAATACAAATTTTGTTTGTGCACCTTTTCTGAATACTTAAAATAGTTAAATTTCTGTATGAGCTTATTTGCAAATAAGCTCATACAGAAATTCAAATATTAATATTTACAAATAAGCCTTATTCTTGTGGTTTATTATATAAAATATTATTCGTCACGTGTTACTTTTGCCTAAAGATATTAAATATGAACATTATCAATAAATATATAAATATAGAGGTACTGAACCTAAATTTCTCCTTATCCATACTGTTACCATCATTATTCTTAATAATTTTCAATATCCCATTTGTTCTTATTCACATTTGGCATCTTATTTAAGGATATAAATATTTATACCCTCGCAGTTAAACTTTATGCAGCCTACTGGATTCATTAAGGTTCCGAAATGCTCTTTTAATTCGATTTTATTTTATTGTAACCTTTAAATTTTCAAACCGCTTAAAATTTTATTAGTTTCCTCAATCAAAGCGAGTTATTTTAACTATCGAAATGCGAGTTCAAATTTATATCTTCTAAATATCACATTTTAGCATCGATTGCATCTTACAATTCCTTCCCTTTTGTAGTTGAATTTTTTTTAAAAATAAGATTTTATGAAATCAATATTTTGAAATATGTTACTAAGTTATTGATTTTCCAGCCATATGTACGCGTTCACCAACTAATCTAATATATGTCTGAGTTCAGATTAAAAACTAATTTAAAAATCGGGGAAAATTATAGTATATAGTTTTGGAAAGCACTTGGTTATTTAAATGCACTTTCACATCCAATATAATTTGAAATGCATTAGAGACTACCTGTCAGTTTAATTTCAATAACATATTTTGAATTTTCTTTTTCATACTAATTAGTTTGCATGTTTATTGTATTGAAGTAGATTTGAAACTGTTTTCTCGTGATCACTCTCGAAAAACATGGACACATTTTGCATGTCTTCATTCATGTACGTGGAAAATCTATTTCCATTTGCTTGTACATAGACACTTTAACATACAATGTGTAAGGTATACATAAGATTCGATTCACAAGAATCGAACTTTTGAGTGAATGAATTAAAGAAGCTGCTTGAGATATGCTAATTTCGGCATACCCGCTTGGTATAATTACCAAGCAGCTTGATCAATACAGAGGAAGAAAAGGTTGTTAAAGTTGATAGATAAGTGAGAGGGAGCTACGAGGTAAACAGCTCCAGGTGCTATCCTGCGCCAGTGCTTAGGGGGCCCAAAGTTTACGTGGCAGAACTGCTGGTTTGACTCTCTGCTGGTTTGTGAGTAAGTCTACCCTGGTTTGTGAGTAAGTGTATTTTTATTGAATGCTAATATATATATTCCGTACAAGTAGTACGTATGCTTATTGCTGTAAAAGCAAATTCTATATGTGCAACGAATTCAATAAACATTGTTTCATGTATAAACTGTGTTTGTATCAAATTCAAATAGAGTGTCACTTCAAATTATATACACCCAAGTCTGGGTAGAAGTGAGCAATTTTCTCTATAAATGTTAACTCTATTGTTATTTAGAAGAACTTTTATTAATAAAATAAATATATGTCTGTGATAATAACAGTCCACCATCATATATCTAATGCGTATGTTGTGAAGGATCCACAATTTGGACATATTGAACTCCTTCCAAAGTCATATCCATTTTGTTTTTCCAAAACGATTACGGGGCATAAAACGGCCATATTGGAAAAAGGGGGAACTGCACCAATTTTCCAAGAAACATCGCACCCCCTGAATTCCTCAGGACGGGAGAAAGAAATTCCAGGAAATTCAACGGACATCCAATTTTCTTGGAAATAATAGTACCACGTGGGTCAACCTTGGGGAAGTTGGAGCATCCTGCCCTCGGATAAAAAACTCGAAGAGGTAATGAATTTATGTGAATAACTGACCTGGGGAGGAGTCATAATCCAAATGGGGCGAAAAAAATGAACCGCGAGTGTGGGAGAGAAACGAGTATCGGAGGGAGAGAGAGAGAGATTGAGGTAGCGAGCTGCGAAGAAAGCCTGGGAAGAAAAGACGCCCCCGTAAAATGGCGAGATGTCGATGTTCAACCGCCAGCGCCGAATAGGGATGCGACATCGATGTCGATGTTTTCAAAACATCGATGTTTTAAACATCGATTTATTGAAGCCGATTTTTTTTAACATCGATGTTTTGTGCTCGATGTTTTACGTTGTCTCGATGTTTTTTTAAAATGAAAATGTACCATAATAAAAAAAAAATTAACCACGTAGCATAATTTTCCCACTCAGTAAATGTAAGTCTGAATTCTGAAAAGGATGAATACAAAAGGGGGAACGATTAGAGACAATTCACAACCAATGAATAATAATTATATGCCCCAATAATTGTTATTTACAGTAAAGAAAAAATAAGCTTGTTCAGTTTTCCGCCTTACGTTGGTTTTGCATCAGTACTTCAAATTGGTGTAAATATATGTAATTTTCTTTTGTATTATTTAATTTGAAAATAAAAGATTTGTTAATAAATTGCAATAATTTCTTCCTCAATTTTCTGGTAAAAGTAATAAAATATGTTATGGAAATTCTGCGATATGCGCTGACTCTAGCAACCAAGTTCTTGTCATTTGTATCAGCCCAACCTGAGAGTAAAATTACCCCCTCCCCCCCCTATGACTAACCGAAGTAACATTAATCTTAGAGGTTACTAAACCAGTTTTAAAAAATTAAAGTTCATAAACATCGATGTTTAAAAATATCGATGGTTTTGGGGCGATGTTTTATTAGCATCGATGTTTTAATATTGAATATCGATGTTTCGAAACATCGATGTTTAGTTGTCGATGTCGCATCACTAGCGCCGAATCCTGCTGCCTCCGCCAGTGAAGGGCCACATGATTTTTAGCCCGATACCTAAAGCCTCCTCCGATATAAATGCCACAACGACTCCATGCCTTGCCCTGCTGTTTCATCAAAGCTCCCCAGGTTGGTCATTTCTTCCCCTTTAAATAGTGCTCATGCCTTTTGAGAGATTACGAGAAATATGACTATTTCACTCGACCCGTAATGGTTCTGCCGCAGGAAGCGGATGAAGTATGCCCTAATTCTGTTAAAATATGCCTAACCAAGATCTTAAATATAATATGTAAACCTGACCTTTTCTTGTAAAATATTGTATAATAAATGTTGTTATTTTTATTTATAAACGCATAGTTCCCTTTGGAGTTCACCTCCCTAATTTTACACAACGCAAAGGGGTATCTCTGGTACCCCTCATAGCAGCGTATTTAAAACTATCCTTGTTGCCTCTCAATAAAGTACAGTCCCTTTCTTCTAATTGCGATCTAGGAATTAACGAATTAACCATCCAATTTACCCCTTAGTGCACGCGCGTTAAAGATATTTGTAAACATGAATCAGCACTACGTGTTGTTTTCGCCACGGTGCGCTTTTCGGAACATCATGCAACCCTTATGTAATCAAGTCAGATGCCCAATTCTAGCCAATAAAAATATTTCCCCGCTGTCAATACCCCTACACTTTATAACCTTCTGCAAAAGATTTCGGCGTGCACTTTACTGTCTGTCGATGTCTTGTCCTGGTGTCGTCCTAGCTCTGCTTCCTCGCCTCGCTTATTAACCTTGTTCGGTTTTCGCCCTGCTCCGCTACTGTCCGATATAACGATGTAAAATCTGCCTTCTGAATGCGCCCCGGCAGGGACCGGTGGCGTTGTTATTGTGTGTGTCCAGTTGTCAAGATACCTGTGTTTTGCTGAATAATATTTGTCTACATTATAATCCGGAATTCTTGATTCCCCGTGATGTGCCGTTCTTGCAGGATGAATCATCTCCTCTCTGTGGGTTTTTCCTACTCTATGTGCGGATTACAATATGCCTAACTTACTGTTCCTGAAGTCTCCTCTCGCCCCTCTGCCTCGACTACAAAAGTGTTGAATCGCGCCCGCGAATCTTGGGTGTATCATCTCCTCCACTACGTGATGTACAGAGCTGATAGTCCTCTGATTACGAATCCGTTAGACAGCAAAAAGGATTAGGTTCCTAATTGACGCTAAATAATGGGTGTCAAAAAATGCACACTAATTGGACTTACTGAGACACAGTTTCATAAAAGCTCAAAACAACCATTTGTCAAGACCGAGCTTTTTAACGTCGAGGCCCGTACCATCTGACGTGGGAAGGAGACTTGATTTTCAGAGACTCCCTTCTCAAACTTTTGAGTTCATCTTAAATTTAATTTATGCTAATTAAGACTTTGACGAATACAAGATTAAGGTTGTGTGTTTATTTACAGAATAGTCTGAAAATTTTGAGGTAAGCTTCGAACATTAGTTAAAATAATTACAAGATAAAAAGAACTTTTTATATACCACGTATTTAAATTTTTTGTTGAATCATATAAACTAATTGCATAAACCGTCACTTAATTATTCTTTTTCACTTTCTTTTATTTAATTTTTATCACATTTTAGTCGTTTCCACTATCCACAGACTTTATAAACTCCTAACTTTTATAATATTTTTCAATTTTTCGCACAATATTTTTATAAACAAACTAAATTGACATGTATTCTGTTTTCAAAATAGTCAAACACCGTTACGCAAAAGTGCAAGCATTGAATTTGATCGAAGCGCCACCTTGCGGATTTCTTCCGAACGAACTTTCCATACAAAACAAAATTAACTGAAAATGAATTCAATGCTGCTTAAAGATGGCTAAAAGTATTAAAAGAATGCACTGTCATCGTGTTCTGAGCTATTCTAAAAGTTTCAAATATCTAGCTAGTCGGGAAGTTAGTTAAAAATCGATTGCAAGGTTTGTACTGGACAAACAAGAAAGCGAGTTAATAAAAACGTGGTAAAAAATAGTATAGTCGAACCCCGTTATAGCAAACCGGGTATATAACGAACTCACGGATATAACGAACGAAAATTTTGGTCCCGCCATTTTGCTATGGTACGTAATTTAATTAGTATTGTGTCAGTTTAATGTAATCGATTTTAGTCGATTTAATTCATTAATGATCATTTTTAATAGATTTTATCATTTTTTAATACATCATTATTGAATACACATTGCAACTAATGAGTTATACATTTCGGGAACTCTAGCATTTTTCTTAACGGGTCGGATATAGCGAACCACCGGATAAAGCGAACAAAACGTTTGGCCCTTTGAAGTTCGTTATAACGGGGTTCGACTGTATATACTAGAGTAACGTAATTAATCCAGCATACGTCATCTTCATGTGTGAAATACCGTTAGTTCGGTATGTATGGTAATGATTAAAAGTAATTAATATTGAAAAAATAAGGTAAACGCACCAGTAATGGGCCGGTTAAGAGAAAAATTGAAATAAATCTGAATTTTCACAGCTATAGATAAAGCAAACTGGTCCAAATTTTTACCTGCCATATTAGTAACTGTCTTACATCTGTAGTAGCAATTGGAGCTCACTGGCTGCATTCATAAAAAATATATATATACATAAATAATAACCAACCTGATGCACCTATTATGGGCCATTATTTTATCCGATGTACCCATAATGGGCCACCCAATAATGGCCTATCAATATCGCCCATCGCAACATTAATGGGCCATCTATTTAATCTGCTATGGCACAAAAATCAATTCTACAATATCACAAAATTGGAAAGAAGAGGAACTAAAAACATGATGTATATTTTTAAACCGGTTTATTCATTTTATAACTACAGTACAACTACACTAAATATATAAAAACTGAAATATAACTGAAATATAAATTTATTAACTTAAACATCTAAAATTAAATTTACTTAAAAATTGTGGTTAATGTTGCCGGTGATGTACCGCTTTTCTTGTCACAGCTGGTATGTTGTAAATATTGACATTTCCGATAAAATAATTTGTACCAGTACACGGGCTGGCCCAATACAGGGACAGTGTAACAATTCGTGATCCCATGATAGGCCACGCTATTTTGGCAATGAAATCTAAGTTTTTTGTCATTTAATCACTGTACAACTTGAATTATACATACTATCGTAATGAATAATAGTTTAAGTCAATAAACAGGCATTATAGTACTTAAATAAAAAATTTTGAAAAATTCACTTACCTTAACAGATTTCTTAAGCAGACGTTAAAACAAACACAAATTTTCTTCTCTCTAGCAGAATACACCTTACACTTTGCTCAAAGTAAAGGAATGAACTGAATTTCAATGCTACGGGATCCTCGCAGGTAGTAGCAAACGACCCTCACCCCTTCCACTGCCTAAGGTAACAATAGACCCTTAATTTCTCGACATTTCTAAAGGGTGGCCCGTTATAGGGATATGGCCCATTATAGGGACATGGCTCAATATAGGCGCATTTACCTTACTATACATAAAGTGCACATTTTAAAAAGCTTTCAATTTAGAATGGTTTTTTCTTTAGTTGTTACAACTCGGAATTGAAACTAATATTTTGAGATTCTGCTTGACAAATTGTCTATTTAAATTCTAATTACAATGACAGTAGCATTACCGTATTCCTCCTCATATAAATTAGCTTAACATTCTGATTTACTTTTTATTCTAATACACTGCTGGCCACTGTAAATGCAACACCCTGAAGGAAACATGCAAATAACATCAAATTTTCAACATGCATTAGCAGAGGTGAGATATGCAAATGATTAGAATTTCAGCGCTGACGCACATCACGCGCGCCTGTGGCTCCACTTCAAAGCGCTATTTAAGGCTTGGAGATTTCGACGATTTCAAGTTCGGCAATTGTTTTTTCTTGTGGTTTTTTTTAAAAAAAAACGATCAATTATGCCTCGTCGAAAACAGCGATCATCTTTTGATCAAGTATCCGAGTTCGACAGAGGAAGGCTCGTGGCCTACCGAGATTGTGGATTATATTTCAGGGAAATCGGTAGTCGTGTTGGACGAAAACAAACAACTGTAATGCGGATATGTGATCGTTGGATGCAGGAGGGTACGACGGACCGGCGTGTTCGATCGCATCCACCTCAGCGCACCACTTCACGTGATGACAGGCAAATTGTGCGCATGGCAGTGACGGATCGCTCAGTCACATCACGAACCATAGCACAGCACATGCATTCTGTAACGCATCATCCAGTGTCTGCGCGTACCATTCGACTCCGTTTACAGCAGAGTGGTCTGTCCGCAAGACGTCCATTGCTTTGTCTACCCTTGACGCAGAACCACAGACGTCTCCGCTGCCAATGGTGCGATGACAGAAGGATGTGGACGGCAGAATGGAATGAAATTGTCTTTACTGACGAGTCACGCTTCTGTCTGCAACACCACGTTGGTCGCATTCGAGTCTGGAGACACCGTGAAGAGAGGATGCTGAACAGCTGCGTTATGCACCGCCACACTGGTCCTGCATCGGGTATTATGGTATGGGGCGGTATTGGATATCACTCTCGCACACCTCTAGTACGCATTGCCGGTACTTTAAACAGCCAGCGCTACATCTCCGAGGTGTTGGAGCCAGTTGTCCTTCCTTACCTTCAGGGCTTCCGCACAGCCATATTTCAACAGGATAATGCGCGACCACACGTGGCAGGCATTGTCCAACGGTTCTTCGTCAATCGCCAGATTGAATTGCTTCCCTGGCCGCCTCGCTCTCCGGATCTTTCGCCGATAGAAAACATGTGGTCCATGGTCGCTCTACGATTGACCCAGATTTCATCCCCAGCTGCCACAGCAGATCAACTTTGGCAACGTGTGGAAGCTGCTTGGTCTGCTGTACCCCAAGAACTCATCCAAAGTCTCTTTGAATCAATGCCGAGGCGTGTGGCAGCGGTGATCTCCAACAATGGTGGCTACTCTGGCTACTGATTTTGGCAGGAACCACACTTCACAGAAGTCTATAAATTTAATCATTTGATACTTGGTCAACATGTTATCTACAAAATAAATTTTGTTGTGATATCTCTTGTCTTTCTTGGTGTTGCAATTTGGGTGGCCAGCAGTGTATTTAAATTTTTCGTAAAATTTGTCATAAGAAAAAGTTTGAAAAAACCCAAGAATTGAAAACTTTTATCCTTCAGTTAACTGTATTATTTCTAGAGATTTAAAGCACAATGATTTGCTTGGTCTTTCATTCGGTTAACACTGTCCTGTGAAACATTTACACATTCATTCTCTTATGGCTTTAAGGAAGAAAATGTATTCTGGTTTTTGACACTTAAAAGTAGTATATTTTGTTTAGTTCGTTAACAAAAAAAAAAAAAAAATTATTTAATTATACAATTACGAAAATTGCACGACGTTCTCTTTTTCTTCTTTTTTTTTTTTTTTGAAAGCTTCTATCAATTGTCATAAAGAATGTGAAATTCATAATAATTGATCCTTTCGTTTCTGATTATTATTTTTGGCTGACAAGATATTTCATCCTTTTCAATCTTGATAACTGTTTAACTTTTTAAAATGCTATTGTTTTCGTACCCGATTCCAAAATGAACATAATTGGGCAAAATTCGTGATCTCGCTCTGTACGTTGCATTTCAGGAAGTGTTCACACTCGTTTTGGGCTCCGATTAGATCTCAAAACGGTGATCTCTGCCAGGATGCCGTTCTCAGTGAGAGCCTGTCCAGAATGGCAACAGGCGAATTCGCTCTCACGGCAGATAGTAAGCATGGCACATTTACTGGCAAGGAGATTGCAATCGCTTAATAATGGGGCTGAAAAAAACGAGTGAAAGTGTTTGGGCAGTAAATGGATCGGAAAGGTTGACGCCTCCCAGTTCACTTCTCAGCCGTGACCTTGTTAACGAAAATTACAGTCACTCACTTAGCTCGCTGGATGATCGTTTAGTTCTTCTTAACAGACTTAAGTCTCAACAAAATTTGTCTTCAAACTTTTGGTACCAAAATCGTTAATATCAGTACTTGAAATGGATCAGAATGAAATGAATCTTGATATATGACTTTAAACTCAATGTACATTAAAACAAGTATTTTTCTTTCGACCGGATAACGAATTTGAATTATAGCCATATTAATACCAAAAGACATAGAAACTTCTATTATTTATTAGGCTTATTCTCTTGTATCTTATAGAAAATATTGTAAAAAAAAATATTTCAACTGTCAACCTTTCTTCGTTGGCTAGAAGTTAAAAACTTTTGTATTTGATGTAATAATTGGAATTTAAGTTTATTATTATTAATATTAGAAACGAAGATTTTTCAAACTACTAATTTTCATCTAGTGAAGTTCCATGACAACAATTTTAACAAAAAATCATAAAATAAATTAAAAGCCTTTAAACAGCATAAAATGTGTTCTTTATAGTCGGAAATTTGAAATATTTTTACATTTTTGAGCATGGTATTATCATAGCGGAAGGGTCTTTGTCTCGATGTTTTTTTTAATGAAAAAGCCCCATAATAAAAAAATTTGGTGGAGATATGCACAGCAAAGTTTCTCACGCTATTCTTTACATGATTTGTAGAGATTCTCAGCTGATTTCAATTATTGAAGACGAGGGTTTTAAACACTTGTTAAATGTAACAACTTCAGATTTATTTTTTTTTACTAAATTATTTAAGCCTCCTGGACTTAAATTATTCTCCAACTTGTAAATAAATGTTACAATAATTTTTCACATTCAGCCAATTTAAATTTGAAAACAGCACGGATGCTTTTATGGCTTTGGTCCTATCAATTGTTTTAATAGAAATAAGTTCTTCCTCAATTTTCTGGTAAAAGTAATAATATGCATCATAGAAATTCTGTGATATGCGCTGACTCTAGGAACCAAGTTTTTGTCATTTGTGTCAGCCCAGAGAGTAAAATTAATCCCCCCCCCCCCACGACTAACCGAAGTAACATTAAGGTTAGAGGTTACTAAACCAGTTTTAAAAATTGGATGTTCTAAAACATCGATGTTTAAAAACATCGATGGTTTTTGGGTGATGTTTTATTAGCATCGATATTTTAATATTGAATATCGATGTTTCAAAACATCGATGTTTTGTTTTCGATGTCGCATCCCTACTTCGATTAAAAAACCTCGCCATATTAAAAAATTCTTGCTTACATTTCTTTAGAAAAATTTCTTGCTTTCAGATATTTTTCAGAGCTTAAAACAATATAGCTTAAAATGGAAGTTTATAAATATATCTAGCTCCTAAACATACGAATTGGCAGTTTTAAATGTAACACCAAAATTGTGAAGTATTTTCTATCTGTTTTCCTCATCTGTGGTGGGTTGATAATAGAAAATTTGGGCTAGTCAGTTGATTTTGTTATAATTTCTGATACTCATCAGTAGCACCTCTATGATGTTTTCAAGCTTTTACATATTTACACCAAAGGAAGATAACAATTGATTTTCAATAAAGTAAATTTACTTCTTTATTTATTTATTTATTTATTTGAATTTGGTTTGTAATTAGTCGATTGATTGTAATTATTTGTTTTTTAATAAACCGTTCTTTATAACTTTGACTACTTTGATACGATAGAAATTACATAGTATCTTCAAAGAAAATTTCGAATGTAGTAAATTATAAGCTGCAAATTCTATTTATTCGATATTACAGAAATAATGAAGTGAGGTTCACGTAACATATTTCAGTTATTGTGAGAATAAGAAGAACATAATGACCGGAAAATCAATTAATAGTGTACCGGTTGTTCTTAAAATGCAGGTGAGACTAAATCCCATTAACGTTGGTGTCAAACGCATCATATAACATCTGCAATGGCCATGTGATGTTTGTATTCGTGCATAATTTAAGTATAACTTAATTGTTTTTACCAAAACACTTTCATGTGAGCAAAGGTTTTTCCTACATATAATCATAAGAAATCTGACGATAGAAAATCCCATTCAGATTCTTTCTACATACTTTTTATGGTTTCAATTTAAAATAGGAATCTAAAAACAAATATAACTTAAACTTGGATTCCCTGCATAAAGTATACATGCATTTCCATTGTTCTATATTTTGACTGCACTTTTTGACCTTGTGATGCAATACTGGGCTTCAACTTGTGAATAAAAATAATTTCTTATTTCGTTTGCACAAAAATGTTTTCTCTATGAATTCTACAGTCATGACCTCCTTCAGAAAAGGTTACCATTTCATTATGGTGATACATGCGAGTAGATTTGTTGAAATCGTTCTATAATTCTTAAATTGAATAAAATTTTGCTAACTCTCCTTGCTATTTCTTTTCAGTCATTTTCTCTGGTATTTTGTCCTTGATTATATTTACAATTTCCTTTGTTTTTGAAGAGCCTTTTAATGGATCTAACCATGTGTTTGAACAATTTGACTGTTAGCTTATGCATAATTGAAAAAGGAGGCACCCAAATTACATTTAGTGCAGCTCATTTCCTTTAACTTACATGTATGCTGTTATAAATTGTTATGATATTTTCCCTAAATTGTTTTCTCTGCATGTGACCTCATGTCTGTGATTCAATTCGGGCAATTCTGAACATTTACGAAAAGTCAAATACGATGAGCATTAGTTTTTTTCCCCCACTTTATCTTAAACACTATGGAAAGAGATGAAACATGCCTCTGGGATTTAATCATACTTAATTTCAGAGCAAACCAATCAGATAAAAAATTATTTAGAAGACATAAGTTATTCTTCACGTGATTTAACACTTTTCATCTATTTTCTTGTTTTTCCATGATAATGAAAACTGAAATACTAAATACAAATAAGGCATAATTAGATGTAGATGGATATATCATGCCACTTTCTACGATAACATCTTGCTACGATATGTTTATACGTTGATATTAATATCTGTTCCTGTTTTCTTTCTTTCTTTCTTATTATTTATTTTGGTGTTTCATTTTGTATTTCTAAGATATATTTTCTCGAATGTCTCTTTTCAGATCGATACTTGAGTGTCTTCATATATATATATATATGTATACTAGCATTATTGCCCGTTATTGCCCGGGTAGATTTTTAGATATAAAATTTTTCATGCATTCCATCAAAAAAATACTGATCTGCACCCCCCCCCCCTCTCTTCATGTTCATCTGTCCAGACAGAATGCGCTTAGCGCGTTTCTACTGAAATGATATACAAACAATAAGAAAGAAAGAAACTTTGAGCCTGCGGACCTTCGTCTCATTATACGTCTGATTTTATTGAGAATTAATAACACAGTGTTGCGTGATTCACACGTTTGGATTGAATAAGTTTACTGTTTAATTATATTTGTTAGATACTGTTTAATTAGACTTAATTAGATTGGTTTAATCCACTGTTTAATTAGAAATACGTTTTATAATTTACATTTGCCTTTATTTATTTATTTTTCCCTTAAAAACGCAGTTTTTTCCACATCACCAAAGAGACGCACTTTTTTCCACATCACCCAAAAGGTAAAGTGCATAGTGCGTTATCCCCTTTATTTAATCAAAGTAAGGCGGGATTCCGCATGAAGCCTATTTTCCTTACTTTGGTGATTCAGTTTTTTATAGTCGACAGGCCAAAAACCGTATAAAAAGCAAATTGTAAATCGGTTTTTAATTTTCCCAAGGCCAAAAACCGTAGGAGTGTGTATCTGGGGAGGCACTAATTGAGCCCCAAATTTCGTTTTTGCTGCGTTAATTTTCGCGGGCCCTAAACATTAACTGTGCCGAAGTTGGTCCCGGTGGGTGAAACAGTCTAGGATTCTATAGCAGACAAACAAACGAGCTCTTTTATATATACAGATTATGCATGAATGTATGTACGTGTGTATATTTCTCTATCTATGTGTGTGTGTATATATATATATATATATATATATATATATATATATATATATATATATATATATATAATGTAACATTTAACCTTAAACCATATTCACTAGCACCAGTTTCCTAAAGTTTCTTATAAAATTAATATGAGCAAGTAAATTTTATGTAAAAAGTTTCTCTGGTGTCTACGTATTAAAGATAATGAAAAAAACAATTTTTCTGTTCCTCAGGTTACATTTTCTGGAACTGATTTATCTTTTCTTTGTTTCAAGAACAACATTTATTAGCACAATTATAACAAGTTTATGTCCAGATAATGATTTCAATAATAAAATGCTGCAAGGAAGCACAAAATTTCGTCTGGCCCTAGTATTTATTTCAGTCTTGATTTAATAACCACTATAAAAGCCGTAACTCACATCCAAATATGCTGCTCGCTTCATACACAACTTTTATTCATTAATAAGAAACAAACAAGAAAGCTTTCATAGCTTCATTAAATGTTGCTGTTTTTTAATTTATCTTTCTTATTTTGAACGCTATTATTATCTGCCTGTCTGATTACATATGACAGAGCTAATTTCAGTTGCCTTTCAAGGTTCTAAATAAAGGGAAATTACGCATTAAAAGAATCACAACGAATGATAATTATGTAAATTAGAGTCTGAACTTTTATGCATGTCTGTTGACCGAATGTTAGTTTTAGAGCTCTAATTTTAATTAGTTAATCTATACATATGCGGAAAATGAATATGTAGGGATGTCTGTGCATTTATTTGTTTGTGCATGAAATATTTTGACGGTCATTTACATACATTTTTTAATTTGTCATATGTTTATTACAAGCTGCATTTTACATTAGTTTCAGTTAGGTAATCTGCGCATAACCTGAAAATGAACGTCTGTTTTTTGTCAGAGTTTAGTTTGAGCATAAATTTTCTTGTCCTATATCTTGCATATTTTAAATTTATTTTTTCATTTTTAATGCATGTAAACGTCCAATATTGTACAGAAAACTGAATTCCTGAAAACAAGTAACTATTTTTACGTTTTCCCATTGTGTTAACTCATAATTTACAAGCGATAAAATTTTATTATCGAAAAAGCTTTGACACGTATTCAGGGAATTTTTTTCTTTTATATTGAAGCTAAAATGCATATAATACTTTAAACTCAAATAAATATGAAAGAAAACTTACAAACAAATTTGATAAAATGAATTATACTTTATACTCGTATATCTCTCAGTCAATTAAATACTGTCGTGTTTACCTTGCAGATTTACTTTACACGGAAAATTTCAGAAGAAATTTCTAATCATGTTGTTTAAAAAAAAAATAAATAAAACATTTCAATCAAAACATTTTTTACTCGGAATCGGTCGGGCCGGAAGATGGCCGAATGGCTAGGGCGTTGGCATTCGGTACCAAAGTCTGTGGATTCGAGTCCCACTCTCGGTATGGACGATTGTAACAGTTCGGAATCGGCTTTAAGCAGGCGGTCCCGGTCTAATTAGTCCTCGTGTAGCAAAAGTTGACCTTAGCGCTCAAAACCAAACCAAACCAAATCGGCCAATTCCACTTGAAAACGAACATGGATGTTATAACATCTGACTAATCTCTCTCTATATATAAAACAGTTCCGTCACTGACTGACATGCAACGCACAGACCAAACCCCTGGACCTAAAGGACTGAAATTTCGCATGGCGATTCTTCTTATAGTGTAGGGGTGCACCAAGAAAGATTTTTGAAAAATTCTTCTTAGATTTTTTTAAATTAAATTTTTAAGGTGTTTTAGTAACTTTTTTTAAGTTTGCATTTAAAATGATAGTTTGAGGGTTATAAAATTTATATCACGAGAGAGATCATAAAAATTCCTTTAAAATGAGATCATTTTCGAATCTACCTCCATTTTCTGATTTTTGGTGAATTTTTAAAGATTAATTTTTAGAATTTAATTTATTAAATGTTGATCACGTGATTTCTTTTTCTGGTACTTTAAATAAATTTATCGTCACGTGCATAACAACTAAATAGACAAAAAAAATATTTTTTTTCTTCCTAATACGGCAGACGATTGGATATTATCCAAAAAAATATTAAAATACAGTAAAAGATATTATGTTCCTAAAACTGTACTATATTAACTGTACTATATTCATTAGTATGTCCTATTACATTTAATTTGAATATTTTCTTCTAGATTATTTTGTCTATAAAAATATCCCTTACGATTTTTTTATAAATATATATATATATATATATATATATATATATATATATATATATATATTGTATCAATAGTATACATTGATCGTCGTATTTATTATAAATATATATATATATATATATATATATATATATTGGCATTAATTGCATACATTGACCGTTGTATTTAATTTGAATGTACTCCGTAGCGAAGTGCGGGTTTTCAGCTACTGATAATACAAATGCATTCTTGTATAGAGTAATGAACCAGTCTAACAACTGGGATGATAAACTTTATATTCTAACTTAAAATAATTAATGTAATTCCATAGAAATAAATTTGGGTAAAGTAGCACGACCCCTGAACGGATATAACGAGGCTATAAAATTCTTGATTCAGAATAGGTTGCCTGGTTTACAAATAGGGCAAATATGTTTTCATAATGTAATGAAATTTTCATTTGTATAATTTTTTTTTATAAATATGTCCTTTTATTTTCATAGAATAGCTGCCCCCATCGGGTAGTAGTTAACGTTGTGAACGTCGTTTCAGGTTCGAATACTGGGGGCGTCCCCACATTAGGAGCATCCCTATCATGCTCCCCTAATAAAATAGTTAACAAATTGGAAAAGGACAAGGTACCTGCCGCGTTATTGTTTTGAAGGTGCAACGGAGTAATTGCATTGGGAAGGGAATCGACTTCCGAACTCAGCTGATTAACCATCTGTCTCGACTCAGGTGTTAGAGTAAATACGCATGATTGAAAAGGAATCTTGATAGACCATTTGGTAAATATGCGATATATCGCATATTTGCCAAATATGCGATTCGTATATCAGTAGTTGATATACGAAACTATAGTTTCGCGATATCAACTACTGATAACAATTGGAAACCAGAGATAGATACGTATATTATACGAGCTCGAAGGCTTTTAGAAACAAAAAGGAATAGTTTGTGAAAGGTGAATAGAATTAAGACTCTTAGACGAAGAAGAAATTGCTCTATAAGGAGAACCTCCTGCCAGAAATCCCTCCAACTCTCAGGGATTTTCTTACTTTGAGAGAAATAAACGTGTTGTTGGCTTCCACCGAGATTTCATTTTAACTGTCTATTTATTAAATTTTCAAAGTTCGGCAGGTATTACTAATACTTGAATGAGAGCTTTATTAAAAATTATTTAAATTTATTTTTTATAGTTTCTGTAAGTTCATCAATGCTGCATGAAACACATATCACTATCTGACTGAGGGATTTTTTTTTTCTTATTTTATCTTTTTGTGGTAATTTTTGATAGTTTAACACACTCTCTGCCTCCTGTAGCAATAGATATGAAGGAATTTTCTGAAACACATTATTGTTTCTTTTCCTTCTCTGTGTGGCACTTTCTATTAGATAATAGCCCTTGGGCACAGAGAATTGGAGTCAATTATTATTTCTGAGATGGTAATCTGTTATATTAGATTTGGTTTACACTTGCGACGGCTTTTCTTAGCTAGATCCAACAAGAATTCTGTTAGAGTACAATTTTCTTTAAAACTGAAATATGTTATTTGGCTAAGAAATGTTAATGCGATCTGAAAGATGAAATGTTTTCTTCTTGATTTAAAATCCAATAAGTACACTTACTGTTTTCTCGATTCTTTGAATAAAAATGTAAAGATGCATGAAATAAAAGTCTCTAGTACTTTGAAACCAAATATACTGCATATTAGTGTAGAACTGTATATTTTAATAGTGTAAGTTTTTGAACTACATATTTGAATCCATTAGAAGTAGAAATATGAAAATTATTATGCCAAAAAGAAGGAGGCAAATGCGAAATTAATAATACATCATTATTTATTTAAAATGTGTATTAAAAGTCAGCTAGAGGTTTGCTTTCCTAGCCAAAAAAAAAATGTGCACTTTTAATACGGCTATTGATAATGAAGTACCGCATGACATAGTGTTGTTCTACAGTATGTCATGCTTCATTCATCGTACTAGTTTTTGGATTATTATTTTTGTGCCGTAGCCGTCAGCGCTAAACTTGTTATAGCTTAAGGTAGACAAACATATGTTCGACAGTCGAGAGTTCCATGCTAAACTCAATCAATATTCCTGAAGGAACAGGAAGCACATTAATTTGTCTCAGCGTTAAGATGTGGAAGTCTGTATCAGCCACAGAAAATAAATGATTTCTCCAGCCTAAAGGTGCTAAACACGTAATTGGTATCTCAATAAAATAAAAATAACATCATATTGACATGCACACAACGGCACTTATTTTATTTTACATAATTTATTGAGTACTTGACTATAATTTTTTAATTAAGAGAGAGAGAGACAGATGTTAAAAAGGTGTCTGCATTACAGCAATTACGAATGAGAAGGTTTGTAATGAAGAAAATATTTTTATTGCCTAAATTTTACTCCCATTATCCATATTATAATTTTAATTATATTCTCGGCATTTCTGTTTTAGTAATGCATATATTTTTGAATTAACGATGTCATCAATTTTCTTGGAAAGTGAAAAATTAATTCCGCATTTTGCTTAACATGTCGTCATGCTGTATGTTTTTAAAGCTGCAGACTTTCATAAGTAGTTGAACTCGACATGATATGCGTAAATCTTTGCTCAAACTTATTCTATTACAAAATTTTAAAATATACTTTGACTAGAAAAGAAATATGATAAAAGTTTCCATAGTAGAATTTTAATGTGGCATAAAAATCCTAGTGTACATTTGATAAAATTTTTAGTAAAATTGTAATTCCTTTTATGATGATACTGAAACTAGGCAAGATGCGAATGCTTCACAACAATCAAATGCTGTTGTCTTAATCATGTAACTTTCAAATATTAACACACGCACGCACACGTATATATATATATATATATATATATATATATATATATATATATATATATATAAGACAAAGTTGAAAGTGAAAAACCAGTATAAGCTCTAAAACTAATTGCAGCCAGGATCTAGAAACATGAAAATATAAGTATTAGATAAGTTTTAGACAGCATCTCTTCATCAGTGGTTCCGATACTGTCTAAAAACTTATGGATTGTTTCTGATAAGTATGATTTAATCAATAAACATATTTAGACACCGTACAATCCATGAGAAACAGAACAATTGAATAAAAAGTTGCTTAATGAAAGAACACCAAACCTGGCGCTAGACAAAGTGGAAGTTAAGAGTAGGAAACCGCAAGAAGACTGACGTCACAAACCTTGCAACCATGGAGCTAATGGAAACACAGAAGCAGAATTACTTTGGAGACTGTGTTATAGGACAAATAAACCTAAATAAATTAGTGTTATTATTATTACTAAGAGTAAAATAATATTATTTATTGTTTATTATTATTATTACTTAAGAATTTAATTATTATTAATTAATATTAATTTTTAGTAGTTATTTTTACTAATTAATCTTAGTATTTTACTTATTTTTTTTTGTTTTACTAATTAATTGCAACAGAACAAGCTATTCATTAAATCTAAAGCAACCAATTATGTGCTTGGAAAGAACGTTTTAGCACAACTAACAAGTCTAAAATATGCTTATTCCTATTGTCTTTAGAACAAAGTTTATTTATACGTACTAGCAGATTTACAATAATGTTATTGAAAACAGATTTATGTAAACAAGTTAGGTAATTTTGAAATTTAACAATATTAAAATCATAATCTGATCTTTTATCATATAAGTCAAAAGTAAAATTGCAATGAGAATTTAATTTGATGTTAATATCTAAAATTTTACATTAATATTATTTTGGCTACTTTGTATTAGTTCCAGATTATGAGGGTAAAAATTTAAGGCTATATTATTACTACTTTTATTAATTACTATTATATCATCAATATATCTAAATATTTTGTAATTGCAATTATCAATATTATCTATATTATCAACTTCAAAATAATGTAAGTATAAATTGGCTAACATACTATAAGCAATTCCACCTTGTGGTACACCTTTAGTCTGTAAGTATATACAGTGATTTCCGCTTATAAGAATCACGTTTGTTATTACTGTTTTTGATTCTTATAAGCGGTTGATTCTTATAGCCGAAATTTAGGTTTTTGGACAGGCACACACACATCTATATATACATATATGAGATAATTTACCATAAAATACTCTTTAATTTACGTTAATTATCTTTTGTTAAAATTATTTTTTATAATTTTAAAAATACAACTTAATTTCTAGACTTATAAGTAGATACACATAATTATAGTAAGAGAAGAAAAAAATCCAATATTTGTTACAACATACCTGCTTAACAGTTTTAACATTTAAACAACAGGAAGGGAGCAAGTAAAAGTTTTCTATGGTAGTTTGACGTAATGGAGTTTTCAGGAGGCTGTTTATACCTCTTTCAATACCAATAGTCTCAGACGAAGATTCACCTTCTAGCTTATGTTTCACGGTTTGATAACGTGCTGAATCTACTAATGTTACGTTTGCCTAAGTCATAGTGGACACTTCACCGAAGATTTATGCGTTTCAGGGTCCAGGAAGCCGCAACCAGTATGCGGGAGGTGGGAGAAAATAGTCCCTGCCTTTGTTTGCCAGTGGAGAAAAGTGAAATCGGACCCGGACAGGTAAAGATGCCCACGGGTCCAGCTAATAGGACAGTGATGTGCTAAAGCGTTTAAGGGGAAACTATTATGTTATGTCTAACAAAGAAAGGGATGTATTTTACGACTGTATTCCATCCCATCTTATCAGTCTTTCTTTAACAAAAAAGATAAAGAAAGAACTTCGTGCCTTTTGAGGGTTTAAGTGGCTTTTTTGGAAAAATGAAAGGAAAGCGAAGAGTGTAAGCTGATTCTTAAAACCGGTGGATTGATTCTTTACAGCGAAAATTTTAACATGGAAATAATACATTTGTTTTTGTTTTTGCGATATTGATTCTTATAAACGGTTGATTCTTATAACCACTGATCACTATAAGCGGTGGTCACTGTACTATTATTGTGTACTATATAATTATGTTTAGTAACAAAAATCTAAGAGCCTATTGAAATGAGTAAGATTAAAATCTTTGAGTATTGAATATAGTATTGAATATTATTATGTACTAACGTTATAATTACTCTATTTAAATCATTTTTATTGATATTATTGAATAAATCTTTAAAATCAAAAGTAACAATTGATTTACAATTATTTAATGTTTCTAGTTTTCATTATAATATATATATATATATATATATAGTAATATATAGTAATATATATATATATATATAGTAATATATATATATATATATATATATATATATATATATATATATATATATATATATAATATTTATGCCATACATTTTTCAACAGTGATCTATGTGTGAACAAATAAACAATTTGCTATTACATAAAACAGTTTCATAAGAAAGTGGTGCATCGCTAAATTTTTATCTTACCATCTATCAGCTAAATATCTATTCATGCAGAACGTTTATTGACTATTTGGCAAGAAATAGGCTTTAATTTTAAGTACTCAGCTTTCATCATCCTTATAGTACTTACCAACAACTGAACTTCGGTCTCTCATCTTCGACTGAATAGACAAAATCCGAAATTTTTTCTAACTATGGTGAATGATAATGATTAAACTAGCTTAAAAATAATTAATTTAACATACTATATTTTATTACTCTACAAACTAACTAAATAAATATATTCCCCTTTTTTTGTCGACATTTTGACATGAAAGAGTAAAATCGGTATTTGTATTGCCCTCAGGGGAACACTTACAAGGATAATAGAGGTTTAATTGATTTCCAAGCTTTAACTAACTCAAAAGGAGGATGGAAATAGACGCAGATGTCTGTCAATCATACAATCGTAATATAATATATACGTCTATTTGAAATTCTACCAGGTAAAATGGTTACTACAATGTATAATAATTCTTGCTTATCTTCTTGGAACGGGAAAAATTTATGGCTCAAAAGTTTTGCAATTTAAATGACAACAAAATAGAATTTAAATTATCGGCTTTCTGATACATAGAGCTAAATATGTTTTATATTTAACTCTAAATGATATGAAAATATTTAACCTCAGTCCCTATATTTTTAAAATGAATCATTTAAGGTGTATGTAAGTACTTTTTCACTCTCTAAAAATAATATAAAGTACCTTTTTATATGATTTATTTTTTACATTCATGAGCTACACGTTGCTTCCCATCACTAAATATAGATTTAGTGATGAGAAACAACGTGTCGCTTAGAAAGTCTCTTTTTAAAGACTTTCTCAGTGCAAAGAAATAAATAACAAATTTTCGCTAGTATCACATACTGGGTATTATCATACTACAAGTTTAAGTTATTGGTGAAACAAAAACAATTAATAAATAAGCGGAATCAATTTTTTTTAATAAATGTGCAGTTTGTCCAATAATCTCACCTATTAGTGGATTTTGGGAAAATTATAAATACTTTATTTAAAATTTAATGATATTTTTGACTCTGTACTGAATTAACTAATTAAGATGTTCATCAGTAAGTTGAGATCTGCGTTTTGATTTTATAATATTCATAGATTAAAATAAGGCTTCACACAGGTAAGTTGAACCAAAGTAAGATTTGATTTTATAGGAAGCATTTTTAAGAATAGACGGTCAACGAGATTCCAAAATTTCTCATCAGATGCACTAGCTTTGAGAAGAATATCGTTTTATAGATCCAAAATTTCCAATTCTATTTCTTGCTTGGACAAGGCTCGAAATAGATGAAGCTGTTTCCATTATCTCTATTTGGCAATTAAAAGGATTTACATAAAAGGTAACTGGGGACTCAATCATATTAAATTGACGAAATATATTTTCAAATTGTTCCAGATGTGTTTGAATAGAAATTACAAATGGTAACAGATCAAATTCGCTATCACTTGCCGTTTTATTCATACATGGGATATGTAAAAAGGATTTTGATTTTATATGTGACATCCACAATCTCAATTTTGTTTTGAACGATTTGACACAACCGTTCATTTGAGTGACATCTTTGTCTTCCTCCTGTAGTTCTGAAAGAATTCAAACGTTACTCAACGCAGTAAATAATAAAATATGTAAAAAAAAAATCAAATATGTAAAAAAAAAATCAACATAAAGTAAGGCGCATTTTAGCACTTTCACAGGCGCAGGGTTGAGTATTAGATGATTGTACGATTCCTTTAGACATTAAAAAATATTTTTATTTGTGCGTAGTTTGCTTGATGCAGAGCTGTCAATATGCAATTCCAAAATAAAAAAGAAATAAACACATTTTGATGAAAGAAGATCCATCACTTACTGTCTACTGCTGGTTTCACCGTCATTCATCCACTTTGCATAAGTACAAACAACTGTAGGTCGCGAACAACCCACGAGTCGTGCAGTTTCGGAAATACTTGTTCCGAGCCTTCGAGCCATTACAATCTGCCCTCTATCAAAGTCGCTTAGATCCGCAGCCTTTCCCATCACACACAGAAGTAAGTGAAAGAATGATTCTTCAGACTCTCCAGCAGTAGTTAAATACCACTTCCACCTGATCACGTGCGTTCCACGTCATCCAGGCGAATTCATTGCAAAATGCAGGGGTGGTCATAATGTTTTGGCTCTTGAGCGTAGGTGATCGAAAATGTCCTTTCAGTTGGGCTGAAAATATTATTCTATCAGCTTTTTCATCATCGTATTACTTTTCTAGAACACTGAAGTTTAGTGGAATGCGACTTCTTAAATATGTTAAATCCTTATTACTTCCCCCACTGAACCCACAAAAATATTAATTTGGTGTAACTGTTTATATCTCTGTGTCTATTATTTTTTGCAAGAAAAACATTTGATTTACTTTTCACGAAAGAATTGAAATCGAGGCTGCTGACCGATTAGGTGTACAATGCATGTCTACCTGGCTTCCCAACAAGTAGCAATTCCTCCAAATCCGTTTACTCTTTTGCCCATTCAATGAAACTTGGATTCCACGTAACGAGCTAGATTAGCGAGGAACCAGCGGGGTTGATTTCAAAATTCTTCATGGTATTCTTCACCTATTAGTCATCGTGTTTTCTTTTATGAATGAATGGCTGAAATACCTGAGGAAAAATGCATAAAGGCTGAGAAAACTGGCTTCTGTTAAAGGATAACTCTTTCCGCACGGTTTTATAAATATGTGTAGCTTGTTATTAATAGCCGAGTGCCAATTTTTTTCTTTTTTGAACTTAAATGTATTTATGCGGGCTGTCACCAAATAGATGCGTATCATACTGCAAATTCTTAGAATAATAGATTTATGGGGGTACCTGAATTATACTTTTTTAGAGGAAAGTGACGGGTTTGGAATTATCAACAGACATTCCCCTCACCTCTCTTCTAAAAATACTTTAATTTAGTGTATTTGTCCTCAATAGTTGAGCACACGAATTATTGTTACAATTCTCTTGTAGAGAGAACCAGCTAGAAGTGCGAGAATCCTAACTAGTGACAGCTATATTCTGATCAGATTCTCCAAGCGTGAGACGAAAATTAATAATGAATAGCAGAAAATAGGGGAGAAAAGATGAACACTACGAACTTCATTGGATAGCGAAAAAAATCACAGAAACATTTCGTTCAAAAATGTCATTTGGGTCCGACAGAAAATAGCTCTTATGGATTGGATGAGTTTTACAGAAGTGGAAATATAATAACCTATTTAAAAATCATAACCTAGTCTATTACATGAGTACACACATCGCATGTATATAAACATATATATACTCGTACTAGCTGAAAACCCGCGCTTCGCTACGGAGTACATTCAAATTAAATACAACGGTCAATGTATGCAAATAATGCCAAAAAAAAAATAAATGTATATATTTATAATAAATGCGACGATCATTGTATACAATTGATGTAAAATATATATATATATATATATACATATATTTATAAAAAAAATCGTAAGGGATATTTATTAATTTTGGATAATATCCAATCGTCTGCTGCATTAGAAAGAAAAAACATATTTTTGTTCTATTTAGTTGTTATGCATGCGACGATAAATTTATTTAAAGTACCAGAAAAAGAAATCACGTGATCAGCATTTAATAAATTAAATTCTAAAAATGAATCTTTAAAATTTCACCAAAAATCAGAAAATCGAGGTAAAGGTTCGAAAAAGATTTCATTTTAAAGGAATTTTTATGATCTTTCTCGTGATATAAATTTTATAACCCTCAAAATATTATTTTAAATGCAAACTTAAAAAAAGTTACAAAAACAGCTTAAAAATTTAATTTAAAAAAATCTAAGAAGAATTTTTCAAAAATCTTTCTTAGTGCACCCCTACACCATAAGAAGAATCGCAATGCAAAATTTCAGCCCTTTAGGTCCAGCGGTTTGGTCTGTGCGTTCTATGTCAGTGAGTCAGTGAGTCAGTTACGGAACTGTTTTATATATATAAATAAGCCTTCTGAAATATGTGGTTACATTGTTGAAACTAAGAACTTTTATACTATCATCTTTGATAAAAAAATTATGTTGAATATAGAATTATATATGCCTACATATACATACATACGTACTTATATGTATGTATCTATGTGTGTATGGATCACCCCTTTACCTATCTATTTATTTTTTTCCACGCATATGAGAGAAAAAAACGATACGCAAAAAAATTAAACGTTATATAAAAAGTGGCATATTTAAGTTAATTATATATTATATATATATATATATATATATATATATATATATATATGTGTGTGTGTGTGTGTGTGTGTGTGTTTGTGTGTGTGTGTGTTCGTTCATCCTTCCAAAGGATAAATGGATGAATTAACTCAGCACTACGACACAATGCTTTCTCGGAAGGAACATCTTTCTGTTCCTTGGACACCGTGGTTCACACACTGATCCTTGGACTCCTTAGAAGCTCTGAACCTATTATGCGTAGGGGTACGTAAATTTCGCATAAAAAATATTGAAATCTCGTTTAAAAAAATTTACAATGTATAAAATTTCACAGTTATTCGCAAATATATATATATATATATATATACACTGCTGGCCACCCAAATTGCAACATCAAGAAAGACAAGAGATATCACAACAAAATTTATTTTGTAGATAACATGTTGACCAAGTGACAAATGATTAAATTTATAGACTTTTGTGAAGTGTGGTTCCTGCCAAAATCAGTAGCCAGAGTAGCCGCCATTGTTGAAGATCACCGCTGCCACACGCCTCGGCATTGATTCAAAGAGACTTTGGATGACTTCTTGGGGTACAGCAGACCAAGCAGCTTCCAAACGTTGCCAAAGTTGATCTGCCGTGGCAGCTGGGGATGGAATCTGGGTCAATCGTAGAGCAACCATGGACCACCTGTTTTCTATCGGCGAAAGATCCGGAGAGCGAGGCAGCCAGGGAAGCAATTCAATCTGGCGATTGACGAAGAACCGTTGGACAATGCGTGCCACGTGTGGTCGCGCATTATCCTGTTGAAATATGGCTGTGGGCAAGCCCTGAAGGTAAGGAAGGACAACTGGCTCCAACACCTCGGAGATGTAGCGCTGGCTGTTTAAAGTACCGGCAATGCGTACTAGAGGTGTGCGAGAGTGATATCCAATACCGCCCCATACCATAATACCCGGTGCAGGACCAGTGTGGCGGTGCATAACGCAGTTGTTCAGCATCCACTCTTCACGGTGTCTCCAGACTCGAATGCGACCATCGTGGTGTTGCAGACAGAAGCGTGACTCGTCAGTAAAGACAATTTCATTCCATTCTGCCGTCCACATCCTTCTGTCATCGCACCGTTGGCGGCGGAGACGTCTGTGGTTCTGCTTCAAGGGTAGACAAAGCAATGGACGTCTTGCGGACAGACCACTCTGCTGTAAACGGCGTCGAATGGTACGCGCAGACACTGGATGATGCGTTACAGACTGCATGTGCTGTGCTATGGTTCGTGATGTGACTGAGCGATCCGTCACTGCCATGCGCACAATTTGCCTGTCATCACGTGAAGTGGTGCGCTGAGGTGGATGCGATCGAACACGCCGGTCCGTCGTACCCTCCTGCATCCAACGATCACATATCCGCATTACAGTTGTTTGGTTTCGTCCAACAAGACTACCAATTTTCCGGAAAGATAATCCACAATCTCGGTAGGCCACTATCCTTCCTCTGTCGAACTCGGATACTTGATCAAAAGATGATCGCTGTTTTCGACGAGGCATAATTGATCGTTTTTTTTAAAAAAACCAGAAGAAAAACACAATTGTTGAACTTGAAATCGTCGAAATCTCCAAGCCTTAAATAGCGCTTTGAATTGGCGCCACAGGCGCGCGTGATGTGCGTCTGCGCTGAAATTCTAATCATTTGCATATCTCACGTCCGCTAATGCATGTTGTAAATTTCATGTTATTTGCATGTTTCCTTCAGGGTGTTGCATTTCCAGTGGCCAGCAGTGTATATATATATATATATATATATATATATATATATATATATATATATATATAGGGTGTAACGGAACTCTTGGGCAAAACTTTATGGGGTGATAGTACACATGAAGACAAACAGTATAATATAGGAAACTAAGGCCAGGACTCCACTTCACCAGAAACAGAAAACAGAACAGAAAATGGAATTTTTTTCTGTTTTCTGTTTCTGCTGAGATTCCGTTTTTGGCCTGGACTCCACTTCACCAGAAAACGCGACAGAAACAGAAAACAGAATCGGAAAATCTACGCACTTCCGGTTTTTTCCGTTTCTGCCCAGCAGAATGACGGCGGAAAACAGAGTTGAAAATGTTGAACTTTTCTGTTTCCGTCCGCGGATTCCGCGTGTATGACAGCCAATAGGAATGCGTCTTGATCCACGAAACGCAAAACAGCAATGTCGTCTCGGTTTGACATGGAAGCGTTGATTTATGAAACCATCACCTCCATAACTGCAAGCTAAATAAGTCAAACAGTAAATTCTACTAGAATAATTTGTTGGAATAATGATTTTCTATTACCAGATAATGGATTTAGTGCAAACTGATCTGTAATCCTAAGATGTCACTTTGTAAAGGTCTGATATTTTTAACTATCCAAATGTTATAGAGATCATATACACTAAACATGACAACTAAAACCCTCAGTAATATTTTGTCGAAATTTCTATTACATACTATTTGTTATGCACTACTGTTTTTTCAACAAGACTGTTTTTTCAGAACTCCTGATCGGCAGTTCGAAGATCTCTAATTAAGGTGTTGTGAATACCATGTTTTTCCCTTTCTTGGAAAATCTTTCGAACCCAGAATCGATGTTTTCATTTTTTTTTTTGCTTCAGAGGTTCTAATTAAAGACAGCAGACTTAGGAAGTGCAAACTCGCCATAGCAAAATCTGTGTCGTTTTCCATACTTTCTTGAGGACATAAAATTGTATTTTATGTCCGAATCACAGCCAATGTAAAACAATAAACAAAAAAAAAAAAAACGACGACAGATGGCGCCAGCTGAGCGGAATCTGGTGAAGTGGAGTACAGAAAGAACGGAATCTCAGCAGAAACAGAAAACAGAAAAAAATTCCGTTTTCTGTTCTGTTTTCTGTTTCTGGTGAAGTGGAGTCCTGGCCTAACTGTTTGGTGTGGGTTCACAGCGGAATTTATCGTAGGTCCATTCTTCTATGAGAATATTACCCCGACGTCGCCACCATTGCTTTTAGCCCATTAATTGACACAGGTCCGTTACCTTTACGCATTTTTTTGTGTGTTCTAAAAGCACGAATAGCGGCTGACGCGTTGCACTGGTTGAGGTAAAAGAATTTGACCAGTAACGCACGCTCGACTAAAGAAGGAGACATTGCACATAAACTTTCAATCCGATTGATTCGAAACGTAACACATTGCCTTTTAAAACCCAAGCAGCTGGCACTGTGCCAATGGATGTAACGTGAAATTTGAATAAAGAACTTCTTCTTCTGCTCAGCGTACGTGATATTGCAGATCACGAGACTTTATCGGTGTTTATGTAGATTTTACGCTTTTTTAAAAGTGTTGCCATATTGCACTTGAACTAAATAAGAAAATGTGCATAATACAAGGTAATTTTATTCCGTATTAATTTGCATTTGTTAACACTCTATTTCTATTACACAGCACCAAATATTCCCCTAGCGGTGACTTTTGGAACTAATTTATTTTTTCGTGGAATCCTTCGTCCCCCGTCTTGTTTAATCTTCCTACAAAATGTAGCGTGATTCTCGCAAATAGATCGCGCTACAGAACACTGTGAGCACTGTCAGTTTAATTATGGCCACCCGGTATATATACTCAAAATTTTCGCTTTTATTTTTAAAAAATCCCAATTTTACTTGGTTAGGTAAGTATCAAAATTCTTAGTTAAAAGCTAACATTGTAGTAGTCTCCACATTCTCTTTTTGAGCAAATAAGCAAATTCCGAGAGTGAGATCTCATTTAAAGATCGTTAAGCAATTATGTTAATAATAAATTATTACTATTATTACCTAATTTCGTTTAAAAAGCCGTTTATCACAGAGTTTTCGCCGAAAAGCAGTAAAAAAAATAATTTTCGCATTTGTTCGCTCATATCGGCAAATTTCGTATTTATTTCGTAAATACGAAAATTACGTATCCCCAATTATGCGTTAACGTTCGAATTGCGGAACTGAGCAATGATGCCATTCATTCCATCCTCGTGACTTAATCGGACGGTCTCGCATGAGAGTGAGATACTCCAGTTAACTCACGTCCCAATGTAAATTCTTTATTAAAACGTGCTAAATAACTTTTTAAAAATGTGTGCTTTTTAAAAAAAAAATGAGTTTATTATGTTTGAATGAAGTAATGGAAATCAATTAATCCTCATGAGAAGATAATTTGTAACATTCACAAAAGTTTGAAAGCAGTTTTTTAGGCGAATGATTGAGAATATTAATGAAATTTTGTATTTTAGGGAAAAATGAAACAAAATATTAAAAGTGTAAGTAAATTAAATTTAAATTACACAGGGGTGTATACGCTAAAAATCAAAATCAGCTCAATTGCTTATTTTTTTTGCTTGTGAATTCCATGAAAATATCTCAATTTTTTTTAAAATTAAAAATCCTCTGAATCCATTTTTTTTAATGCGGCAAAACATTATCTAGAGTTATAAAAAGTTCTATTCCAACACGATATTTCGAACAATGCAGTTTTTTTAATTGAATTAAATAAATTCTAAAATTTGAGTAAATTGTCTTTAAGTATTTAATAAAAATATTCAGACTGTTTACTTACATTTAAAATCCCGGAAAATAGTTTTGTGGTATAAGTTATACTTCTTTTAATGATTGTATCGTCGTAAATCAATTTATGGAGCCCACTGTTATAAAAATCAAAATTTAAAGAATAATATTGTGTAAATAAGTGTTTTATAATAAACAAAAACAGCCTCAATCATAATTTTTAGCTAATTGTTTATATATTGTAATCTTCTATAACCACCTCCCCAACTTTTTCGGAATTCTTTTGTTTTCTATGCTTCAAACAAATAATCATTCAAGTCAAGTTTTTAAATCTTTCAATTCTATGTACCATTAAGTATAAGCAAACGTGTTACAATGCATCATGACTGAAAGTTCTGAACTATAAGCGCATCCAATTATTGCATAATTTCCTCTCTTTAACCCTTCTTAAATTGCGAACGTATAAAGTTTACAAGAGGCTTATGACGATTCTTTTGTTTTGGTTGGGCAGATCTTTTTAAACGAAACCTCTACACCTCTCGAGATCTTTTAATAATGAAATATTCATCAATAGTTATTTATAGAAGAGTTGAGTGGGCCCAAAAAACTTTCTTTCTGTCAAAAATCACGAACTCCTTCATATAAATTACTTCTTTTATAAATAGATGGCGCCACCAGGTCTGCGACTTTTACAAAACATTTTATTGCCTTCCGCATTCAGTCAGGAATCTACTTTGGTGAATAAATCGCTCATGATTTTCCCTAAAAGAGAGAAAGGTTTATCGTATGTTTACATCCTTGTTTATGTAATTTAAAAATAGACATATTTAATTTTTTGTGCATCGAATATTTGAATTTTTTAATTTTTAGTAAATGATTTAATTTCTATTTAGAGTTGTTGAATTATAATGATTTACTTATTATTATTATTTTTTTTGACTACATAATAGATTTTTTCTTTTCTTTTCTTTTCTTTTTTTCGATGTAATATCCGTGTATTCCGAAACCAATTTGTCCAAAGATAAAATTATGGAAACAAAATTATTTTTTAAAATTATTCTGAAATTTATTGTTTGTTATATTTACGTTACACGGTAAAAGATGGATTTAACTAAATAAGGAACATAACTTACGTAGATGATTTTAGTAAATCTTTTAATTGGATAGAAAACTTAATTTAATATTTTATTCGCAGGATTTCTTCTCTGATAAATCTTAATATGTTTTAATTTCTTCTGTCACTTTCCAAGTTTTTTTATGCATTTTAAATAGTAACTGGAACCCAAAAATCTCTTAAAATGTTAGAATACTTTTGCACGCTTATTTATATATGTCACGTGATCTCTCGACTTCCACTTGTCTCTTTATTAGTATAGATAGATTGAAGATTTAAGACTTAAAAAAAATGCATATTTTTTTTGTACCGTAGATTTATGAATTCTATTTTTGCAAGTAATATGTTCTTTTAAAGTTTTACCCCAAACTCTGTTTACGATTTTTAATTATAGTATCTGAAAATTTCTATTTTTGATTTTTGATGTAAAGCCTTTTTTAGTCGTGTGATAAAGTTTGCTGTTTGTTTGTGTGTACATACAATTTCACTGTGAACATTTTCCAATATATTTTTTAGAATCATTTTTGTTAAACGCAATCTAATCTAGGTTTCAGCTCTAGGGGGATTAACTCTGATTCCTAATTTATGCAGACACGCACAGAAATTATTTTTCTTAGAACCTAAAAATTTCACTTCTCAGGGATGATTTTTTTATATCGAAAGTTTTGTTAGTTGTGACGTATTTAGAGAATTGTAGAGGGAAAATGAGAGGTAGAAAGTTTTTTATCTCTTAAGCATTATTCTTTATTGAAGTTTAGAGCTATAAGATTTAAAGTTTTAATCCCATTTCTCGAGAGTCCTTTCTGCACTTTCCGTGGTAAACCACAAGTTATGGGCATTCACCCATCTCCAGACATCTTGATTGTTTCACACTTGTATCAAAGTCTTAATTCATTGACAAGCGTAATATGTCACTTTATTTTTCACGTACTGTGTTTGTGTTTTATCTTGATTTTTTCACACTGGTATCAAAGTCTTAATTCATTAACAAACTTAAATTTTTTTTTTTTAAATATTTTTTTTAAATTATTATTATTATTATTATGCGGAGGCAGTTATCGCGAAGACATTCGCCTATAATTAACCGCAGTCTTGCTGGCCGCTTTATTATTGGGGCGCCATATAGGCGGACCAACATTGGCCCCTATGAAGGGACGACACAAACGGAGGCATTTTAGTGGCGCTTTGCCAGGATTCGATCTTAGCACCCTCAGCACCGAAAACCAGCGCGTTGTACCAGAAGGACGCCACGGTCCTTATTGACAAACGTAATACGTCACTTTATTTTTTCACGTAATGTTTTTGTGTTTTATCTTGATTTTTTCACACTTGTATCAAAGTGTGAATTCATTGACAAGCGTAATATGTCACTTTATTTTTCACATACTGTGTTTGTGTTTTATCTTGATTGTTTCACATTCTTATCAAAGTGTTAATTCACTGACCTGTGTTTCTATCACTTTATTTTTCACATACTGTGTTTGTGTTTTATCTTGATTTTTTCACACTGGTATCAAGGTCTTAATTTGATTGAGAAACATAATATGTGACTTTATTTTTCACATACTGTGTTTGTGTTTTATCTTGATTGTTTCACACTGGTATCAAAGTCTTAATTCACTGACCTATGTTTCTGTCACTTTATTTTTCACATACTGGGATTGTGTTCAATCTTGATTATTTCACACTGGTATCAAAATCTTAACTCACTGGCAAGCGTTATCTGTCACATTTTTGTTCACATTTTCAAAAAATTGATAAATGTCGCTCAAAATATTCAGAAGTAATAAGACATGCCATTATTTAGACATCATTATACAGCTTAGTTTCCTAAAAGACTTCTGAAATCGGGCAAAAAAATTTCAAAAATTCCAAATTAATGCATTTGTTAAAAATTGTACTTTATACAAAATCTTAAGAAAACGGGAAAAAAATTAATGTGTTTTTCCGCTATGATTGCTGCGAAAAAATGCTACCATTTGTCTTCTGAAAGATAAAAAATATTGCAATGCTCCCTTGAAGGAGTTTCATTTTTGTCTGTATCAGAAGCTAGAATCTTATTTTTTCACTTTATTTTCGTTTTATTTTTCTCTCAAGTTTTTTTACCTCTTTGTCGCTCTTTATTTTTTTATGATGAGTAAGGGTTTTTAATCGATATTTAAAGTTTTAATTATGTTTGATTTTTTATAAATTTACTGTGCTCTCATTTCCTAAAGATATATTTTGATATTTTTGTATATTATTGTTCCGCTTTTTAATGGATAAAGTATTTTTTTTAAATTTGTTTTAAAAGTTAGTTCTAAACTAGTAGTTCGAAGGACATTTTTAACAGATATTAAATATTTAATCAATTAAATCCCATAAAACTTTATTCGATTCAATCGCATCGTTTTAAAATATATTCAAAGTTTTAATTATGTTTGATTTTTCAGAAATTTACTCTTCTCTTTTTTTCTTCAAGATACGCTTTTTAATGGATAAAGTATTTTTAAATTTATTTTAAAAGTTAGTTCTAAACTATTTATATAGTTTTAAGGACATTTCCAACACATTTTAAATACTTAATTTGAATGTAAAAGTAGTATTTTATTTAAGAACTTGGAACTTTTCAGAAGTAGAGCTAAATCTTTAGACACCTTCGTGTCTTTACATAGCACTAAATGTCTGTGTAGAGTGAAACTTCTCTAGCTGGCCGTACTTTTTCGACGTCCACCCCTTTAAAAGGCCATATTTTGTTCAGAACCGATTTAAGACTCCATAGAGCCAAAGTTATGGTCCTTTTCCGTCCAAACGACCAGTTTTTTCCCGAACCATTACTGGCTGCCATATAGAAGTTTCACTGTCTCGTGTCTAATTCGCTTTGTAACATTCAAAAGTCGAGTCCCATGATAGCTAAAGAAAAATAGCTTCAGGAAATTGGAAGAAAACGGGAACAGCAGTACACTAAATATTATTATCAACGATATAATAAAAGATGAATAAAAAAGTACTATCAAATTAATCCGCAATATAATAAATAACCTCTAAATTATATTGTGGATTTTAAGAAGTCGTGTGTGTTCCTATCTTAAGTGAAAAGTCTGTTGTGTGGTAATTCCTTCTTGTGTTCTTATATGAAGTCTCTTTTAATGAAACATCCTTATATGGCCCATTATGTATACATTGTTCTCTTTAGTTTATGGGAATATGCTAATGCAAGTCCTACATTTTGATTGGTAGCAAACTGTAATAGCACTTGAATATAACTTGTTAGAGCATATAACTTTTGCTTCGTTACTGTAAATTTCCAAGGTAAATTTTAACTGTACCATTGTAGATTACAAAAGAATAATTTTTACTTCATTTTTCAGGAAAAAATTAATTAATTCAAGGAATAAGTTAGAAAAGCTAAATAATGAAATTAGGCATAATTTTATAACATAATTAATAAATTAAACAAAAACAATTATTAAGGAATTTATTTAATAAGCATTTGCATTTCAAACTTATTTTAAATTTATCCAATAGATTAATTTATTAATTAGATATCATTGTTAAAAATTTTATTTTCGCCTGCAAAATAACCTCTCCAAACATTACACTGATACGAATTCTTATGTTTCAACCACATTTAGTGCAAAAGTTTGAATTCCACTGTTTTTTTATCATTCAAAACTTTTTTAATAGTTAGGGTGACTTCATCTTTTTTTATGACTGATATCTGTATATCTCCCATGAGAAAAAATATTTACATGATAGAGTTGAACATTACTTTTTAATGAGAGGCATGTTGCTCAGTAATGATTGAATCATAGTAAATTATAGCAGGGTTTTAAGATAGGGAGATGGTAACGCTATATTTATATTTCCGTCAAGGATCTAGGAGTATACAAACTGAGTTCTTCTCGCGTTAAAACTAAAGAAAATTTCTCCCTAATTTCTGGCATTAAAATCATTAGTGAGACATTTTATGCGATATATACATAATAAAATTTTATTTTATTAGAAAATATCCATAACTATGCACTTTCTTGTTTATCTAAATTTAAAATCTTTGAATTTCTGTTGTTATTATATTATTGTATTTCACAATAAAATGGAGGAATAATAAAAATCGGGAGCTCGTGCATAATCTAAGAAAAATCATTTCATTGGATTTTTGCTAATCTTTCTTTAAGATAGATGTAATTTTGTAAAAATGTAAGTATTTAAGCTATCTACAATTATTTTCGGCGGTATTTCATAATATTCACAATTAAACGAGCCTAACAACTGTTATTTAGAGCAAGATATCTTAAATATATAAGTAAAACATGAAGTTGAGTTTTGTATTATTAAAAAAAAACCGAATATAGATTATAAGTGTCAACCAGAAAGCACTGTACTTGAAAATGTAGGTTTTTATTTACACCTTTAAATTTAAATAAAAATTACTTTCTAATGAAATTTATTAGTAGTTTATAGCCGTGATGGATAAAGCTATTTCATGAGTTGTGTCTCGAATTTAAACTCTTTTTTCTCATTCAGAAAACAACATTTTATGTTTCACTATTTTTAAATCACTGGGGTTCTGGTATAACTTACATCTAAAAGGAAAAAAGAAGTATCTTGAATGACAGTAAGCAAAGCAAATAATTTTCCCTGAAACACTCTTCCAATGCACGTTATCTGATTGTGCCTTATTTTCTAGACCTAACAGAAATGCAAAATTCCTCTTTAATCTTGTTTAAGATCGAAGATTATGTGAGTAAGCCGAAATATTTATACTACCTTACACAAGGTCATTGACTAATCCGAAAGTATAAAAATAAAAATGGCTAATGAAATAAAAAAATAAAAGTTATTATTTCCCCGTCTTTACTGCTTTTCTTCTATTACATCAAAGTTATTTAAACCCTGATTGACAGAGGCAGATGGATTAAAGTTTAAAAATGCTCCTAAATGTTCATTTCCCTACATTAACGTAATTTCTCTCCCTCCCAAACATTACTAATTTATGCAGGAAAAAAAATATGTTAAAGTTATTCGAACCCTGATTTAAAGAGACGGATGAATCAAAGTTTAAAAAAGTTGTTTAATGTTCCTTTTGCTACATTAACGTAAATATGTTCTCTAACTACAATCTTGAGGAAACACATAATTCTTAAAAAAATTTACATTTTTAGTTCCTTGGCTCTTACCATTGAATCAAATCACACAATAATTCAAATTATACGCTATCTCCAAAACGATTTATCAAAAATCCCTCCCACGAAATCTTCCTAAAACTTTGCAATTTATTTATTATTTTATTGTCCTCATTTCATTTAAGTGTCTTCACGATTTTTGATTTAGAATAAATATATTCAAACTATTTTCCCTGGAGCAAAAATTACTCTAAAATTTTTTTTCTCTTTAAAATGACTGAAAATTTTATAAGTACCAGTATTATAAATTCTGAGGCCTAATTACTTTTAAACCTTTCTCATGATAAAAGAGGAAAAAGTTATACAATTACTGTTTATGGTTCCTCTGATACATCAAAAATTAATCATGTTTTAAGTTTTGAATTTTAAACACTTAAAAAAACGAGTTTTCTAAAAGTTTAATTATTTTTTTACTTGTATAAGGATCTCTATTAAAATATATATTTCAGGAAAAAAATCCTACGTATTGTGAGCAGTTAAAAATATTAAATTTTGTCTCACGCGCCTCTTAAGTCATTAAAATTAAACCAAATCTAATGTTACAAAATAACTAGAAAATAACTTTATGCTTGACCAATAGTGTTTTTGGAAATAATGATGTATTCAGTTCAAATATGTGTTAACGTGCATTTGAAACAAAAATATTTCGTGGGGAAAATTTTATACTTAATTAAAATTTCCCACTTACAGGGAAAATTCTAGACAATTTCTCATCTGTCTCTAAATTAAAGAGAGTATATATATATATATTAGCAAGCTAGCTTACTAACAATTATTTTTTTGTTAACTAGCATGTCTGTGATTGTTTATTATGTAAATGTTTCCCTTTATTTAACAATCATTATACATTTCACTGTTTTTTCGAAAGAAAGGTTAATCTGACTTAAATTTGCTGTGTTCTGCGGTTCTTTAAAATCGCTTTTAATTAATTGCGTTTCAGATTCCGGGCATCTTATTATTATTCTACTTAGGAAGTCCATTAAGTTATATGGAAAGGATCGCCTACTTGAAATCTGAATATGAACTATCACTAACTCCTACTTTGACTTGTCATTTCAACGTGCTTTATTTCAAAGTTCATAGTATTTGATCCACGCTCTGTAGGAGCTCGTCTACTACGGATAGGCAATTGAGAAAACGCGTAGGTATGCGGCACAAAAATTGACGATATTTCTACACTCCGAATGGTAACGGCTGCAACTACCGGATGTAAACATTAGCGGCCGTCAGCAATTTAAAACCGCGTGTGTGTAATGGCGACATTTGTTGCAACCGCTGATCTTTTGACAAAATATGTTTAGACCTATCAAATTCAGTGTTATAGTACAATAGTTTAAACTGTCCATAGTCATGGACAGTTGAATATTTTGACATGGACAGTGAGTTTTTTGAATATCATTGTTGTAATCCACATTATATTTTAGTCCTCGCTGAATTTTTACTCCATTTTATAAGTGAAGAAATTTTCCCCAACAATTTCTTATTTGATGTAATGATAAAGTGTAGATATCTTAATTTTGAAAAATTGTACATACAGAGAGTGTTGTAATTTTAAAAATCATTGGTGTTAGGTTTCTCAATCTTATCTTTAACTCTGTTCTGAAGTAATGGAAATTCACATTTTTTAATCACGATGTTTTAGAATCAGCCGTATAGTGAATTTAGCAATGATTATAAATTTTTGGGCTGAGCTCCCACTACACCTTAACAACGTATATTTATGATGACGGGTAATGTTAACATTCCTTACATATGCTACTTTCAGTTGAGTTGCTTTGCTAATGATTAAACTTAACTTGCGAAGATAATATGCATGAACAGCAAAAAAGTTTTAAATTAAAACCGTTTCACTCGCCTGAGCTAGGTATGTTTTGGTTTTTAAAGTCAAGTCTTAAACTTTTACATGGAATCAAATATTAAACATAAACTTATAAAGTTTCTGTACTTTTTACTGATATAATCGTAATTATTTTGTTCGGATACCCAAATGAACATAATTAAACTCTATATTATTTCTTACTGAGAGCGTAAAATGTATAAATGAGTAAATTTACAACACACATGTATGAAAATAACTCAAAATATTTTTTTAAATACCCTTGGTAAATGCAGAATATTTGTAATTAAAGAAGGAAATGATTGTTTTTTCAACCTTTTTTCTTCGAATCATTGCTATATATCTGAAAAAAAAATTAATGAATGTACCAACAACATTAAAGGACTTTACAGGAAAAAAAAGTAGTAAGGACAAAAAAAATTTATTCCGAGCACTGATAAAATAAAAAAAAAATGTCTAACACAGAATGAATACTTCAAAATGAATTTTACGGAAAAAGTAAACTAAAGAAAAAAGAAATCAGCAGGATAAAAGAGCAGCAAAAGCAACAGGTATGCATGATTCATAGGACTTCAGCTGTCTTTTTTGAGTATTGAAAGCTGTTTCTGACTCTTTCTCATTATTTTGCGGAAAGAATGGGTCGATAACTTGGAAAAAATACTCCTTCAATCGGAGATCTTTCTATTTCTTTTCTCTCTTTTTGGGGTGGGGGGTAATTTTTGCATAGTCTTGTAGAAATACCTTCTGTGCCTTCGTCAAAATTTTTTTGCACTAGTAGTAACTCTTAGGTACTTTGTAAACTTAACGAAGCGACTTGGTAGTCCAGTGATTAAAATATAGGCTCTGGCTGGTAGGTTCAATTCCTACTCCGGACTCAATTCATTATTGAATGATAGGAAAATAACCTGAATTGATGTGCTACGAAAGGTTCGGTTACTGCAAAAAGAAAAATTTCCCTTATTCTTTTTTCTTTCTGTCGTTGCAATCAAAATAACTTTCTTAAATATAACTTATTTATCAAGATTGCTTAAATAGCTACATTCCTGTATCGGCATAACATTTTAAAATACTGTGGTAACCGTATATAATAGATACATAATAGATATTGCTACAATTGTAGAATTTCTTTAATCTTAAGAAAGCGATAGGATGACATTCAGGAAAAAATGTTTGTCTCCAGAATTATATATACAGTTGGTTCTCTGTTTAACGACTTTCAAGGGACCGTGAAAAATCGTCCTTAAGTAGAGATCGTCCTTAAACAGAATTTGTGAAAAAATAATATTTTCTTTCACACTTTACAGGCTTAGGACTGTCAATATATTTCTTAATATATTAGCGTGTTTAAAAATGTTATTTTTATTATCATCATTATTTTATTCACAAAAAGTTATTTTAAATTACATTGAAAAAAAAAAGAGTACAAACAATACAATAAATTACGTTTTAAAAAATTCAAAAAGTGTTGATTGCTTCATTCGCCTTGTTTCGTTATTCTCTTTTCCAGATTTTCTAAAATGTTAAATGAGTCACCTTCCATTTTCGATGTAATATAGCGTCGGAGAACATCTAGAGCAGAAATTGCATCTGTGTAAGACTGTGGCAGTGTCTCGTTTTCCGTGTCTTCAACTTCACCTTCATCGTCTGACACTGTGTTTTCGTTTACAATATCTTCATAAATTTGTTCTACATTTCTGAAATCTGTTGTTAAAACATATTTATCACAATTGTAGAAATGTTGAATTGAAACATCCTCATCTTCAACAAGACTTCTCCATTCTTCAGGGGTAATGTCATCTTCGTTGATTTCTACATCCCTACTTTGCAGTTCCACTACAAGTTCTTTGTGAATTCCAGCAACGCGAAAGCAGTTTTTTGTTGTGGATGAAGAAACTTCTTTCCATGCTGATGTTATCATGTGCATTGCTTCCAAGATTGTAAATTTTCTAATTTTTATACTGTCAGCCGAATTCTTTATTAATTTCCTAATTAAAGACTTTCTGTAGTATGCTTTCACACTGCGAATGATACCCAGGTCTAATGGCTGCAACTTACTAGTGCAATTAGCTGGTAAGAAATGGACAGTCAAATTTGTAAGTCCAGGGATATTTGGAGTATGTGCAGTGCATCGGTCGATTAAAAGTAAAACTTTTCTCTTTTCTCGATGCATTTTTGCATCAAATTTTCTAATCCAGTCAATAAAAATTTGTGATGCCATCCATGCTGTATTGTTATTGCGGTACTCACAAGGTTTCCTGGTGATATTCTTAAAACACCTTGGTTGCTTTGATTTGCCTATAACTAGTGGTGGAAATTTCTCAGATCCATCCGAATTAGTGCACAGTAAAACAGTCAATCGTTCCTTACTGTGTTTTCCACCAAAACACTTTTCGCCCATATACGTTAAGGTTTTATTAGGCACCAAATTGTAGAATAGGCCCGTCTCATCTGCATTGAATATGTTCTTCTCATCATATCGATCTAATATCCCCTTCAGCACTATTTTCCACTATTTTTTCATCTACGGAGCCACTTTCGCCAGATATGCTTTTAAATACAAGCCCGTATCTTTCTTTGAACTTTGTTAGCCAACCAGCCAAAGCCTGAAAATTTTGCATTCCAAACTTTTCTTCCAGAATAATAGCATTTTCTTTAAATATCACTCCGGAAATTGGAATGTTAGATGCTCTTGCTTGATGAAACCATTGCAGGACTGTCTTCTCAAACTCTTCTGATCGGCCACATTTAATTTTCTGCCGTTTGGATTTGGATCCCAAACCAAATTTTTGTGCTGCTTCAAGAATTTTCTCTTTGCTTGCTAAAATGCCTTTGAGAGTAGACTCGGGTAGCTGAAATTGTCTTGCGAATTGGACTTTTGTTATTCCAACACTTTCTTCCCAGCTTTCAATAATTTTCACTTTTTCGTGTAGCGTAAGATGCTTTCGCTTTGATGCCATTTTGCTCTGCTCACCTCGTATTCGTACTGGAATGAGCTCCTACACACAACCATGAATTCTCTAAACATGAACACGTACTTTCCAGAAGGAGAGGGGTGCTTTTGGACAGTTCGTAAATCACATGAGAACATGGTAGGTACAATAGAATGATTCCACACACGCACTAAGAAATTCGATCCACCAGGGAAGAATGTTCGATCTTCCGAGAAACAGTAATCCTCCCCCCCCCCCTCCCCCGGTTTTTTCCACTGCAACAAGTCTATGATTGCAACAAACATAAAGGAAATTCTAGGTCTGTTATTGAAACCAAACTCCCCCACAGAAAGTAACCCTCCTGTAAATAAAATGTTGAAGAAAAAGTTTATCATTTAAGAAAAAATCGTCGTTAAATAGAAACAAAATCGTCGTTAAATAGAATTTTTTTTACGTCGGAGGGACCGGGACCGGGAAATATCGTCTTTAAATAGAGATCGTCGTTAAGTAGAGCGTCGTTAAACAGAGAACCAACTGTACTAACAGTAAATGTTATGCACACTTACCGTGCTGAAAAATATAATCTATTTCTTGCAGCCGTTGGGATACCTCATAAGAGTTCATGAATATTGGTTTGAGCAAAATTATACACTGCTGGCCATTGAAATTGCAACACCATGTTCTCTTCCTACTATGCTGCATACGTACAGTAAGTAAAGTTTTGTTATTGGCTTTCCTTCCTGGTGTTGCAATTTTAATGGTCAGAAGTATACATTATTAAATGATAGTTCAGAATAAAAGATGTAATCTCTTTTGTAAGCTAACATAATACATTTATTTATAAAATAAAAGAAGAATTCATGACTAAGAGAAATTTACAATTTTCATACATAGCGAAATATTTTGTTCAGGTTTTTACTATGACCTAAGAAAATGAAATTTATGCTCTCTTTTTAGAGTGACTATGATACTTAATTTTTGTCTCAATTTATTTCTATTTTTACATTAATATATAAAGAATGACAATCAAAATTTTAAAGCAGTAATTAGTGTTACAATATTTAATCAAGTTACTAATTCTTTTGTAACTTTTGCAAGATTTTGCACGGGTATGCATGTACATTTGAATTATTAGCTATTATTCCTAAATCTGAAGAAATGCAAAGTACGTCGTTGTCAGTAGCCACGACATTAGTTAAAGGAACCATAGTGCAATGTTAATCATGGTCATAAATTAGTGAGCACATAGCATTTTTTATTCTTTTATTGCTTTTTATTCTTACTTTTCAAATATTTTTATTCTTATACCGCTAATGTTCGGTATTCATAGTAGAATGAGAATAAAATTTACCTTCCCTTGCTACTTCAAAACATTAAATACAGATACTTCAAATGTATATGATTACAGTTCATGTAAGAATTTAATTTTTTTTCCTATAATAGATAAAAAATACTTTTTTTGGTTATTATTGAAAACACGCATTCATAAAGTTCCAAAAATACTAACTCAGTAATACTATCTAATCACTTTCCTATTACTTCTTTTACTTGAGAGGAAGCCGCCTAAACATCCCTCCATGCCGCTCAGGGGATACGCAAATACATTTTTCTAGTATATGATAATTGTAGAGCAGGAACTGAAAAAAATATATCAAGCAGTGGGCAGTAAGTTGAAAAGCAGAAGCATATTGCTGCGTTTATTTTCCAAATTCCCAACTTTGCACATCATTGGTCAGTAGAGAGTGTTAACTTGCTTTTCCGTTGTCTCGTAATTCCAATGAAATTGGAAACCGTTACACTTCACTAAAAATTCCGAGATTAGTTTATAAAGGATAGTGTACTTCGTTTACTTCTAATAAAAAGACAAAACTATATGGTTTAGATTTATTGGTATTCTTGAACTTTACACGCTTTACTTCTTTTCACGCACGTTACGCAAAATAATAAAAAAAAGTGTCTATTTAAGCTAATAATAACTGACCGTGTCTACTCTGCGGGCCAAAATGAAGGCCCCGTCAAAGGCCATTTGTAATTCCAAATGCTCTGTAACAGGCCTGCGCAATATATACACACTCTGTGGCCCTACTCTCTTGAGCAGATTTCCCTAAAGTAGTATGGCCCTCGCCTTTCTTCGAATTGAGCAACTCTGCTCTATAATACTGGGAGTCCGCATTTTTTTTCACTTTTATCTGGCATTTTTGAAGTCTGCGAACATATAAATAATTTATAGAAATAAGAGAATCACTGCTCTTAAGTTCAAATTTTAAAAAAATGTAATAATGCCAGCAATGGTGTCTTCAAATTTTGTAGAACTGCAAAAGAATGGAAGTGGTAGTTTATTTTCCTGAAGTATAAAATACGAACCGAATGAATCGATGAGCAAAATGCACAATTCAGTTTGGCTTCATTTCGAGATGAAGGAATTTGAGTCATTGAATTACGCATTATATGGACCGTTTATTTTGAAAGTCCATTTTTTGTTGTTTCGAGAAAATTAAAGGTTAGACGCAATTTCTTTTATTGCCCAATTGTAAATTGAACAAAGCATTGGTATTTTTTAAGATATTAAATAAATAATAAATAAAAAAGTTTACACTAAATAAATCCCAAATTATGTGATACCTCATTTTTTTTAATGGACTTACACCACTTTCAAAATAAGCGATCCATATTGTTAAGTTTCGCAAATGAATAAATGTGTCCGAATACACAGCATGCTGAATGGTCGTAAGACAAAAATTATATTAGGTTATTAGTTTAAACATTGATCGAAGATACTAAAATGCGCATGGCTGCAGTTTATATAAAATTTTTGAAAATCGTTTTTCTTCATATTATTGAGTTTATTGAATCATTAAAGTTGAGAAAAGCGTAATCGCTATCAACAGCAAGTCCACATCATTAGAGACTGGCCAAGACGGGACAGTCGGGAAAAGTTTCCAAAAGAATTTGCAGTGGAAGTTATATTTTTTCTAAAACAAATTTTCTCTAGAGGTTAAACGAAAGAGGTAAACACTTTGATTTTATTTCTTCATTGCAGTAATAACTGAGGGCTTTAGCGAAATTTGTGACACAATGTAAAATGATTGCTAAATTTAGTAAATCTCATGTCATTATTTTTAAAAAAATGTAAACAGAAAAAATATCGGTCTATTATTATTTTATTAAATGGCCCTCTTCCTTTCCCCATAGCACCTCGCTGAGCCTCCAAAACTGAAATTGGAGCACTTTCCAGGTTGCGTAACGATACTCGTCTTTCACTTGAAATCAATGCACTTCATGTGACTGATTAAGTAAAAGCAAATGGCAAGATGTTGTGATTTTCTGAATGTGATTTACGCTTTGCTTTTACTCAAGTGTAAATTTTCGAAATTATATTCTAATTACAATTGAATTTCGTTTTTTTTTATCAAATAGATGGCAATCACGTCGTGCGGAAATCGTAGTGCATTTCTAAATATATCCCAGACTACCTAGCTCGGAACACTCTCTGTTGCATAACTCTTAATTACTCACTTTCCCTGGCTCCCTTTGAGCGGAGCGCGCCAAGAGTGTCGCCAAATGGCGCTACAGCAACCCCCTGGAGCGGGTGGTGCTCTGCGGTGCAGCGTGCGTCGCAGGGGCCGCGCGTCTCTGTGTGCGTCCAAGATGGCGGCCATCGCGGGCGGAAGGCACGTGGACTTTGCGTAGTGTCTGGGTCCCGATGCGATGCGATCTTCGCTGTCCTCATCCCCGCTAACCGGCTGTGAGGACCCGAGCCGGCTATGGCGGGCTGATCGGTCCCCCAGCAGGTCCTGTTGTGGAGAGACTGGTGGGGACCCGCTCCTGCATCCCCCCCACGACCTCCTTCCGCGCAACGACTCTGGACTCTTGGTCTGCGGATTCTGTGCGTCATGGGTGAGTCTCTAGCACGCGACACGTCCTCACTTCATTCACGTTTCACTCACAGCCAAGGCAGATGAGCATGCTTTCAATAGTTCACGAACCCAAGCAAAATTCCCTGCTATCAACGGGAAACCTTAATTATCAATTACTTCCGCCTATCACAAATATAGTGTCACTATTTCCGTCTATTGGCAATGAATACATAAACTACCCTCTCTGAAGTTATTGCTGTCTATATTTGTCGAGTATTAAATACCCCCCTAAGATTCACTTGAGATCATAGAACGCAGATCCTTTTTGTGCAACTCGAGTTCTTAGTTGCCTTTTTTTAATAAGTTCTTTACTTCATTTATTAAATAATAAATGAACTCACATACTACACACAGGGCTACATTGTCTCGCTTATTCCATAGAAACATATAATTCCTCAATCATTGCCTATAGAGTAATTACCACGCTTTGGATAAAATGTACTGGAACTGATTAAATGTCAGTATTAATTGTAGATGGTACAAGTCTAGTAAACCTTAGTTGTCTTCTCATTTACGCATGTCCTTTGATACATGTTTTGTTTTGGTTTTGTAATGCTTGCATTATCCTGCAATTCGGAGATTTGGCATGGAGGAATATGTAAATGCATATAAAGATCTCTATCCATTTACGCACCCCAAGTTAGTTAATTACTTTCAACTGTCCATGTCATTCACTTCCTGTAATCTCATTATGTTTGCTTCATTTACTGTAAATTTTTCCAGCTATTGAACTCATTAAGTTTTTAGATTATTGGCTTAACGCATTGTGCATCAATGCTGTAATGCTGATTTTTAGATTTTCCACCATCTATTGTTTTGTCATTAGTTCTGCATATATTTAAATAGGTAATAAGGTATATCAAAATTGTTAGGTAATTCAAATAGTTTAAAATAAATGATTGTATTCCTTTAGAATGTTTTGTTCATTTACTAACTGCGTATTTCTTTGAAGGAAACATTGAAAATTTAGGTAATAATAACAAATTTTGCTATCGTTCGTAATATAAAATTAAACTATTCAAAAATCTCTTTAAAGTCATACTTTAAAAACTTTATAATTGTATATCAGTATAGCCGATAATCTTTAGCGAAATTCTGAATTTAAATACAAAATCCTGAAGATAATATGTTCTCTCTCTCTCTCTCTCTCTCTCTCTCTATATATATATATATATATATATATATATATATATATATATATATATATATATATATATATATATATTTATTTATTTATTTATTTATACGTGTGTGTATTTTGCTTTGAGAAACAATTTTTAATTTTTAGAAAATATGTTGTATAATTCAAAATTACACGTAATTATAACTGTGTCTTTCATTCTTAATTATTAATTAATATAGTTATGACTTCATCAACTGACTTCACTATGAAAGTTTACAAATATGAAAGTATAAAGTGCTTATTTCCCTTTGCAAAATAAAACAATTAATTAAAAAAAGGAAATGATTCATAAAAATACAAAATTATACTCTTACACCGGTAATTTCAGAGTTTTCATAGAGTTCATAAGTCTTTCAGTTTTGATTTTTCTATGTGAACTATTGTGAATATTAGTTATTAAAAATCACGTTTGCTGCAAGTTAAAGCATGGGTAATATTTAAAAATTTTTTTTATGATAAATGCGTTAGTCTTTATTTAGTACTCTATTTTATTTCATCCAAATATACAAATTTAATCAAATGAATTATGAATTATCTAGCATGTAAGATAATACTGCCATGAATAAGAAAAAGATGTCCTAGATAGTGAAATCGAGGCAAAAAATTTAGCTTTACATGTTAATTTTATGTTAAATAATAATAATAATTTTAATTTAAGCTAAGCATATTCTATTTTATTTGAGTTACACTTGAGACTACAAATTAATTCTGTGGAAATTATATGCTTTATAAAAATTATCTTTCGCACTTATCCTGTGAAATACCTTTGTTTGGAAAAGGTGTTTTCTTGCACCAGCAGAATAAAACTGTCTCGTGGGGTGTCTGTTTAACTTGTAAACAACTTAGTTATGCTCCATAGCCTTCTCTTTATTATATTTGTTGTTGTTGTCTTAGCAGTCCAATCCATGTAAATTTGCATCATACTAGCATTATTAGTATGATGATATTTTAAATGTGTTGATATTTGTGATTGAAGCTAAACGTAATGTATTAGGTTGAGGCATAATTTCAGATGTGCTCTTACTCCTCTGAGTTTTTAAACAATTTTTAAACTAAATTTGCTATTCATCTTAAACTATCATAGCCTACCCCACCACAATTGCTACCTTTATCTTTAAGGAAATAATATAATCTGCAGGGAATAATAACGAATACTTTCCTCTCGATTCAGTATTATTGAGGACCTTTCACAAATACTTTAGGAATAACCATACGTTATTTTATTAGCGCTTTTTAAATTTGTTTTACTGAATATTCTATATTAATTCTCCTTTAATAGAAAAAATGATGCGTGAAACAAATTTTATCTAGATTTTAATGTAGTAGAGAAAGTCTCGTTTTTTCTATAGTATTTTATATTTTCCAAATAAAGAACTTTTGAAATTTAAACGAAGGTAAAATTATCCCAAAGCTTTGTAATTTTAACCCTGTACAGATGTAATTATCACGTTCTTCAAACATGAATTTTATGTTTTTGATATGAAATTATGTTGTGTATTATGAACGCTTAATATACATTATAAGGCAGCAGTTTTCGTTTAAGAACACCGAAAAAAATATTAATTTTCATTAGTAGGAAGTACTTGATTAACAATTATTCCTACTTATTAATTTAATGGGTTTAAAAATTAAATGGGCATCTTAGATCTAGGAGTAGTAATATGCAAAAATCTAATTTTTCGCTAACAGATGAAATACGTTTCATAAAAGGGAGCTATATATTTACATGCTATAAATTGCTTAAAAATATAAGTCGAAAACCTTCAACGTCAAATTTAAATGCATAAATAAATCATGGCAAAATTAAAAACCACTTTCCTGAGTATATAAATATCGTAGCTGTTTAGATTAAAAAGCTGTAGAGGGATTTGACCTATGAGCAATTTTTATTAAACAAAACCGTTCACGGTAGCATCTAATCCAAGGCTAGGGGAGAGTGATTTGGGTGATCCCCCTTCCCCGTGTGGGGAGAGAAAATGGCTTTTACAATGAGATTGGCATACGTTAAGACAAGGCGCGGGAGTGAGTGCGTATGCACTATGACGCTTTACCCCAGGGAAATTATTTGGATTCACCGCTGTATAATTCAGCGCGATGTTGTATATCATGACGCTGGAAATTTTTCGAGTGCAGAGTAGGTGACTTTTTCTGTGAATAATATCCACCGAAAGTAAAAGAAAGAAACAAGGGGCCTTGAATGGTCGCACTTTTACCGATCGATGTAGATGACGCAACGAAAGAGAAATAACTTTCAAGTGTGTATTGAAGCAAGACTGCACCCAATCACAGTTTTTGACATCGCAGATTCCCAGATCAGCCACATGGCAATACATTTGGTTTTGCGGTTGGGAGAGATAAAGCATAGATTGTAGTTGAAAATATGTGTACCCATTTTCATGTTTGCTTTGCTGTACGCAATCCAATCAAAATATTTTAGAAAAGAGTTTGTCTCGCACTTAAAAGAGAAGTTAACAGCCTTTTTAATGGAGTGTGTAAGCAGTGTTCTACACTGCTGTCTACCTTTTAAAACCGGAAATATTTCATTCAATTTATTTTAATCTTAAAAAAAAATGCTATCAAATAGCAGGGGAAATGGATGACTTAACGAATCGCAGAAAAATATCGCATACTTTTATTTGAGACAGAAAAAGAGAAATTAATAATATTTAATTAATTTGGTCACTTCTCCTCAGTCTGTTACATTTTAAAGAAATCTTAAATTATGAGTTACTGAACTCAACTAAAATTTTAAGAATCTGGTTGTCTTGCGTTAACTATCTTTAAAGCATAAGTATAGAAGGTAGATATGTTTTTCAATTCATTTCACGTGTGTTTCCATCTTAATTAATTCAGGAGTGGATTACCGGAAAGATACAGTTAGCATTATTTCATTATGTCTTAATCATGATTCGCAATTATATTAACGTAAAAAGTTTTGTTGTTATTACAGATCTTCTTTTATTTTTAATATCACTCTTCCTAAACACTTTGGGTGTACGTTCTTTTTCAATGCTGCTAACTGCTTACGTTATTCATTAATTAACACGCATTAAACGAATTAGTCTCTAAGGTTTAAATAAGTATATTGTTGTACAGACGTCCTATTACGAACAAACTACTGAATCCTATAAACTTATAATAAGAAAAGCACCACAATAGATTATGATTATAATACGTGTTATGTTTTTTATACAATATAGTGTAAATTATTAATTAAGAGAGTTTATAAACTACATTCTGAATACTAATTGGTTTTAGTCCAGTAGACTTGTAATGTGTATAGCCTCCTGGAACTGTAATATTTAAGATAAGGGAGTATTATATGTCTGTGCATTTAATAAAACCGATATTAAATACGTGATAGTACAAAATGCATAGAGCTGGATGGAGTCAATTGCAAGTATATGCACTCTAGGTAAATTGCGCTTTAGACTTTGACCCACAATCCGTTGTTGCCACTACGGTTCCCGGGGCTCACGCTTTCTGAGATCCCATTGAACACACGAAGGCAAGGCAGGAAATTGAAACTCAAACACAGAAAAATCTTATTTACAAACGTTGACACCGGCGATGGATCACAGGTCCTCTTTCGAGAAGGGTCTCCTTTAGCAGGCATAAGACTGACGAGCACAACGAAGCCTTCGAATCTGCATACTAGGCTGAGGCCTTAACCACTTAGCCACTAGGCGGTGACCGCAAAGTTTGATAGACGATTCTTTTTTCCGAGTCCAAATTGAGAGAAATTCCGCATTTGGAATTTCTTTCCCTCCAGCGTACTCAGGATCCCATATCAAGTGGGAAACCTGAACGCGGGAGTTACCTAATTCAGAAATTTGAGTCGGTAGGAACTTTTTAAAATAGTAAAGACATCATATTTAGTTAAGTACATCCTCAAGTTTCTTTCTTCAGATTTGGATAATTTAGTTGAAATATATACTGCCAATTTAGATATAGCTGGTTAATCCAAAATAGGCAATATTATATTACCTTAATTGTGCAAGTTATAAGATAACTTTTGAACTCTACAAAATCATGTTGATGTTCAGTATAATAGCTTAGCATAGAAGATTTTGTACAAATGAATACTATTTACATAATGGATCAAAAGAATACACTATATTGATTGGAAATAACCCTTTTATGACTCATGACATCAGGAATGTATTATGTTTGAAACAATATTTTAACGTTTAAATTTCCTTCAAACCAAAGATTGGAAAATATTTCTCACACGGGAAGTTTAAGTGAGTATAAAGGGAAAATGTACTTAAACTTATTGTCAAATAAAACCTTATTATTATTTTTTTAATTGAAGGCGTATTTTCATGTTGTGCTAATTTATACCTTTGTAACAGAAGAAATCTTGTAACAATTTTAAATTAGTTTATTGTTTATTAAACATTTCAAGATTATGAATTAAAATTGCAGTCATAAAATTCAAAATAAATGCGCTTTCCTGAAAGAAAGAAAAAAACGAAACAAATAAATAAATAAAACGAGTTTTTTATTGAACAATAAATAAACGTAACGTCATTTATACATCAAAATTATAATAACATCAATTATTAAATCAAAATAATCAAAAATATAAGCAATCAACGTCCTCCCTCAGCGGGCCGTGGTAAAATTATCAAACGTTGACCGGTCCGCGGCGATAGAGAGGTTGGGGAGCACTGTGATACAAGACCACCAGGAAGTTCTGCTTCCGGGTGAAACCCTCACCGGCCAGTGTAGAGTGCAGAAATCAGAAACTTTTCACACCCTAGACCAAACACCAGGGCGCCTCCATCCCAAAGCCAAGAGAATAGCCAGAGGACAGCAGGAACCGCTCAGGTCGGCTGACTGTGAGCCATTGCTGATAAGAACAGAAATGTTGAATAGTCGGAAAATTTGGAATGAGTTGCCGAAAATAGGTTACTTCAGGGGCTAAAGAATTAAGGAACACCAACGACGAACAAATAATGGGAGTGGTACGATTCTGAGAAACCAGGCTAATCAGGAGAGAACAAAAATACGATACCCTGCATCTCAAATGTTCTGCTCATTCTTTAATTAGAGCATCCTTCTAGCTCAATCCAGACATTTATATTTCAGGTTCAGTTATTATGAAAAAACGATCGATCCGATAAATTAATGAAAAGCTGCGATATTCTGAACGAATATTGCGGGAAAACGACGGATCGAGGAACGATCCATGCGGTCTGTTTCTGCTTGTTTTCTATGGAATTTATTCGGGACCGGATGAAATAAACGATGCATACAGGAAAACGATCGTTCGGGGAACGATCGATCGAGATTTCACTGTATATATATATATATATATATAAAACAGTTCCGTAACTGACTGACTCACTGACTGACTCACTGACATACAACGCACAGACTAAACCGCTGGACCTAAAGGGCTGAAATTTTGCATGGCGATTCTTCTTATGGTGTAGGGGTACACTAAGAAAGATTTTTGAAAAATTCTTGTTAGATTTTTTAAAATTAAATTTTTAAGCTGTTTTTGCAATTTTTTTTAAAGTTTGCATTTAAAATAATGATTTGAGCGTTATAAAATTTATATCACGCGAAAGATCATAAAAATTCCTTTAAAATGAAACCTTTTTCGAATCTTTACCTCGATTTTCTGATTTTTGGTGAATTTTGAAAATTAATTTTTAGAATTTAATTTATTAAATGCTGATCACGTGATTTCTTTTTCTGGTACTTTAAATAAATTTATCGTCACGTGCATAAAAACTAAATACACAAAAAATATTTTTTTTTTCTTTCTAATGCAGCAGACGATTGGATATTATAAAAAAAAATAAATATCCCTCACGATTTTTTTATAAATACCCAACAAACACAGAAGCATCGGGCCGGGGTCGGAAGGTTCCGGCCAGCCGATTTCACCACTGCCGGGCCGGCGCATTAGGTCAGTATCGTTTCCGTCACGGCTGTGTCCTCTCGCCCGCGACTACCCCGTCGACTGCCGGGCCGCTTCCGGTAGGATTCGAGCCATCGTTCATCCGACTACGAACCGTTAGGCAGCCGCGATTAAGCCATCGATGCGGACAGATAGCCGGAACGTAACCGGAGGTTGACGGGCCGGTTACGGGAGCAATAATTGGTGTCGACATACCGTCATCTACCCATCTCGTAAACAGCAATGTGCCGTAGGTCCGGGCATCATGCCAGCATTCTACCAGAATCGGACCGCCGGCATTTTTTCTAAGTTTTACGTAGGACCCTTTTGTTTATATGCTTTTTATTATTATTTATTTCATTGACGATTAACCTCTGATATCAACCCTTTCACTTTTATTTTTTTTGCCTTCATATTTCTAGCATTTTTTCCAGTTTTGCCTTATGTATTTTTAGGTATTACCAAATACTGATCTTTGTTATTACCTAAAAATTTGTATATGAATCACTAGTTTACTTGTTAGAACAAAACCTCATTTTGCATTAAGATACATTTACCCAAATTTGAAAGTTAAGATAACATTAATACCAACCATTAAAGCTAAATCATCTTTCCACTCGATCTAAGGTTACAGTTTGTTTTTTTTAAATTTAGAATGAGATTATAGTACGTAAAACAGTACTACTTTAATAATTAACCCAAAAAATTTGTACTTCCCCAGTATAAAATTTATTAACATAATTTGATAAATTTATAAACATAAATTTGATACATTCTTCAAACCTGAGTAATGTGTAGTGTGTATGATGAAGCCCATCTTTGTGAGCTTGTGAAAACTTGCTCAGAATTTATTTAAATTATTTTTTGGTGTAGAGTTAATAAATGCTCTACAGATAAGAAAATTATTTTTTGCATAGTTTTGTGAATTAAAGAGTAATTCATTAAATTCTTATGTCATTTTAAAAAAATATTTTCTTTTCTATTATATTGGACTTAATATCCAACACTTGATAGTACTATTTTTGAGAAATAGTACTATGATAGTAATATCTTCTATTGTAATTTTGAGAAAAATTATACACACACATGTTTTTAAATACAGAAAAGAGCTGGTTTAAAGTAAAAATAGTTTATTTAGAAAGTACATAGCACATTTACACAATTTTTTTCTATATTTTCTACAAAACAGGATCCTTTCGCTGTACCTCTGGCTCCATCTTTACAGCATCTAGGGAAAAAAAAGAAAGAGAAAATCAGTTCATAAATTTATGTGAAAGGAAAATGACTCCCATCCCCAGATATAATTTATGAATCAAAAGAATTTATTTAAATTATTTTTCTATGTAGAGTTAGTAAATGCTCTGCAGATAAGAAAATTATTTTTTGCATAGTTTTGTACATTAAAGGGTAATTTATTGTTGTAAAAATAGTTGATTGTTGAAAGTAGTTGAAAAATTCATTGTTGATAAAGTAGAATTAAATAAATCCAATTAGGAAATATAAATTCTGAGACAGGGGTTTAAAAAAACTTGATACAAAACAGCACCCAACACGTGAGTGCAGTTTTAAATCTGTTGTCATTTTATTGATAACTACTTCCAAGAAGTAAATTCCTACCACATTTTTTTTGTAAAACCAATTACATACTGTGAAAACTACATCATGTAAAAAATATTTACTTGATTAAATAAATATACTAATAGAAAATAGTTATAAAATATTTGTTAAAGAGTATTCCCCTTTTCACTAAATTTCTCTCTGTACAGTAGAAAATCCAACTATGTCGATTAATTTGTTATTATAGATATAAATAAAATAGGGTAGATTGCCTTGATAAGAGTACAATTAAGTTTTTAATGTTGAGCATAATTTCAGCTCAACGTTGAAAGCTGAATCAGAGACTTGTCTATAATGACACCAAAATTTCCTCTTCACTATTGACAATAATGCTGTTGAAAGTAGAGAAACACAAGAATAAAGATTGAATGCTAAGTAAAACATTAGCATACAAAATCTTAAATTTCTAAATTTGATTACAACATGCCATAGAGAGCATTAATACAGATGCTGGGTCAGATTTAGAAATTTAAGATTTTATATAGTATTCAATCTTCATTCTTGTGTTTCTTTACTTTCAACGTGAGAGTGATTCTCGATAGTGAAAAGAAAATTTTGTTGTCATCTCAAGTCTCTCAGTCAGCTTTCAATTATTGTACTCTATCAAGGCATTCTAATCTATTTTATTTATATCTGTAATAACTAATCATTTAATTGACAGGATTGAATGTCTTACTGTACTGAGAAATTTAGTGAAAAGGGTGAATACTCTTTAACAACTAATCTATTACTATAATAATGAATAAAGTAAAACTTTATTATATGATGTAGCTTTCACAGTAATTGGTTTTACAAAAATTGTGGTAGAAAGTAATTTGGGATACTAACTTCTGCATAGTATTTTAATAGAGCATATCTTTTGTTACTTAATTGTCAAATTATGGTGGGGATCTGTGTATAAAATATTTTTTTATTTGTGAGCAGCTGTTATTAGGGATAACCACAGTAAAAAATTATTCAAAATATACTATTTAGATTCAATAATTATTAACAATTGTTATGATATATTGTTTGATTAGTCTAGGTTAATTTGAAAAATGAGGTGGGTAATATTGACTAGCTGTCAATGTTGAGTGAAATGGCATAGATTATATTATAAAGCGTGAAAAAACACTTAGACTTTTTGAACCAAGCTTCTAACCCAAATTTAAGTTTTTAAAAAAATATTTTGCTAATGAGAGTATTTTCACAGATCTTAACAATGGAATAGAAAACCCGTATAGTCAACAAATTCATGGATAAACGATTCAGTTCTAAAAGCAAAAAGCCTGGTTTCTGTATACTGTTGTAACATGATTATTATAAAAGTATACAGAAACCAGGCCTTTTGCTTTTAGGGCTGCATCTTTTATCCATGACTTAGTTGACAATACAGGTGTTATGTTCCATTCCTTAGATCCATGAAAATATTTCCAATTTTAAAAGTTTCATTAAATTTTTTTTAAAATTTTGGTTAGAAGTTCGGTTTGAAAAGTTAAAAGTATTTTATTGCACTTTGTAAAATAATCTATGCTACTGCACTCAACATTGACAGCCAGTCAATCTTTGTATGCTTGCATCATTTTTCAACTTAACTTAGATAAACCAAATAATACACCATAAAAAAACCTACACACTTGCAAACATAACCTTATTATAGTCAACAATTATTTAATAATTAACTGAACCTAAATAATATATTTTGGAATATTTTTTTACTGCCCTTATCCTTACACTTTATAATAACAGCTGCTCACAAAAATATATTTTATGTGACAGATCTCCACCAAAATTTGACAATGAAATAATAAAATTAAATACTAGGCAGAAGTTAGTATTCCAAATGACATTCAACTACCTATTAGCTCATCAACGAATAATCTAATACATCTAAAAGCAATATTATTATTATTATTACTTCTGTAAGGAATTATGAATGAACCTCTAACTACTTCTCATGAAATTCTGATAATTAAATTAAAAATTTTTTAACATTAACTATCAAGAGTAAAATAACCCTTGGCATTTTATATCTTTATAATATAAAAATATAAAATTTTTTTTGGTAAGCAGTTATGATAAAAGACTTTCACAAGAGTCACGGTTAACTGAAGTCCCTGAACTGCACTTTCAGACATACCTAATACTTTAATAACATGCTTGCCAGTTAAAAATATAATGAATAAAGGAAATCAATATCAATCCACAAATTACTGCAACCAAAGTTTATGAAAATGTTCGGATTAGCGTATAAAATATACAAAGAGAAATTTGAAAATTTGAGTTGTTTATTAATTAAGAATTATGTAATAAAAATATTTTTTTATGGTTTTTCATAGAAAAATTCAAATTTAAGTACAAAAAATAAATTTAAAAAAAATATATTATCAACTTTGTGATTTTGCCCACAAGTTCACTGCTGAAAAAAATAAAGGATATCTAGAGAATAAAAAAAAAATGGGTTCAGTGAGGTTAAAATGAACTTACAGATTATGAATCGAGCACACTGCCAAGTGAGTTGTGGAATCTTTTCATGGAAATCACAATGTGAAGATGGATTCCAGTTTCAGAATTCTGTAAAGAAACCAATATTTTCTTACAATGCCATAATAAAAATTAGAGTGATTTGTGACACCAAGAAGCATTGAAAAGCAGAGTTCATTATTTATTTATTTATTTTACAAATGCCACACACTACCAAAAATAGCACCTATGCAATCAGTGCACGTGCTCTCCAATACTTCTCAACAAGATCAGTAAAACATTTTAGTGCAGAGCACTCGTCTATTTGCTTATCAGTGAAATAAAAAAGGTAGTATGACCCCCTTACATGTATACTTTGGACCATAGGCGTAGCGTGCTTCTAACATTTGGGACGGATACAAATTGAATTCAGCTAGGGCCCTTCTCAGCGCATTGACTACCGATCAATCCTTAAAATTTGAAATATGATTTTTTGAAATTGAGTAACAATAGAATTGATGTTTGAGTAGTATTCAAAAAGTTATACAATGAGAAAAATAAATGTAATATAAATAAAAGAAGAAAAAAAATGTAGCATGCTTCTAACATTTGGGACGGATACAAATTGAATTCAGCTAGGGCCCTTCTCAGCGCATTGACTACCGATCGATCCTTAAAATTTGAAATATGATTTTTTGAAATTGAGTAACAATAGAATTGGTTTGAGTAGTATTCAAAAAGTTATACAATGAGGAAAATAAATGTAATATAAATAAAAGAAGAAAAAAAAATGTAGCATCGAATTTTTGTTATGGATCATATCATTGTTAAAAACTATGTTAGGGCTAAAGACATAATCGGTATTTTCAGTGTCACAGTTTGAAAAAAATGGGAAAAAACCAACTTTTTAAAAAGTTTTCTACAATTTTCTGATTTAACTGAACCAAAAATTTCTCCTCACATGAATTTTCAAATCAGATTAAGTGAAAATTACACATAATGGAATATGCACTGAGCATATAATTTAATACCAAAAATTGCCTGGTGATTAAAAGTTGAGAAGTAATCAGACTTTCAATGTGCTGAATATGTTTAGCACAATATTTAAATAAGACTTTAATATACATGAACTAGATTACTACCTCGCAAAACTTCCAAGAAACAATTTCAACTAACTATTGTATAACTTTCCATATAATTTGGCTTTCCATAAAACTCCAACTGATGTTCAGAATCAGTTGAGTTATTTTTCAGGCACAACTTTATCAACATATTTAATTATGAAACTTTGAGAAAGTAAAGACAATTTACAATGCATTTCCCCCCATTTTTTAAACAGCTAAACAAGATGCTCAGTGGAATTTTAAAAAATTTAGTACAAATTTAGTACAGGATCAAAAATATAAAATAATGGTCTATTAGGATTTGAAGGATGATTATATACTTAAACAAGGGGGGTAGCAAAATAGGATATTGTTTAATAATAAAGTCAGTTGTTCAGTCAAGAAGTCAATTATTGTATTTTGATGATCAGAAATTTTATGTCTTAGAACATCAAGCAATTCAATTACCACATTTAATACATTTTCACCATCACTCATTACTGTTTTCATTTAATCCAAATTCTTTATATAAGTATTAAGACTTAAAATGGAATAAACATGTTTAACAGAGAGAAAAATTTATGGCATGCATAAAATTAAATTTTACCAAAATTTAAAATTACTTAGCCCATTAACTAATGATCTAATACATCCAAAAGCAATTTCCTTTTTACTACTTCTGTAATGAATTATCAACGAACCTCTAACAACTTATCAGGAAATTCTAAAAATATTTTTAAAATTTTAATGTTAACCATTAAGAATAAATAAAGCTTGGCACTTCACATTTTCATAATATAAATATCATTTTTCTGTTATTATAAAAGACTCTGTAAACCAGGCGTTTTGCTTTTTGGAACTGTATCTTGTATCCGTGAATTCATTGATTATACAGGAGTTCTATTCCATTATTAAGAAAGGGTTATTTCATTCACTTATCAAACACACATTTTGATATAATAAACCACAACTCACAATGGATGTCTTATCTACAATTTTATAAACAAACTTTGTCTATGAACACATTTTATATTTTCTAAATAAACCTTGGCATTTTATAATTTTATAATATAAATCTCTTTTTTTGGCAAGAGTTAAAGTCTTTCACAAGAGTCTGTGTTAACTGAAATCCCCGGACTGCACTTTCTCACTCACCTAAAACCTTAACAACAAGCTTCACAGTTAAAAAAGAATAAATAAAGAAAATCAATATTCTATCCACAAATTATTGAGACCAAAGTTTATGAGAAAGTTCAGATTAGCGTCTAAGTTAAAAAAACTAATTTGAAATTTTTAGTTGTTTAATAAATATTTTTAGTTTTTTTCATAGAAAAAATTTAATTAGTTAAAAATAAATCTAAAAAAATATTAAAAACAGTGATTTGGGCCACAAGTCCACTGCTGAAAATAAAAGTATATCTCGAGAATAAAAAAAGGTAGGCTCAGTGGCGTTAAAAACTTACGCAGGTTATGAGATCCAAGTGGTATTTGTCTTTCAAGCCTGAAGCTCTGAATAGATTTCAGTTTCAAAATTCTGTAAAAAAACCAATATTTTCTTATAATGCCATAATAAAAATTTAATGTTTTATCAAACCAAGAAGTATTGAAAAGTAGAGTTCTTTATAAACTTGCTTATCACTAATATAAAAAGGGGAAAAGAAACTAATTTTACCCTTTATATATATATATTAAGCCAATAAGTTCACATTTATTTTGCACAGCATGACAACAAAATAATTTCCAAAAGACCTTTAGAGATGAACAGCTTATAGATAGTTATTGAGAACATTCTCAGATTTATAAAAACTCTTATCGTACAATATCTATTACAATAAAGCAATTTTTTGTATGTACACATTCTGATAATCTACAAATCTATATACTTATAAATATATAATTTAAAAACATGGAATGCAAATTAATAAGTTAAGAAACAATTTATGTATCTAAATAGTCTATTTTGGAATAATTTTCACTGCCATCATCTCTAATAACACTGATAAAAGTGATTTCAAACACGATACAAATTAGAAAATTAAATGCACGTGGCATCTATATTGACACAAATTTAAAACTCTAAACTTCTCATTACTCCAGAGGTTCTTTGAATGAATTCAGGAATACAATGGAGTTCACATACATACAAAAATTAATAATTCTTGAAAATATATATACACTCAATTGCAAGAATATATACACTCAGTTGCAAAAAGTATGCACCATTATGTTATTCCTAAAGAGTGAAATTGTTTTATTTTATATCTTCAGAGAGAGTAGAAATATAATCTAAATATCAAAGCCAGTTCAAAATATTGATTAATAGCAATTGAAATTCAAAATGTTCCTTAAATAAGCTTTTTATTTAATGAGATATTCAAGATAAAAAAATGCTCCAATATTTGCTATTGTTTCAATATTTACTTGACATGTGGATACTGATTAAACAATATTTTGATCTGGTTTTGAAATTTTGAATATATCTTTGCTCTCGATAGACATAAAGAAATTTCACCCAGTAGGAATAACATATACATATATAGCAATTGAGTGTACACATAGAACATTATAAATAGAATTTTAAAAAAATTATATTTTAAGGCTATTAAGATTATACATGAAAAATACCTATTAGTGTTTAGCATTTAAATTAAAATATATAATTATACTAAATACATTCTTTTAAATTATGAACACAAAAATTTTAAGAATATTTGTTCTTTATTTCTTTATAATGTATAAAATGCAGTGTATTTTATAAAGTTTACTCAAAACACAATTTGATAAGGAATTCAATAGATCCTTTTGTATGATTTACAAGTTCATTTTTAGAATCTTTTATAATGTGGAACGTTTTTGAATCCATCTTTTAACATTTAGACATGGATAATTTGTTGCCTATTGATACCTGGCAATAAGAACATTGTAAAATATATTTAATAGGAAAATGGACAATTTTTCCACCATTGAATACTATGCATGAATTTACTATGGAGGAATCATGTGTAACTGATTTATCAATCCAGTAGTAAAAAAATGTTTAATTTGGATTAACATATTAAAAAAAATTTCATTATAATTTTCTTTCAAATTTCTTTAAAGAAATAAAATGGAAAATATTATACTGGAAATGAAAATACATTTTTATTTTTCAACTATGTAGATTTGGAATTGATATTTGTGTCATGTATTTTATACTTTCTAAAGGATATAAAAATCTAAATAGTGCGTACAAATTACAATTCTAAATATTAATTTAATTAGCAAATACTTAAGACTTTCACAAGAGTCCATTTACTTCCTTTGTCCATCTAAAATATTAACTGAAACACGAATCTTAAATTATTCCGAAACAAAATGTTTTTATTTATACATACGAAAGTGCTCGTAAGTGCCATAAGTATTGCTAATTCAATACACTCAGTTCAGTAGAGTTTGATCTGAAATATGGTCAATTCATATATAACTTGGATTAAAACACTATCTTATAACAGAAATAGAATAATGTTCACTATGTAAGGGTGTTAAATAAAATCTAAAGGCAATAATTTAAGACTAACGAATGAAACTTACTTGTGGATTAATTTCAACGAACTTGTAATCAATCTTTAATGGCGCTTTTTCAATCACGTGCAACTGAATGTCCAATCAGATGACACTAGTGCATTGTAGTATGACGAGGCGAAAAAAAAGATGGTTTGAAATTTCATTATGCTATAGCTTTCAAAAGCTGCCTTTTGGTATTGAATATAAAATTTTATTGCTCTACTGAAATATTTTTCAGGTGCTTCAAAATAGATATTTTTGTGAAAAGAGATAAAATTCTTTTTTTCTGTTTATTTTATGGTATATTAAATTAATAATATATATTTTTTGTAAATAAAATATTCAAAATATTTTTACAAGAAACTTAGGTATTTCTAAGTATTTCTAATTTTTAGATGTCATTACAGAACAACTGATTTTGTAGAATTTCGCAATTTTCATCATCTTAATTTTACAGTAGTATATTCTTATAATACACATTGGAATGAAAAAAACAATTTTTAATTAACGGACCTTAGTTAAAATAAACAAATCACATTTATTTAGAAAAATATTAATGTAATGTCTTTAAAGGCAAAGTGTTATTTTGAAATAAACATTCATATTTTTCAAAAGTCCATAGTAATCATACATGGTTTGCTTTACTTATTTCACTGACACATTGAATTGCTTTCTGTTTGTCATCAGAAATATGCCTCTTCATAGGAAGTCCTGTTACTTTAACATCATTCCATTCAATCATATCAATATAATCCTTGGCATCAAAGTTTATACGTTGAAATAAAAACTTTTTGATGCCACCTTCATTTTCAGCCCTTGCTTTTAGATTCCGGGGTAATCCAAGCTCTCTCTTACATGACTGCGATCATCTGATATCATACAAAGGACGAGATTTTCAGAAGCAGATTTCTGGCACTGGAAAATGTATATAAGATAGCATAATAGCATTTTTCAATGACAACAACCAGAATTTAAACATTACTGTAATTGGAATGGGTGGAACTGCCGTGAACACTGGATTGAATAATGATGTGGTTCGTTTATTTGAAAAGGAATTAAGAAGGCCACTGCAGTGGTTGATTTGTCTATTTCATGGAAATGAACTGCGCCTACGTCCTAATTTGGAGGAGAAATAGGTAAACAACTAGAAAACTGCTATGAACTTCCAGTAATTGAATTATCACCTATTGAAAATGGCATTCCATTACTAGAAATTAAGGATGATTTAAGTGTGGACCCAAAATATTTGTTAGAAATGTCTAATGCAATCTCTGTTGGAAGGTGCTCTTCTGATTTGTCTATGAGAAATCCAGGAAAACTTTGTTATTCATGATAGCTTACATTAGCAAACCGAATACTTCACTTGTATGTGGGAACAGAATGTACTGCAAAAAAAATCTCCGAATACTGACTGAGTACATTTTGTAAGTATATGCATCTGTTTCGTTTCACATAAAGCGGAAACTATCTTATATCCATGGATCGAAGCACTTGTGGAAACTTGTAAGCTATTCACGTTACCTCCATCAGACTCTTAAAAATGTAATTGACCCAGTCATTCAAAGAAATTCGTACTTTGCTGCTTCTGAAAATCTCCTCCTATGTATGATATCAGTTGATCGCAGCCACGTAAGACAGCTTGGATTACGCCGGATTCTAAAAGCAAGGACTGAAAAATGAAGGGGGCATTGGAAAGTTTTAAGTTCAACGTATAAACTTTGATGCCAAGGATTATATTGATATGATTGTACGTAAAGATGTTAAAGTAACAGAACGAGGCATATTTCTGATTATAAACTAGGAAGCAAAATAATCTGATCAGGAGAGTCAACGTACTGACTTCAGCAATTTTCCATGTCACACACAAGCAGTAGAAAGGATTGTTAAATTCGTTACCGAGTCACCCTTACCCGTCCGTGGCACTTCTGCAAGAGTTGCATTGATAAAAACGAAAATACATTCTCAAAAGATAATGCCAAAATTTAATAATAAAAAACAAAACAAAACACAATTCAATGTGTCAGTGAAATAAGTAATGGAAACCATGTGTGATTACTATGGACTTTTGAAAAACATGAATTTCTTTTTTTTTCAAAATAACGTTTAACATCCCCAATCTCAAAGAACTTTTTAATCTTATGCACAGTAAGTGTGCGTTTAAATTTTCTTCTACACCCACTTTTGATTATATTCCTAAATCTGAAAAAGTTAAACCTCTGAATCAGGCTGATGAGCTTAAAGCAGGGTGTTTAACCTTTTGCAGCATCTGGGCCACATGGTAAATTTTTTCAAGGCAGGCGGGCCGCATAAAAAAGTCAACTACATTCAAAAGTTTAGTTTTATTATGAAAATGAAAAATACATTGTATATGTAATGTATAAAATATTATAATCTTGGTATGCAATGTGATGTGGTAATTTTGAACGAAATCGAACATAATGTGATTTTTTAAATTTGGGTTAGTCTAAAGCGAATTGCTCTCGACTCTAACTTAACTAGCATTAATGATCGAATCAATCTCTCTAACCAATTTTCTATCCTAGGAAACTGTCGTAATCCGAAGGAAAGAAATTCCCGCTGCTAATGATGAATTTCCTGTTAGGCGGGAAACCAAACCTGAGCCATGTTTTTTTTTTTAATGGCGGAAGGGTAAAAAGATACCCTCAAGAAAATGTACAACCTAGTCAAAATTCAATATCCCAAATCAATTTCATGAAACTTTCTCAAAATCTTATCTGAAAACATTACTGCAATTGGATTAATATCGGACCTTTCAAAATTACTTAATTTACTTACGCATTGAATTTTTTTGGAAAAAAAATCCCAAAACCGAACGACGACTTAAAAATTAAAAATTTATGTTCCGATCTTAATATTTCAAATCTTACCCAGTCCATTAATTGTTCACAGGTTAATTCTGATAGTGTTATTCTGATAGTGTGGTTTCTGATAGTGTTTAACATTTTTCCTTTATTTTTCTGTTCCATGCGAGGCAGTTTCCTCTTATTGAAGTTCCACACTTGATACCCTATCAGGGAATGCTGGTGTGGGGCGTTCGTTTTTGCTTCCCATGCTTCAGTCCTCGGTTCGATCCTGCAAAGTGCAGTTCTGTTATCTGTACTCACGGATGTTCAAACCTGCCAATTTAATTTATTAAATATAACTTACTTATTATTTTAAACTTAATTGCCTTATTTTTTATTTCTAACATTTATTTAAACTAATTTTTTTGCCTTTTTTTTCTTATTGTAAATATTATTTCTCGTATCCTGATTCAATTACAAAAAAAAACAATGTAATATATATTCTTCAATGTACGTACTGAGGATAAAGGGTCTTATTTTTTGATATTTTTTGGTGTCTCATGACATCTACTGTCTATGTCTCTGACATTACATTACATTAATATTTTTCTAAATATGTGTGATTTGTTTATTTTAACTAAGGTCTGTAAATTTAAAATTCTTTTTCTTTCATTCAAATTTGTATTATAAGAATATGTTACTGTAAAATTAATACGATGAAATTCGAGAAAAAATTCTACAAAATCAGTTGTTTTATAATGGCATCTAACAATTAGAAATACTTAGAATATGTAAATTTCCTGAAAAATATATTTTGAATATTTTATCTACAAAAATATATATTATTATTTTAATATACTATAGAAGAAATTTAAAAAAATACAAATTTTATCACTATTTCCTCTCTTATAAATAAAGAGTGGTGAAACAAGGACCCATTTTTAAGTAGATATTTAATTTCTCCAGTAATATATAAAATTGAAACTAATTTTCATCTGTTTTTATAAGCTTCTAGGGAGTTAAAAACATACACACAGAATACAATCTTTACATACAAGGAAAATTATGTGAATTTTCACATAATACAATTATACAATTTCACATAATACTTTTCACATAATACAATCTTTACATACAAGGAAAATTATGGGAATTTTCCGCGTAAAAGAAGTTTCACAACAATGAAATAAATATTTTTGAAAAGTCTGTTAAATTTAATCTTCGCCTTCCCTTTCAAATCCATAATTCTGATGCAGATATCTGTTACTTGTGGTTACGAATCGGAGGTACAGTTCCGGGACGATGCAGGGTAAACGATTTCGGTGCGATTCATATCAACCCATAACAGGCCCTGAAACACGTAAACGGAAAGCGTTTCCCCTTCGGAGGTTCGTAAACAACCCGCCAGTGGCCCGACAAAATTCTCCCGTACTTGTCGTTCAACCGGTGCCTCCAGCACTGGCCCGATAAGCTGCCGTCAGTCCTGTGTTTGTTGGGTATATATATATATATATATTACATCAATTGTATACCTTGATCGTCGTATTTATTAGAAATATATATATTTATTTTTTTTTTGGCATTAATTGCATACATTGACCGTTGTATTTGATTTGAATGCACTCCGTAGCGAAGTGCGGGTTTTCAGCTAGTTTAAATATATTTTAAGAATGATTTCGCTTCAACCGAAAAATTTGTTAATCCGAAAACGGTCTGGTCCCTATCATTTCGGATTATCGGAACTCTACTGTAGTATATTATGTTTGCGTGTGGGAGGGGGGCTGTGTGTACAAGAATAAAAAGATGCCTCCTCTCTGAAAAAAAATTGACTGATAAAAGATAAATGTCATTACATCTGACATTTTATTACCCATTAAAATCTGATCGCTATAATTCCTGTTTTAGTTAGAACACAAGTCATCTTTCAAAGGAAAAGAAAAGAAACAAGAAAGAGAAAAGAAGGTAAATGAAAATTAAAAAATAACTTTTCGAAGGGAAATAAAAATGTTGATGAAATTTAAACGGAATGAAATTCACAAAGAATTTATGACCTGCAATCGAAATTTCTCCTCTATAATATCCTGCGAGTTGCGCAGTTAAGATGCGCTGCAGTGTCACATTTCACTGGCCGCCAAACTTCAAAATTTTTCATTTTCCGTTGAAACCTGTTTGCATACTTTTTTTTTTGTCTAAAAGTGTATATGAAACTATGTAATAATACATCTTCACGAGTTTCCCACCACCACATTCCCATACATGGCAATTGATCTAAAACTGCAACTCTAAAATTTAAACGTAGAAAAACATAAGTGGATCAATAAAATGAATAATTTATATATCACGCCATGAACTTAAGCAAGTGAATGAAAAATACTTTTTTGGCATAACTAACACACGCACACACATATACATAAATATATATCTATATATATATATATAACAGTTCCGTAACTGACTGACTCACTGACTGACTGATTGACTGACTGACATACGACGCACAGACCAAACCGCTGGACCTAAAGGGCTGAAATTTTGCATGGCGATTCTTCTTATAGTGTAGGGGTGCACTGAGAAAGTTTTTTGAAAAATTCTTCTTAGATGTTTTCAAATAAAATTTTTAAGCTGTTTTTGTAACTTTTTTTAAGTTTGCACTTAAAATAATACTTTGAGGGTTATAAAATTTATATCACGAGAAAGAACACAAAAATTCCTTTAAAATGAAATCTTTTTCGAATCTTTACCTCCATTTTCTGATTTTTGGTGAATTTTTACAGATTAATTTTTACAATTTAATTTATTAAATGCTGATCACGTGATTTCTTTTTCTGGTACTTTAAATTAATTTTTCGTCACGTGCATAACAACTAAATAGACAAATTTTTTTAAAATTTTCTTGCTAATGCGGCAGACGATTGGACATTATCCAAAAAAATATTAAAATACAGTAAAAGATAGGATCCTCAAACTGTACTATATTCTTTAGTATGTCCTATTAGATTTAATCTGAATATTTTTTTCTACATTATTTTATCTATAAAAATATCCCTTACGATTTTTTTATAAATATATAAATATATATTTTGTTTTTTCTTACATCAACTGTATACATTGATATATATATATATATATATATATATATATATATATATATATATATATATATATATATATATATTGACCGCATACATTGACCGTTGTATTTAATTTGAATGTACTACGTAGCGAAGTGCGGGTTTTCAGCTAGTATATATATATATATATATATATATATATATATATATATATAAATTATTAAACCAGTTAATTATTAACTCCCTATATATTAAATAACAGTTTATGTCTCATTATAAAAGTTTGGATAGTAACTAGTGCTTCTAATAATTTTTATATTGTACCTAGTAAAAAATGGCTTTAAGATCTTGATTTAAATGAAATTCCAAAATTAAAAATCGTTTTGTTATCTATGTAATATCAAGCATAGTTCTTGAACCTTAATAAAGTAATTTTTTTCAGTATGCAACAGTTATAATGTACAAAGAATCTTAATTTTAAAGTTATATGATTCAATAGATAGTTCAATTTTGGTACTAGACTATCCTCACTATTCAAGAGAGGGCATGACTGAAAAAAATACGATATCTACCTTAAATAGGTAGGTCTTGTAATATTCGTGCAAATCTACATTTATTGTTTTGTGCACATTACTGAACACTATCAGTTGTTTATATGTACAGATTTATAGATGGCATAATTCTTATTGCATTCATTCATAACTTCATTGACTTAAATCTCTAGCCTTATAGCCTTATACTCTTAAATAATAAAAATTTGAAACTTAAATTTCTAAATCAAAACATTTTAATCCTTAATAGTAAGACAAACCATGATATCTTATTATTAATGAAAAGAATTTATTTTCATTGACTTTTTTTGCGCAAAAGAATTAATTAAATATTTTAAATCCATAAATTTTAACATTTCCTATACGTATTAATAATTTTTTAACAATCACAAACCAGTTATTTAGAGTTAATAGAATATTAACATTCGATGATAATTAAATAATTATGCAACAAATTTTTGAAAGACTAGGAAATAACTCCAAACTTTAAAGTTGCTAGTTTATTTTCTAATATTCTCGATGTATATGTTCTGGATTTTATCATTTACTTTCTGTTTTATTTCTATTTATTTTTTTGCATTATTGTTATCTTGTGAACTTTCTGTCCCTTTTTCCAGTTTCCTTGGAATATGATCTCAGTTTTCTATTCAGTATGATTTTAATGAATTATTTTATGTTCCCTTTGTTTGTGGGGAACCTATTTATAAATTTACTCCTAATTAGCTACTAAACTTACTATAGTGTATATGCACAAGTTCTTTACTGGCTCAGTGTTCTGTATCACATCTGAAAGGATATTAACATAGTGATAGACGTGTGAGGGGTCCTAATTCGTGCCATCTCAATGCCCCCCATACCATTACTGAGGGACAGTCCCTTGTTGACATGCTGGATTCATTGATTTATGGCGTGTTCTTCACAAGCTTCGATGCTTTCATTCAAAGTACACCCTTTAAATGGTAGATTGTAAAAATCTAAACTTTGCATTTATCTCCGAAATGCCATGACCCATCTCACGAACATGAATTATACCTCTTTGAAATTCGCTTAAATCATGATCACCTGTCATACTCATCTCTTAAGGCTACCACAGATGTCTGTCTGTTTATACATCCTTCTTGCGGACCAAACCGTTACCGAGAAAGTGGATCGTATCCAACGTATTTCGAATGGGATAGCCTATCCCAATTATTCTGGCCCTTCATAGTATGTATATATATATATATATATATATATATATATATATATATATATATATATATATATATATATATAGTGGAATCTCGATCGATCGTTTTCCGAATCATCGTTTTCCCGTATGTGTCGTTTATTTTACCCAGTCCTGACCATCATATTGCTTTGTTATGTTCCCGCATCTATCGTTTTTCGCATTTATCGGTCAGTTCAGTCGGTCCCTTGAGAAACTATAGACCAAGATTCCACTATATATATATATGTGTGTGTGTGTGTGTGTGTGTGTGTGTGTGTGTGTGTGTGTGTGCGTGTGTGTGTGTAACTATAGAAAATCCATAATTCTCTCCTTTAATAGACCCACAAAGAACGAATATAAATTATTGCATGTTAAATCTTGTTTGTTGGTGATTTTCTTTATTCGACGTAAGAAATTTATCGTGTTAATTGATGGCTGATAACTTTTTTTGATGCAATGTCATTTCTATTATGAAATGTTTCATGCTTCTTACAAAATTTACATTTTAAGGAATAAAATCAATTAAGAGGGGAAAAATTCATCCATCATTCTATACTTTTGCTATAGAAAGAAATAATATCAATTTAATTTACATCAATGGAACTGTTAAGCATTTATTTTTCTGAAAAGAAAAATATAATTGCCTATCAAAGATTTTACAGAATTTACGTCTTTTTCGTCTGCGAACTCTTAATTAAATGATGGGATAAATCATTGCGGAGGGAATACTGTAATGTCACAGGGATATATAAATGTATCTATAGATCAGTGTGTAAGCATTTGTTAAGGATTTATCAGTCCCCTGATAAATCCACTGTGCACTGTTTTTCCGGCAACTCAGGGGAATAGGGGGTTGGGGGTTGTCAGCTGTGAAAGGAGCAACCATTGATCCAAAAATAGATCAGTAAGGGAGATCAATACGCCATCGCGAATCGTTCTTTCATTCAAGATCATCGATCAGATAGACCAAATCAATAAGTATTTTGCTACTAGCGTGTAGTAACTATGAATAAAACTTCTCTACTTCAGAAATGTAAACATGCCCGGTTACAACCGGCAAATTATTGATTTTCTTCACCGGAACCCATTAAAAATGTTACGGCTGCAAAAACAAAAGGCGCTCACTTCTCCTTGAAAAGGAAAGAAAGGTTTTAATAATTAGTACGAAGTTATTACAGATCCTAGAGTAATCGCTGTATAACAGTTAATGCTAATTGAGATTTACCGAAGTAGTTTATTTAAGCATTTTGGAATTTTAATTATGATTCTATTGGGAAGGTCATACGTGAAAGATTAAGGTTACTGTGTTTTCATAGGAATATTCTTTGTAGCAAAAAGTAATTAAATTGGCGTTTTAACTTTCTAACTACCATTGTAAATAAATACAATAAAATATACAATTTATATATATATATATATATATATATATATGCATGTGTGTAAGTAAAAGGCCAGGCCTATTCACTAACAACATAGTAATATGGGATTACATAAATGTTTTTAAGTATCGTAATTTTTGTTGTCTAAAGAGAGGTACCGGAACGCCGTACGGCGCGTACCGACTATATATATATATATATATATATATATATATATATATATATATATATATATATATATATATATATATATATATACAGTGATTTCCGCTTATAAGAATCACGTTTGTTATTACTGTTTTTGATTCTTATAAGCGGTTGATTCTTATAGCCGAAATTTAGGTTTTTGGACAGGCACACACACACCTATATATACATATATATATATATATACAGTGATTTCCGCTTATAAGAATCACGTTTGTTATTACTGTTTTTGATTCTTATAAGCGGTTGATTCTTATAGCCGAAATTTAGGTTTTTGGACAGGCACACACACACCTATATATACATATATGAGATAATTTACCATAGAATACTCTTTAATTTACTGTAATTATCTTTTATTAAAATTATTCTTTATAATTTTTAAAATACAACTTAATTTCTAGACCTATAAGTAGATACACATGATTATAATAAGAGAAGAAAAAATCCAATATTTGTTACAACATACCTGCTTAACAGTTTAAAATTTCAACTACAGGAAGAGTGCAAGAAAAAGTTTTCTATGGTAGTTTGACGTAATTAAGTTTTCAGGCGGCTGCTTATACCTCTTTCAATACCAATAGTCTCAGACCAAGATTCACCTTCTAGCTTACGTTTCAGATTTGATAACGTGTTGAATATACTAATGTTACGTTTGCCTAAATGATAGTGGACACTTCGCCGAAGATATATGAGTTTCAGGGTCCAGGAAGCAGCAACCAGGATGTGGGAGGTGGTAAAAAAAAAGAGTCCCTGTCTTTGTTTGTCAGTGGAGAAAAGTGAAATCGAATCCGGACGGGTAGGATGCCCCTGGGCCAAGCTAATAGGACAGTGTTTGGCTAAAGCATCTAAGGGGAAACAATTATGTTATGTCTAACAAAGAAAGGGATGCATTTTACGACTGTATTCCATCCCATCTTATCACTCTTTCTTTTAAAAAGAATAAAGAAAGAACTTCGTACCTTTTGAGGGTTTAAGTGGCTATTTTGGAAAAATGAAAGGAAAGCGAAGAGTGTAAACTGATTCTTAAAACCGGTGGATTGACTCTTTAAAGCGAAAATTTTAAGATGGAAATAATACATTTGTTTTTGTTATATTGATTCTTATAAACGGTTGATTCTTATAACCACTGATCACTATAAGCGGTGGTTACTGTATATACACTGCTGGCCACTGGAAATGCAACACCCTGAAGGAAACATGCAAATAACATGAAATTTAGAAACTGCATTAGCGGAGGTGAGATATGCAAATGATTAGAATTTCAGCGCAGACACACATCACGCGCGCCTGTGGCTCCACTTCAAAGCGCTATTTAAGGCTTGGAGATTTCGACGATTTCAAGTTCGGCAATTGTGTTTTTCTTGTGGTTTTTTCAAAAAAAAAACCGATCAATTATGCCTCGTCGAAAACAGCGATCATCTTTTGATCAAGTGTCCGAGTTCGACAGATGAAGGATAGTGGCCTACCGAGATTGTGGATTATCTTTCAGGGAAATCGGTAGTCGTGTTGGACGAAACCAAACAACTGTAATGCGGATATGTGATCGTTGGATGCAGGAGGGTACGACGGACCGGCGTGTTCGATCGCATCCACCTCAGCGCACCACTTCACGTGATGACAGGCCCATGGCAGTGACGGATCGCTCAGTCACATCACGAACCATAGCACAGCACATGCTTTCTGTAACGCATCATCCAGTGTCTGCGCGAACCATTCGACTCCGTTTACAGCAGAGTGGTCTGTCCGCAAGCGTCCATTGCTTTGTCTACCCTTGACGCAGAACCACAGACGTCTCCGCCGCCAATGGTGCGATGACAGAAGGATGTGGACGGCAGAATGGAATGAAATTGTCTTTACTGACGAGTCACGCTTCTGTCTGCAAAACCACGATGGTCGCGTTCTAGTCTGGAGACACCGTGAAGAGAGGATGCTGAACAGCTGCCTTATGCACCGCCACACTGGTCCTGCACCGGGTATTATGGTATGGGGCGGTATTGGATATCACTCTCGCACACCTCTAGTACGCATTGCCGGTACTTTAAACAGCCAGCGCTACATCTCCGAGGTGTTGGAGCCAGTTGTCCTTCCTTAACTTCAGGGCTTGCCCACAGCCATATTTCAACAGGATAATGCCCGACCACACGTGGCATGCATTGTCCAACGGTTCTTCGTCAATCGCCAGATTGAATTGCTAACCTGGCTGCCTCGCTCTCCGGATCTTTCGCCGATAGAAAACATGTGGTCCATGGTTGCTCTACGATTGACCCAGATTCCATCCCCAGCTGCCACAGGAGATCATCTTTGGCAACGTGTTGAAGCTGCTTGGTCTGCTGTACCCCAAGAACTTATCCAAAGTGTCTTTGAATCAATGCCGAGGCGTGTGGCAGCGGTGATCTCCAACAATGGCGGCTACTCTGGCTACTGATTTTGGCAGGAACCACACTTCACAGAAGTCTATAAATTTAATCATTTGATACTTGGTCAACATGTTATCTACAAAGTAAATTTTGTTGTGATATCTCTTGTCTTTCTTGGTGTTGCTATTTGGGTGGCCAGCAATGAATATATATATATATATATATATATATATATGTGTGTGTGTGCAGGGCTAGATTTGAGGCGGAACGCGCCGGAACGGCGTTTCAGTACTTCTCTTTACATTACTTTGGAATCCCCCCCCCCCACACATACACACCCCGAAAGGTTACCGTTCCGGCACCTCTATTTCTAGAAATCTAGCACTGTATATATATCTTATATATATATTTCTTCTGTCCGTGTGTATGTAACTGAACTCCTCCTAAACGACTGGACTGATTTTTATGAAATTTTGTGTGTGCAATTTAGTTGATTCGAGAATGGTTTAGATTCACAATTTGATCCGATTGAATATGTTTTTATATTTTTAATTAATTAATAAAAAACCAACAATTTATAAGGGGGTGCGTCCGGTAAATGGAAGCTGTTACAGTTTGTGAAATCACTCCTCTAGATAATGGCGTCCACGTTAGGTTTAGTTAGCAAACAGCGAGCGAAAAAATAAAAATAAATAAAATCAAAAAGTTTCAAGTCATATATTAAACCAGAATAATAAATGAAAATAATAATCTTTCAAGTCAGATTTTATACTCTAAAATGGATCAGATCCAACGGCATATTGATACTCTCGACACGCGATGGAAAATTCGAATCAACCACGTTAAATGACACGACATCTTTTTTAATCGCTACTGCAATCCTCCTCGCCTTGTGTCTATTGAAGAGCTAAAGACTATGCTTCTATCCTGCTAACTTATTTCTGACTAAAAACTCCTCTGACATGTATAATCACCAGCCCACAACAACTTTCCAATAGCGAATATGTTTCACTTTACCCAATAGAACACCGTGTCAACGTGGCGCATTCGGAAGGTCGCCAATTTGGAAAGTACCATGCTCTCGACCCGGGTTCGAATCCACAGTTGTGTAAATTTTGCTAGACCTGTTATTTCAGCTTTTTCTTTTTAAGGCTTTTTTATTTCAGCTTTTATTTTATTAATTTTTAATTATTTAATTATTATTTTTTTTTATTTTATTATTTTTTTATTTTAATTTTTTTAATTATTATTTTTATTTATTTTTTTCAGCTTTTTTATGATGAAATACCGAATATAGCTGAAATCTGAGGAGTTTATTATACATTTATACATTTTTAATTGGGTTTTCATATTATTAATATGTATAACATTTCGTATGCCTTTTTTTTCTATGTTATTTATACTGTGTTAATTTTTAAATTGATTTTGGTTAACAAAATTCTTAAAATCCCGGGCATCACCGGGTACTTCAGCTAGAATTACAACGTTTGAACAGGACAACGTCTGTCGGGTCCGCTAGTGTATATATATATATATACTAGCTGTACCCGTCCCGGCGTCGCTCGGGTAATGTAATTACCAATTTTTTAGTAACCTTAACCCTTTGTTAATGGGCGTCGCTGTCATCCTTTTCCTCACCACGATACATTATTTTATCCATATAAATTTAATCCTTTCTGGCACATTTTGGTAAAATTTTTGACATAGGATTACTTAAAACTTTCCAGAATAGCGAGACGAAAAACGTTTTCCACAAACACACCACAAATTATATGATATTAACTAAGTGTTGGCCAAAAAAATTACGGCATTACTAAATGCGATTTTTTAATCGATTATCACTGCAATAGTAATCGATTTCCTTTAACCACTCAATCCCTCATAGAAAACAAACGCCCCAACACATCACGTGATTGACGTCGAAAACCTGTTTTCCCCCGCTGTACCTTCGTCCGGAAATGAAGAACGAAATCTCCAAAATGAGATTTCTCGCAAAAGTTTCCGAATCATAAAATAAATTATTAAAAAATAACTACAATTTGTAAATTAATTTTGGTTCTGGATTTCGAAACTGTGATGTCTAGGGTCTCTGAGATAAAAATTTCGTAAAAATGTAACGACATTTACGTATAGATTCGACAATTTGGAAAAAAGGGTCGCGGCCAAAATCGCGTTTTTTTCCGAAAAACGGGTGCGTACAGGCGATCGAAAAAAAATCACAATTAATCGATAAATTAAGACAGGCAATTTTAATTGTGATTTCCGTATAGTGTCATCTTTCCCGTATAGGCTCGTCCGAAAAAAAAATTCTTGGACGGATACGTTAGGATTTACGGAGCTTTTACTCGTCCGGGAGCTCCAAATCGCGACTAAATATTTAATTACGGAAAATCTAATTAAAAAATCGAAAAAAGGGCTTCGAGGTGCATAATGAGACCTCGGGGGGCATCTTCGTGTCGAATCTCAAGACTGTCCGACCTGCCGTCTTTGCGCCGTGCCGCGAGCAGACAAAAACTCGGTCACACACACACAGACTTTGCCTTTTATATATAAAGATATATATATATATATATGCATTCCATCAAAAAAATACTGCGCTGCACCCCCCTCTCTTCATGTTCATCTGGCCAGACAGAATGCGCTTAGCGCTTTTCTACTGAAATGATATACCCAGTATTCTTTTAATGGAAAGCATGAAAAATTTTATATCTATATATCTACCCGGGCAATCATTCTTTAAAAATAATTTCATTAATTTTCTTATGCCTTAATTTAACTAATGGACTAACAGTTCGGAATGAAAGTTATGTGTCGTTATGCTTTTCTGTTGAAAGAGCTTTTCCTCCCACTGCTTAAAAAACCCCAAAACTCTAAAAGATTTATCTTATATGATTTCACGGAATAAGTAATTCAAATACATATCGTATGTTAACTCTGTTTCGCGAACTTAGGGGAAAAAACCTGTAGAACTCTTAAACTGCTTCCCATTTTATGATTCTCAAACAATTAATATATTTAGATCAACAGAAGGCTTCCAAAAACTTCCAAACTTAATTTTTCTTTTTTTTTTTCTTGCTTTTTTTTCCAAATTTTATTAAGTTCTATTAGTTTGAACGCCATTGTTTAAAATTGTCTAAAGCAGCGGTTCTCAACCTTTTCAGACAAACTATTCCACTAAACGTAAGAAAAATAAACACCTCGTCCTCCCCCCCCCCCGTTACCCCCAGACCAATTCTCAAACCTCCCCGCTTTTCCCCCGCGTATCGAATTTGAAGGGTTGTCGTAAAGGGACTGTATCCACATTTAAGAGGTGCGCTTAGGGGCACAAAAATCATTAAAAAATTAATTTTAAAAAAACTAATTGAGCCCCAAATTTCGTTTTTCCTGATTTAAGTTTCTAGGGTCCAAAACATTAACTGTGCCGAATTTGGTCCCGGTGGGTGAAACAGTCTATGATTCTATAGCGGACAAACAAACAGACAAGCTCTTTTATATATATATAGATATATATACAGTCGAACCCCGTTATAGCGAACCTGGTATATAACGAACTCCCGGAAATAACGAACGAAAAGTTTGGTCCCGCCGTTTTCCTATTGTATTTAATGCTAAATTATCCTTTTATAGCGAACCTCCGAAATCCTAAGAATCGGATATAACGAACATTTTTTTCAGTGGACAAGTGAATTTTTTTTAATTTTGAAACTTTTTAGGAATGTTGAAGATACAACGAATGTTGAAGAAGCAAAGAATGTTGACGAAGAAGATGATGAAGATTTACCTATCACGAAGTGGATAGAAAAGTACAAAATTTCATCATTCTCAGATTGTGGCGTGCAATTGTTCGAAATATGTGACGATGAAGTCATTACGTGTGAAAATCCGACGGATGAAGATATTGTGGAAGAAATTAAAATGAATCATTCTGAAATCGGAGATTCTGCTTCTGATGCTGATGAAGAGGAGCAAATAAATAACGATAATCAACAAATTAAATGACGATAATCAATCATTTGATGTATTGGACAAAGAAATTCATAAAATGTTTTTGAAATCGGCATCACGTCAGCAGAAGATTACAGATTATTTCCGTATCAAAACAGTGAGCAACTTTTAAATAGAATATCAATTTATTTCCGTTTGTCTTCATTTTTAGTTAATTTAATTAGTATTGTGTCAGTTTATGTAATCGATTTTAGTCAATTTAATTCCTTAATGATTATTTTTAATAGATTTTATCATTCTTTCAATACATCATTACTGAATATACATAGCAACTAACGAGTTATACATTTTGTGAACTGTAACATTTTCCTTAATGGTTCGGATATAGCGAACCACCGGATATAGCGAAGAAAACCTTTGGTCCCTTGAAGTTTGTTATAACGGGGTTCGACTGTATATATATATATATATATATATATATATATATATATATATATATATATATATATATATATATATATATATATTTATATATATATATCTGTGTGTGTAGCTGCGTTTACATGGACAACAATAATACCCGGGATTTACCCGCTAATAGGGAAAACCTTCGAAGCCCGTTTACATGGGACCACATTTTCACCCTGCTTTTACCCGTCTTACCGAAAGTAAAGGTCGTCACATGATTCGGCGGGAGTGATCCTCATACACCATCATTCCTTGTAAATCACGTTATGGGTTCGATCCCAGCCGGTGTCATACTTTTCCAAATTCACTGTATTGCTATTTTTAGCTTTCCATCTTCGAACTCCGCATTTATCTCGTTACGAAGTGTATGGTCCTGGGGAAGGCCTTTTTTCCCAATTGCTGTTCTTTTGACCTCGTATTCTTAAATTTTAAAAATAACAACAACAAAAAAATCATAAAACTTTAAAAATCCAAAAAGATTGAAAAACTTACAAAAATATTTTTTGTATTCTTATGATATCTGCTTTTCTGGGCCTCTTAATATTATTACTTTTTTGTTTTCCGTGGATTATTAGTCTTATCTAATTTTTCTTCTAAATTTTCTTAACTTGTAAGTCTATATTTTTCTGTTAAAATTAACTTTTTTGTTTTAATTTAACTCTACTATTAATTATTTTTCTTTTACCCGCGTTATTCTTACCTTAATATTTTAATTCATTACTTAAAATTTTAACTACTGAGCACTCCCACCTTGATTACATATATCTTGCTTACAGGAGATAAAGTCGACACGACCAATGCACTCCTCTTCTAAAACACAATTACGTCTGCGTCTATTTGTTATTTAAATGCAGCATATGTCAGTCGCTGTTGATAATTATAGAACGTTTACGATTGTTTACTGTTGTTTTTTAAAAATAAATTTAGAAAATAGATAGGAAAAAAGGAACATAAGAACTAGAAGATTGATGCGGATATTAGATATAATCGTACGATCTATGGCTTCATCGCTAAATTTAGTTTTTCCACAACAAAGAATGTGGGCAAAATTACGAAGCTCTGTTTGGTGGGAAGAAATTATTTTAAATTCCTGAAGTAATAAAGACTGGAAAGAAAATTCTCCAATCGATAGGTGCATTTTTTTTAAATTATAAGATTAATTGTAAGATACTTATTGTTTTATAAATCCTTTTATAAAATCAAATGTAATTTTGATTTCAATTTTGTTTCAGTAATTTTTAGTCATGTATAAATAAAAAATCATAAATAGATATAATAAATTTTTATCTGTGAATTCTAAAATAATTAATTTATAAATAAATTTTAATGTTACGTTTAATTATTGATTATACTTATTAAATTTATTAATTTTACCATAACACTTAAAATGAAAATGCTACTGAAATTTTATTGAAATGAAATTTTATTTCTTATTTTACATACCAGATGGCAGTACCATTCTATTATAATGTAATTGGGATGGTTCAGATCAAGAAATAAATGAAATTCTCCGGAAAAAAAATGGCACTTTTCTACTGTTTTCTTGAAAATTATGCGATCGTTAAGGGGTTCCAGATCCTTCCATCGATCATTTAGCTGCATTTTCATGGATTCACACAAGTTCAAATCCGCCATGTTATTTACTCCCAGCTTCGAAATGCATCATGGGTAATTAGCGGGTTTTATCCTGGGTCGAAGCAGGGTCGAAAATCCACCCTGCATTTTTCCCTATCGTAGGGAAAAGTAAGAACGACCCTGCTTTTACCCGGGTTTTTGGCACATGTAAACGGCACTAGTGGTTTATTGAGTGGCAATCCAGAAAAATATTAATTGAGATACATGATAATAGATGGCAGCACTGATGTAGAATTGATTAATCGACCTTTTGATGAGATGTCTAGAATTCTTAAGTTCCCCTCTGAAGATTTCTTATGTCATCTTATGTTTTCACATACGTTCGTTTCCTGCATTCATCTATACTTTTTATATTCTTTAAATTCTGGGTGTTTATAGTATCATTTTAATGGATATGAACTTTTATGTGAGTTCAATCGAGTCCCTTGAAGTGAAACTGGGATTCATATCCGATGGAATTGATATCAATTTATATTTGTCTAAACCTGGGATTCCGAAATTTATTTGGTCTACCTCCCGCTGTTTAGGAAAAAAAGATACTCAGCGCCTCCCTGGAAATTTCCCTTCTTAACCGAACAAACAGAGATACAGTGACAAATTTACGTTCTTTTATGTATCATATTTCTACCTAGTATGCCCTTTAACATAGTAAAAAAAAGATGTCAATAAGACATCTTGAAGCTTGAATTTATTAAAATTATTTAGTAACACCAACCATAGTAACATTCACTTTGCTCGTAGAAAATTAAGGTAATGGAGGATAATATTATAGTAAAAATTACGAATAACATTCAAACGAATCCTAATGAGAAAGATGAACTTGGTGCACTGCTACCAATTGATTATTGCTCGGCTCTATTTTTGTCGGCAACATTTTTAAATCTTCAGGTTTAGCGATTTATAGTCAATTTCTGATTTTATTAAGCAGATTTTGGACTGCACTGATCCCATGTTCCACTAAATAGGATGAAGGAAATACAATTTAAAATTTTCGTACTATTGCCTATAGTCCAGTATAAAGTATAGGTATCTGTTTTTGCAGCCAGAATTGTTGGTGGGTCTGTTTGAATTTAAATTTAATGTCTTCTGGATCGTTCCAGGTGTTAGGACACCCGGCTTTAAATCTTTATATATCATGTCATGCGTTTAAAATTCTTGCTAAAATGCGCAACTCAACTTTTATTATGCCTCTTAATTTATTACAGTCTATTACAATGAGAATTGACGATATACTGTATGCAACAGTAAGCACTAGAATGTTTTAAGAATTTAATTCTATCAGTAGCATAGCGGAATAGAGGTAGTTGACTGGGTATATCTGGAGAGTATATAACCATTGGTTCATCTCAGACTGAGCTCAAATATTTGCATTTAGCTTGAGGCAGTAGAGTTGTCATGCTTCTAAATTCCCCCCACATCTGTATTCTCAAGACATGATGCTGTATATATTTATTAGCCTAAGTGTCACTAAGCTGAAGCTGAATCGGGAAACGACAAAACTAGGTGAATTAGCAACTGACCAGTACGCTACCGATTCTAGGTTCCACGATCATAAAAGTCATTCCTGTTAATACTGATCAACGGTCAATCGGGTGGACCAAGCGAGTCAATTGGAACACTAACTATTATCTACACTAGCTATTATGGTATTAACTATTTGACTAAGTGGGTAATCTTCATAAGGCGTTCACATTCATGTGCTCTGCACAGTATTCTGCGGGGGAAGCCAGTGATTTATGGGCACTGCGTTCTGCACCGATCCTCCAATCAAGTGGTCCTCCTACAGAGCATCAAAGGCGGGGCGTGGGGTCACGCGGGTCAAATGGTGTCAAGCGGGGTCGGGGGGGGGTACTTGTCTGCATGAATGTGGATGTACCATCAAATGATTCACAAGTTCGCGGTTCTAAGACGCTATTCAAAACGGCGGCAGATATAATCACTACATTACCACAATAGACTTCGAGAGCCGACGAAAAAGTTTTTATTGGGTTCCAAGAAAACCGGATCATCGCAGAAACGAGTGCTTAGGGAATCGGAAGCTTTCAAAAGAGATACGTTTGGTGAACGTCATCTTTAACTAGACCATTTGAACGTCAAACGGCGTAGTACAAGTAGTTCTTACCTAATGACCAATAAATTTCCTTTTCGATAGTCAGAAAATATCTTAAGTAATAAATTAATAAGGGCCTCAAAACTAGATTGTGCTTTAGGCCCTCCAAATTCTTCATCCAGTCCCTGTATTAAGCCCCAATTCACGGGTTGTTTAGAAGTTTTCGCTTCTGGCCAGATGATCATGAAAACCGAGGACTAACACCTCTCGTCAAATTGTTTGACTTCTGGCTTTGCTTTCGGTACTCATTCTGAAATCATTTCATCTAAATTAAGACTGAATGATTATGAATACCAAATCAGTAGGGGGATCAAGGGGCCCTAACACCTTCCATAGAAAAATAAAGATAAATAAAACAATATAAACACTAGAAGATATTCGTAGAATATTTTCCAAATTAAAATTCATTTTTTTTGTTTGTTTATGCTGTGTCATGTCTTCTATGTCTATGCCACGTTTGATATGGTTGGAATACCCTATAGCAGGGGTGGCGAACCAATGGCACGCGTGCCATTGATGGCACGCAACACAATATTTTGGGCACGCCACCGATCAAAACAGTTTGCATTTAAATTAATGGATGTTATGTGGCTTTCAAAATTGATGTTTTTAACAGACATATGACAACATTTTAATTAATTGAACATTAAGCTTCAAGGCACAAATAAAACAATTATCGTCATGATGGATCTCATTCGCGCTTTTGACGCTAAACTGCATGTTTTCAGGAACGATTTATTGCAAAAACTACAAATATTTCCCAAAGTTGAAAAAAAATCAAAGATTTAGATGTACATGAGAAAGCAGACGAAAGAAAAAGTTATTGATGAATTAAGTTCCGTCATTTGATTCTTCAATCAAGGAATTTTATGCGAGATTTTCTCAGTTCAAAGAATTATCGGAAACGCTCAAGTTTATTATGTACCCTGATGTGATTTCATTTGATAAACTGAACTTGCCTCAATTCGATTGATTGGAAATTGAAGAATTTGAAATGCAGCTGATTGATTTCCAGTCTAGTTCAATATGGATTCAAAAATCTATTGAAACAAGGAAAAGTTTGAATTGATTGAAACAGAAAGACTAACAAGCAATATAAGTAAAAAACGCCAGTAACAAATTTTGGCAACACGGAATTCGATTCCCGATACATTTAACTGTTTGAAGAAGCTGGCTCATGATATTTTAACACATATTTTCATCTACTTATGCCTGCGAGTCATTATTTTTAGAGATGAATAACATTAAAAACTCGCTTAGAAACCGTTTGGAAGATGATTCCAGTTCAGCATGCATTCTGCTAAAAGCAACATCTTACTACCCTAATATAAGTTATTTGTCATCTAATCTGCAACAACAGAAGTTACACTAATGTTACTTTAATTTGAATTACACATATAACTGTATTTTTTTGTAGTATATAAAGAGTTTTGAGTTGTTAGTATTTAGTTTATTATTTTCCCAATAATCACTAAGTCAAATTATTTGACGGCACGTCTATGGCCTCATTAAACATTTCTTTAGAAAAAATGGCACGTTGATCCATAAAGGTTCGCCCCCCCCCCCCCCCCTGCCCTATAGCATCATGGCGAACCTAAGACGGTACACAAAAGAACTTGATTGGCAAGCATATGGATTTTTGAAAGAGTTCAAATTAAGAAAAATCTAAATAAAATTGATAGGTTTCCCAATCCAGTTCAAAATGAAACAAAATCTTGTCGATTTTAAAGATGAAATGGAAATAATAGAAATCGAGCGATTATTGGCGTTAAAGATACAATATTTGTTTATTTTAATAACAATTTGCGTTCAAGATCTTAATTATTAGTTGACCAGGGATCTAATTATATTTTATGTATCACTTTACTTGTCCGGTATCTATTTCTAAGAAAATTATAATGCATTCGTAATTATATTGCTGGTCTAAGAATTCCTGTACATGGTACCCAAATAAAGATTTTAAAAAATTTTGTAAAAAGTATTGCCCTATCCTTCTTAAACACAGATATTCCAATTTCTATTAAATTTTATTGATAATACTACACTTGTTTTTCTATTTATAAATTTATGTGTATAATCCGTAAATTCTTTTTGTTTGTTTTGACCTTACCGAATCTTTGATATGTTTTATAACAATACGAATTTCTCTAACATGATATGATATCACTGAATTAAATTCTGAGAAATTTAAGAAGTATCATTTTAGAACATTATCGCATCCTTTATCGAATAAGAATCTTCTCAATAAATAGAAAAATTATTTAAAAATCTTGTCTTTATACATGTATGCCGGAAAGAAATGTGCATGTAGATTTAATATAGTTAGTTATTGTTCATTTCGATAAAGATTTTAGATTTTTTCTGCACGGATAATCCGTAAACTGGATAATCCACACACCGATAATCACGAGTACACTTTGTCTTACTGGAGTTTTATACCGTGTTGTAATCGGCAGAAAAGTAAAGATTTCCTTTCTGAAGAGGGTAAATTATGCGTTGATGCGCCATCTTTTGACGATATTCAAAAATGAAATCTTTGAGAATTTAATTCGGTCATATTGTAATTCTGTGTTTATTACAAAATTTAAAAATAAATAAAAGGATTATAGCGACTTACCTATAAACAAAATTATGCCTGCGTTAATATTTTCAAAATATAAACAAGGAATATGAATTTTTTTATTGTTTTAATTTACAGTTAGCTATTATAGTTAGTTTAAATTCATTTATGTAGTTGTATCACATTATAACTTTTGAAAACTATCATATTTTTGTCAGATATGAAACCCCGATAGATTAAAAAAATTTTAGACACTTATTTCTAATTTTAAGTAACATATATTAAAAAATAAATTAAATACTTTATATTAAAAAAAATTATAGTTTGTAATGCACAACTGGAATACAAGGTATTTATTTCATATTCATGTTTAATTTAATATATATTTGATTTGATAACACGCTACCTATTTTATACATCATCATCTTTGAATAAATTTAATTTTAAATCTTTATAAAATGACAAAAAATAATGAATGCGTCAAAAATTATATACTTATCTACATATATAAACAGTTCCGTAACTGACTGACTCACTGACATACAACGCACGACCAAACCGCTGGACCTAAAGGGCTGAAATGTTACATGCTGATTCTTCGTATTGTGTAGGGGTGCACTAAGAGAGATTTTCGAAAAATTCTTCTTAGATTTTTTTAAATAAAATTTTTAAGCTGTTTTTAGTAACTTTTTTAAGTTTGCATTTTAAATAATAATTTTAGGGTTATAAAATTTATATCACAGAAAGATCATAAAATTCTTTAAAATGAGGTCTTTTCGAATCTTTGCCTCGTTTTCTGATTTTGGTGAATTTTTAAAGATTAATTTTTAGAATTTAATTTTTTAAAGGCAGATCACGTGATTTCTTTTTCTAGTACTTTAAATAAATTTATCGTCACGTGCATAACAACTAAATAGACAAAAAATTTTTTTTTTCTTGCTAATACGGCAGACGATTGGACATTATCCAAAAAATATTAAAATGCAATAAAAGATATTATATCCCTCAAACTGTATTAACTGTACTATATTCTTTTGTATGTTCTAATGCATTTAATTTGAATATTTTTCTTCTACATTATTTTTTCTATAAAATAACTCTTACAATTTTTTTATAAATATATTTTTTTTTTGTTTTTTCTACATCAATTGTATAGATTGATCGTCGTATTTATTATAAAAATATATATATATATTTATTTTTTGGCATTAATTGCATACATTGACCGTTGTATTTAATTTGAATGTACTCCGTAGCGAAGTGCGGGTTTTCCGCTAGTTCTCTTATAATAAAAATCTGTTATATAGACTATTCTTTTTTACGCTTGCATTATATAAAATTTTGTATCTAACATAATTTTTTAATAACAGAGTACAGATACCATTTCTTATTTTCTCAACAATTCCTAGTATTTCAGCTATGGATAAAGCCCAATTAAGTGTTACTAAATAAGAACAATTTTCAAGATTTTTTAGGTTCAGTTCTTCGAAAGGAAATCTTAAAAATTTAAGAGCTAAACAATCTTCAACTCTCAAAGTGTTGTGATTAAGAGGACATTATACATGTAGGGTGAAGTGGGGTAAGTGAGAATGCAAATTCATATTGTTCCACTTTGATTCTAAATAAGTTTTTAACGAGTTGTTGTATTTGTAGGAAAATTTGCGTACATACTTTTGGTTATGTTCTACATTTATATATATTTTTATTTTTAAAATATATTCCAACTTTTTTGCCGTAAATATTTAAAATTTTGTGTTTTGCGTCTTACTTGTTCCGGACTCGGGCAAGTGAGAACGTGGGTTAAAATAAACCATAGTTGCTTATAGCAAAATAAGTAGGGCAAGGGAAAACAATAGATATTCATGCTGAACAAAAGGCTATTTTTTTACCATGTTTTTATTAACTCGCTTTCTTGTTTGTTTGTGTGTGTGTGTGTTTGTCCGCGTACAAATCTTGCAATCGGTTTTTAACCCAACTTCCCGACTAGCTAGACATTTGAAACTTTAGAATAGCTCAGAACATGATGACAATGCATTATTTTACTATTTTTAGCCATCTTTAAGCACGCATTGAATCATTTTCAGTTAATTTTGTTTGTTGTAGACGGGTGCAGCCATCTACGGCTGGGACGGGAACGAAAAGTTAAACGCAAATCTAACTTCCAATTAACTTCATTTTCTTTGAAGTGATGGGATAATTCACCAAAAAAAAATTTTAAAGAGCATTTATTAATACATAGAATTGTCAAGTTTATATGATTCACAGAAAATTTAAAAACATGGTACACTAAAAAAGTTCTTTTATCCTGTAATTATTTAACATTTTTTCGTTGGGGGAGGGTATTTGTTGTTCACAGTTAGCAATGTCATAATTAGCAACGTCTGAATATTAACAAAATAAGTATATTTGAAATTTTGGTTTTATAGTAACAAATGTATGTTAAAAGTTCAAAAAAGTTTTTTTTCCCTTGCCTAGGCCCTACTGAATATTGTAGTACCAAAAAGACACGGAAAAAAATTTGTTCACCGCTCCTTCCAGGCCTCGGATCTTCCAAGAATACCAATAACTCATCATCTGGTACAAAAGGCAACTCAGAATTAATAATTCTATATACAAGGTGCGCCCATAAAGTAACAGGCAAATTTTTTTTTTAAATAAGAAAAATATTACTCACCTTCAAGTAAATTTATCTTAATCGCTAAAGGAGTCTATACTATTTTCCAACGTTTCTTCAAGTCATCAAATACTGTTTATAGGCGTTGGAACTAACTGTTCGCAAAATACGCGTAACATTTTATTTAATATCCGAGACATTTTCACATCTCTGTCCTGTCATGGATTTTGCATTTTTTTGGATTACAAAGGACCTATTCACCACGAATTTGTTCCTGAAAATCAAACAATTAGTTAGTATTTTTACAAGGAATTGCTTTTTCGATTAAGACACCTGGATAAGGCGAAATCGGAAGGAACCTGCTTGATTCTGGGCAATGTTTTTCTTTTACGCGAACAATGCTAGACCCCATACAGCAATTTCTGTAAAACAATAGTCTTTCTAGGCTTTCAATAAAAGTGATAATCACCCACTATATTCTCTGGACTTATCGCCAGCTGTTTTTTTCCTTTTTCCGAAGCTTAAGATGGCCACGAAAGGTCAGAGATTTGAAAACATTTCGGATATTAAATCAAATGTTACGTGTATTTTGCGAAAGGTTAGTTCCAACGCCTATAAACAGTGTTTCGATGACTTGAAGAAACGTTGGGAAAATTGTATAGACTCCTTTGGCGATTAGTTCGAAGAAAATAAATTAATTTGAAGGTGAGTAATATTTTTCTTATTTATAAAAAAATTGTCCGGTTACTTTATGGTGCACCTTGTATTCACACACAGTTTGTAATGTCCACTCCACTCACATTCACTAACAGTTAGTCTAAACAAGTTAGCTTATTACACTTCACTTGTTCAAACCTACAACAAAAAAACTAGTTTCAGTTGCATAATTTACTGTTTTTGAATGCTAAGGAATTAAAAATAATCATCAGCTGTTAAAGAAATATGGCAAAAGGTGGGTTGGTTATGAAGTTTCTCCAGCTACAAAACATATATGGAAAGAAAAAAATCTATTATATGGCTGTATAGCACAAAGGTTCGTTTATTTCAGTATTTGGGGCCCAGTTCTTACTTGCCCCAACCACGTGTTCCACTTGCCCCAGACCAAAATTATTATGGGGCAAGTGAAAACCTGCAGTACTGAAGTATATTACATAAAATGGTTTTTTATATATTTTATCTGTATTCTTTCGTTTCTTAATAAATAAGTGGGTATTTTCAAAATAACTCTATGTGTGGTGGTTAATTAGTTATGATTTTTTTTGGCTAGAACTCGAACTTGGGTACCATAGTTAAAGTGCAAGGGTTTGGTAGGTATAAAATTTTTTCATTTTACAAATTTTTTCTGTAAATAAAAACTATACTTAAGAGTAGAGCAAGAATTTTTCTACAAAGTACACTTAAATTTTTTTTAAAGTTAAATTTTTTAGGGTTTTAAGTCCGCGTTCTCACTTACCCAACCTCACCCTATATTTGAGGCGGTGAGAGGCAAAGTGGTGTAATGTCAAATTAGAGTCATTTTGAGAAACAAAGCGTTTTACTGCAAACACTACAAAAAATTCCACTATATTTTTATCTTACATAATATGTTTTAGTCTTAGCTTAGATCATTGTGTATGTTCTCAGAAGTTTTGAATTGTTAGAAAAATGGGAGGAGGGGTTCTTTGGGGGGGGGGGGGGGGTGATTGACTTTACACCCACTTTACCTCTAAGCTAATGTCTCTATCTGGTGATGTGAAAAAAGACAATGATGGTTTTAAAAGATAAAACATTAATTACAGAAAATTTTATTTATACATATAAATACAGGTTTAAACCCCCAATAGTAATTGAATTTTTATTTAAATTTCTTCGACATCGTGATTCGGTCTTAACGGTCCAACTTCAAAATTGTTCGTTGACATTAGTGGTCACAAGTATGTTAAAAACCAGTGGTGAATAGGTGGAATGTATGGAAGTAAGTCGCACATATCCTGTTTCTTCATCACTGTAACTAGTCTTGGCCCTTTGTAAAGCAAGTCCTGAACCATATTCTTCAGCTTAGATGGTCTTCCGATTCTTACTTTTTTTCACACTGACGGTTGAGAATGGCATGTCTTCATTTAGTCTCCTTGTATTGGAAAGAGAAGGGATCACTTTTCACACATCGAATCCACTGCATTTAAGCCAAGAGGACTTGATGATTTTGGGTATTCATTTCCTTTAGTTACCGATTTGGCACGATTAGATGAACTTTTGAAGGTCCTCGCGAGTCATTTTTGTGACGTGGAAAGATTTTCTTTTCCCTGAGTGTGCTATGACAGAATACCAATCTTCTGGCACGAAAATGGTCCTACCTCGGGAATGAATCTCAATGGAGCCAAATTCTGAATCATTTGGCAGGGAAGAGGGACCACTTACCATAAATTTATGGTAAATTATCTGGAATGTTATTGGTATCACTCTGGACCAGTTCATTAGGGATAGAGTGACATTCCAGTTTTAGTTTGGCTGTTACATGCGTCACTGTACATGACAACATGATTTGCTTCAGAGCTCTACATTCAATGTGTTTAATTATACAGGACTGATTTCTCGAGAGCCGCGAGAAGCTATGGTCTCGTCCCAGACGTACATGAATCCCAAATCCTTAGAAAGTTCATGACATCATGGTCTATACATACATATTCCTTTTGTAGTATGCAACAGACGTTGTGATTTTAGGAAAAGGAAGGGTCTTTTTCAAGTCAAAGTAAATGCATAATATTTTCTGTCTGTTTTGCTTTTTTCTGCATCGACATTCATTGACGTTTCTGCTTTCTCTGCTTTTCGAAGGTGAAGTTCATGTTCAAATTCTAATAGTTTTAATTTACCTATCTTTCGGAAAATCAAGGAGCTATAGATGGTTGCAGTTAATCGTGTACCTGATAAGTATACATTTGAAAATGTAGTATTTGTTCATACTCGTAGTTTTTTTATCAATTATTTCATATTTTTTATTAACTGTCATGCTGAGATACACAAATATAATTTTAGGTTACTTAAATAAAAAAATGGTACAGCTTCATATAGGACGAACTTCATTGGCGATATTTTGTATTGGCGACTTTTTAAATTGTTTATCTTCCATTTGTGTCGAGATCCAAAAGCTGTTTTGGGATTTTTTTTAAAGGAAACAGGGTAATAAGCGAGTTTGTGTGTGAGACGTGTAATTCTGAAATGAAATTTAAAGCAAAAAAAAAAAAGTATATTATAAGGGAAAATAAGAAATTATAAGGGATGTAAATGGGACAGATTCAAAATTTCCCCTGTAAATTTATCTATAATTTCTGGATCATACAAAGTTCACGCTATTTTAATTATTGTATTATTTTTTTTATTTATATTTTGCAAAATTAAATTTCTATGTAATTTATACGATACTAGCTGAACCGCTACGATACCCGTTGCTTCGCTACAGAGTACATTCAAATTAAATACAACGGCCAATGTATGCAATTAATGCCAAATATATATATATATATATATATATATATATTCCATATATATATATATATATATATATATAATATATATATATATATATATTATATATATATTGTATTTATTTATTTCAATGGCCAATGGCAAATACCAATACATATAAAAAGATAAAATGACAGTACAAAGATAGAAAAATGTACATGAGATGGCGAAACTGAAAAACAGAGGTATAAGACCGAAGTCATTGCCTTAAAAGTCTCTTGCTTCCAATACCTTGAGAACACAGTGTTCCCGCGGAATGCCCCACGTCGAAGCAAGTGGTACCCGCCCCATCTCTTCTCCAGTATCACAAAGTGGACAAAAAGGCGGAGTGGAAAGGCCTATACGTTGTAGGTGAGCGAGAGACAATCATGGCCCGTAGATAAACGGAAAGCCGCAACTGCATCACGTCTAGATTTGTCGGGAATTGAAAGATGGGCTTAACCTCCCTCAACTTTTTAGGACTGTGCGAGTCTGAAGATCCCGCAATGAGTTAGTTTTACATAGATTTTTCAGGAACAGTTTTATTTTACAAAAGGAAGTGGTGTATTTGGATGTTGTAGTATATTCGCACCCTTTATATATATATATATATATATATATATATATATATGACAGGCAGCGTGTTTGCTTCCTGTGTTGGATTCGATATTATGCAGTCCAATGATTAAAAGGCCGTGGCAAAGAACTACAATTAATAATCTACCATCGTTATTTCCAAATTCTTAAGCTACCTGATTCAATCTGATAAATTAAATCCAAGAGTCATCCAAGCTCCCACGCGACGCGTGACTGTCTCCATCAAGAATTTCCCCGCCGGCTGATTAACGCTATTGTTTTTTTCTGCCATCCAAAGCCACCGCGCATGCACAAATGATCTCTGTGACGCATACCACCGGAGATGGACCATGGGCGTGACCACGGATATCAATCAATCCAAAGGGAATTTCCCGATTTCTTCTCTCGATGCATTTCGAAACAAGATATGAGAATAGTGGCGAACTACGCCACGACAATAATTAATTACTAAGCTAAATTTAGAATAATCATTCTTTTCCCACTAAATCCTTGACATATATATGTATATATATATATATATTAGGACTGGCTTATATCGATGAACGCAAATATCGATTTAGTACTAATATCGACGATGCGATTAGAGCTAACATCGTTTGCGAAATATCGAAATTCTGATGTAAACGCACTACATCGATCTAACGCCGACATCCCGCGACCGCGATGTTCCAAATCTCGGTCGCGGATGTCGGCGTTAGATCGATGTAGTGCGTTACATCAGAATTTCGATATTTCGCAAACGATGTTAGCTCTAAATCGCATCGTCGATATTAGTACTAAATCGATATTTGCGTTACATCGATATAACAGCCCAGTCCTAATATATTACATATATATATATTATATTATATTATAGATATATATTATATATATATATAATATATATATAATATATATATATATATATATCTAACATCGTTTGCGAAATATCGAAATTCTGATGTAACGCACTACATCGATCTAACGCCGACATCCGCGACCGCGATGTTCCAAATCCTCGGTTTAGTATTAATATTGACGATGCGATTTAGAGCTAACATCGTTTGCAAAATTTCGATGTAACGCACTACATCGATATAGTACCGACCGCGATATTCCGGAATTCCGATGCAAAAAACGAAGATGCAGTACGGCCCCGCGCCAACATCGATTTAAGCTGCGCATGCGCCCTGCTTTCTAAAACGCCACCCCGATTTAAGTGAAAACGATCCACGCTGCCCTGCTTGCTAAATCGCCAACCCGATTTAAGGAAGACGATCCACGCTCCAGAATTCGATTTAAGCGGCGCATGGGCACGCTTGCTAAATCGCCACCCCGATTTAAGGAAGACGATCCACGCGCCAGAATTACGATTAAGCTGCGCATAGGCAGTAATAATTGTAATTTTATTAATTATGTATAGCAGAGATGTCAAATAGCATTTATCAAAAGTACCAAAATGTAAAGTTACTAATTGAAAATATGTATGTTTGTAATGAATAATAAAAAAATTAAAGAGATAGAGTACAATATTATAAATATATAGTGTCAATAAATAGTTAATATTTTAACTAGTACTTACTTATATTCTAGAAAACTATTATGATTTGTTACAGTTTACTTAAGTTTTTTATTCATGTTACTTTCAAGATTTTTGCCATCCGGTTGTGTATGTTGTTGATTCAAGGTATTAATTATAATCAAATATTCTGTATTAAACAGGCTCTTTAAAATCATCCTGTTCCACCTGTTTAAACGAGACTTATTTTTCCAGGCAATTCACACTTTTCTTTGACTTGAGCATATCAAGCAAAGCAACTTATTATTTTTTATTAAATTTCAAATTTTTTTCTGGCATGTAGAACCTTGGCAAGAATTTGCCAAGTACAAGACCATTTGCCAGTACTGATGATAAGGTAATGTAGAAGAATAATTATATTAAAATTTATTCATTCAATGAATAGTTTAATTCAGGAAAAAGTAATTTTTCTAATCTTTATTATATTCAAATGAAATTTTCCCAACTAAGTTTAATTAATAAAATTAATTTATTTATATTGCCTTTGGTATAAAAGATGGCTAACATCTCTCAGCTTAAAAACATATACGTGCGGGGGGGGGGGGGGGGGCTCAAGATAAGGACATATTCTACAGCGGAATTAAATCGATTTATCTCTAAATCGCGATGTTAGACTGATGATAAATCGATTTAAGAAATCTCTAAATCGCTCAGCCCTAATATATATATATATATATATTTTTTTATTTATTTATTTATATATATATGTATATGTATATATATATATATATATATATATATATATATATATATATATGTTTTTGTGTATGTGTGTCTGTGTGTATATATATATATATAAATACATATATATATATATATGTATGTATATATATATATATATATATATATATATATATATATATATATATATATATATATATATATATATATATATATATATATATATATATATATAGTTTGAAGCACGTGCCTTAGAAATTGATTTTCACAAGTGGTTCATAAGTATGAAATTCACCATCAACGCTCTCTGGATAACAGGGTTACTTATGAATCTCCTCTTGTCACGTAATGTTCACCCAATTCGGCATCCTAAAGAGGACACGGCTTCTTCGCTCTTCATATGCTAGTGTTTTTTCCGGGGAGGGGATTTTTCTATCATAGTGTTGACTCTCCAAACAGAAGGACTAGAAATAATCATTCTAATTATTTAGAATATTATATAAGTAATAGGGTTCTGTAGTCCCTCTTTGAATTGTTAACAATGCAGAAAATAATGACAATGACAATATTCCTGTTGCTACATATTTATTTTAATTTTAGAAACATCTCTTCAACATCTACTATCAATACCATTACATTACTGCCTGGTCTAGCTAAAACCAGCATAAATCTATAGAACAGCAAATAGTACAATCAGCTTTTTATTGAATCGTTTGCCTTTCTGCAAGCAAACGGGAATCAAAATTTGATGCGCGTTATATTAAATAAAGTTAGTGAACACAAATATAGTTGTTTAGCGTGCTATTAGCCAAGCCAACTACAGTTTCTATCTATTTATAAATTTGATAAATTTCCAAATTTTATAGACAGATAATATGCGATACAAGAAGATGATTCCGCCGCAATAAATATGTTATTGAGGCGAAAAATAGTAGTAAAATTATTTCAGTATATCCGATCTGTCATCTGTTCGTTATGACTTTTTGTGTGATACACAAAAATCAGCTACTACGCGTTTAATAAATAGTAATGTTTAGTCGTTCAATTACTAGTCACATGTTAAAAAATAATGCAGGAGTTTTCAGTATTTCTAGAATGCAAAGTTTAACTACTTAATTAAGTTTCTTATTGTGGAAAAAAATTAATTTTTATCCTGAAAGACAGACGTTTTATACCATGCCATTAAATGCATCATTTTTACATATAATTCAGGGGTCAGGTACCTTTTAAAAGCTCAGAGACTCGACAAAGATATCCCTATTTTAAATCATCAGTAGTCATGAAAATCTTTTATTCAGGAATATGAAAATTTTACTGTGATTTAAACACACGTTCGTCTTTATAAATATGGCTCTTAATTTTTTCTAGCTTGAAGATTATTTTTTATATTTTTAAAAATTTCAACCATTGTTTTTTCAATGTTATGTTATTGCGCGCAGACTTGCGTCCCTTATATTAATGATATACATACTTTTATTTTAAAAATTTAAGTAGTGTAATATATCTTTAAAATGAACGAACTTTGAAATCAAAATTTTTAGTTCTTCATAGAAATAAAAATGTTTTTTTGTTAATTAAAATTTCAGAAAATTTTTTTAAAATTTTACCGTAATTAATATATTTATGGTAGAAATGACATAATGGTTCGTCATTTTAAGGATACAGTGTATATTGAATGTATATAAACTCTCATGGTATTCTAGCCACTGTTCTGGTAAAAAACATGGTTAAAACTTTAAACAATTAAAAATTTCTCTCAATCTAGATCAAATGAGAGCCATATTTATAAAGAAGGAGAGTGTTAACGCACAGTAAAATTTTCATATTTTATAATAACTATGTTAGTAACTACTGATGATTGAAATAGGGTTTGTCGAGTATCTTTGGTCTTTAAAAGGTACCTGACCCCTTAAAATTTCTCTGATTAGGCAAGCTCGAGAAAATCCGTACGCTGCTAAGAATTGATTGTACAATACGAACCCTTCTTTGTTTCCAATCTATAGTCCATACTATCAAATAGCGTATAATTTTTAAAAAGAAGAAATAAAATAAATACATACGCTCAGTTTACATAAAATTAGTATAAATACTTTAACCCTTGTACAAGGTGTGTAAGCAGCTTTAAAACGGTAGTTAAATTTTTCGTAGCGTCTTTCCAAATTTTTATTTGTACTTTCGATTGAAAATCTTTAATAATGTGACAATTTTCCCTCACAGGAAGTTTTTTAAAAGAAAATTTAACAACAAAATTGCAACGTGGGGTATGTGAAGTGGGGTTTGCGTTAGTTTGGTAATATTTTTTAGAAGTATAACGTTGTTATATTAATAAACTACAAACTTATGGCTGTAATAAAATTATTAATTTAATAATAAAATATCAAACCCAAAATGATACTTCAAGTCCTTTCCAAATCATCAGAAAGGATGTTTAAGCGAGTGTTATGGGTTAATTGGCTCAATATCGAGTTTCCGGAGGACTATTGCGCTAACCGTCCCACTTTCCCCTACCGACTTCATTCTAAGGGGATAGAAATAAGGAATTTTAACCGCAGATCAGAGAAAAATATACTACTGGTTGCTATCTGTTTCGGTACAAAAGAGAATACTTTGCCATAAGACTTTTTGCTATCTATTCCAGTTCCGACCAAATACGGATAATCAGGGCATTTTATCTGACCGTACATCAGCTTACCCAGTTAGGTTAAACGATACTCCATCATATGTGCGTCATAAGTCTAAATGCTATGTAGTCTTCCAGTTGGTTCCACTGTGTAGAGATTGGTACTGCGCAATTGCTTTGTAGCAAAAAAGGAAAAAAAATATCTGCTCTTAGACATCCAACAATGCTTCGACTATTCGAGATTTTTCAAACCACTGATGCCCCTGTCCTTACCATAGTAGACAGAAAGCAGTAAATGAACCTTACCGTTATCTACTTTATCAGCTGGGCGAAGCAGTTCCGTAATCGAAATATCACATATTTCTAAACACCTGCCCCTTTCAGCTATATTCAGTACGTAAATGCTCGTAATGCCTCATCTTATCACTAAATATATGCATAACATAAAGATTCGTCATTGATTTGCGACAACTGCCATAATTTTATGTATACAGGAGTGACTACAATGTCATGGTAAATTAGTGTAAAGTGATTACATAAAGAGAGAAAGAGAGAGATTGTGTGTAAAGAATGACATATTTTCATTACATCTGTAAGTACTAGTACTGTTACTGAGTTGTTTGATACGTTAGAGGGTTATTTTCTATTAATTTTGGCATAAACTTCTCTTTCCATTTCCTAGAGAGAGTGCCTGAAGCAAATTTACAAAGTACTTAAGATTAGCAACACACTGGTGGAGGAACCACTTCAAGAAAAAGCAATTTAACAACTCCATTTGAATCGTCTGCAGATATTAAATGAAGTCTGTTTGACTGGTAGCAGAGTACTGATAAGATAATAACTATATTATTACTAGCGCTGTTTTCTTTATAGCTAGACTGGAAGAACCCTGGTGACTCTCTCGTTGTGATATCATGATAAATTATAGGTCAGTTTCATTGACAACTTTTAAAAAGTTATCATTTTTGTGCTCTTTTGGAGTGGAAGCGCGTTTTATTTGTTTTGTTGCAATCCTCAAAAATTGTAGCTGTTGAGATATCGAATGGAGGATTTGTTCGAAGACAGGAGATTTTTTTTAAAGTTCATCAGTATTGTGCATCCTTCATACTTACGTAATTGGCTTAATGTAAGATGTTATTTTCCCCTGTTTTTCTTGCATAATTATTTCTTATGAGCTGAACTGAGAGAAAGCCAAATTCTTTTATTTTAGGAATGTATGTTATTGAAGAGTTTTCAGTTTGGTTTATAGGATATTACATACTACAATAATTTCTGATCAGAGAAAAAATAAGTGCGTTTTGACCTGTACGCTACACGCTACACAAGTCTTTACAATTGTAAATAGTTTTTTTTTCTATTAATGATATTGAAAATATTAGTAACTAAAAATTTGCAACGACCATCTTCTAATATATACTAATATAATTTTGAACAATAAATTTCGTATAAAAAATTCTTACTCTTAGTATGTGAAAATTGCTTCCATTTGTTAGAAATAGTTCATTATCTTACATGATTATTGATACTTAACTAATTTTAATTTATTAAATTTATTGTAAGAACTAGATTATTAATTTTAATTTTATCATTTTAGTCTGTATGTATGTATGGGTGTATTTCAGTATACTAAATTATCAAATAAAATATAGATTTAATGATAAAATAAATCTTTAATGTTGTTCCAAAATATTTCATAACATTTGCTGTATTTGGGAAAAAATCCTGAAATATGTTCTTAGACAAGAATATGTTCAATATATACACTAGTTTAAGCGTTATCAGACGTAAAAATGTTTCAAAAGATTTTAAGTCTCTACGTCTCGAAAAGTGCATATTCTATTACCAGTTTAAATTCAAATATCTAACAAGTCTCAAATAATACTTTCTCTTCTGATAAGCAATTTTTATATGAATGAAATTCTTCTACTATAAATTTCATTTACTCCTTCTAGTTTACTACCTTCCTTTCAATAATTCAATTGAATTTTTAAGCGGAAGCTGATGTTGCTATGGGAACAATGATTGTGAGCTGTCGTCTCTAACCACTTCTCAGCTAAACAAATATCCACAATTTTAATTACAAGTTCAGAGAGATTTTATTTCTGAATCTTTCCTCTCTCTCACTCTTTAATTGACTTCAGCTGAAAGAATCGATTTAGACAGCTAAAGATATTTATTTTCGTTAATGTCATTTAGAGGTTTCACTAAACTGATATTTGCTTAAATTGTTTGCCGTATTTTCTTCCTTCCTTTTTCCATAAGGGTAATGATTGCATAACCTTTTGGCTAAATATTTTCAATACGCTCTTACTAAAAACTTTTAAATAGTTAGTAGTTAATTTAAAAAAAATTTTTTTTTTGCTTTAATAAATTTGGAGAAAAAAATCGTACAGATCTTGGAACCAAAATCTCTTGTGACTAAAATCGCAATTTCAGCCACAGCTATGTGTTTCGTACAGTCCTAAAAATCATTTTATTACGTACTGAAAATTTTTAAAGATGTTTTATACAGAAAGCTAGATGAAAGGAGATGAGTATAAGGTAGCAGAAAAGTATTGTATTTATCGGAAATGCAATATCCGGAAATTTAATTGAAAAGTGATATTATAAATATGTTCATGTGATTTTTAGACATAGCTTATTCTTTAAAATATTTAAAATTATTTCATTTTATCTTGAATTTAGAAGAAAACAGAAATGCGAGAACAACGTCCTAGGGATGTATTCACGCATGTATACACATACATCACTCTTTTTTTTCCTTTCTTATACATATTTCCATAGAATCGTTGTTTAAATAGGCTCTTATAACGAAAAAATTATAGCTATAACTATTTCCTTAAATTTCGATAATATACGAAGATATATAATTGTTAACAATTATTCACTTTTACATGATTTTATGTATATAGAGAAAATTTTCTTGTAGTCTATGGTTATATTCTTTGAACCTTTTTTTTACCGTTTCTTCTCTTAGTATAATATTTTATATACAAATTCATTTTATTTGTAGCTGTATTCCCTTATGTAATAAGATTGCTTTAAACTTATATCGATCTTTCCTACTGAAAAACATTGCTTTTCCCTGTAAATTTTCTAGCTTTGCCCTAAGCGGGATAAAATTCAATTCTTTTCAACGGTGTCTTTTGATTTCAATTTTATTTTTAAGCAATATTTTGTACTTTCTCTACATTTTACTCGTTGTCTGTTATGGCCTGTTGTATTTGTTTCTTATGCTAAGTCCTTCCTTTTTGTCTATTAAAAATCGATTATGTTTGGAGGAAACTGTTTGCATAAAATATAAACTGATTTAAGGTAATAATAAACACGAAGAAAAAGAAAACGGTTAAATTAAATAATTTCTTTCGGTGTTTCTCTCTCTAAATATATATTTAATTAAAATTATAAAATGCAATTGTGTAAAAAACCCATTGCATATTGGAATTAGTTAAATCAAAGAAAAAACTACAACATTAAAAGATTTTCAAAAAAACTAACTCACAGTACAAATCTTCGTAATGCTAGAAAATAAAACAAAACAAAAAAGAGATAAAATTTTAAAAACATAAAAAATCGATAAATTTAGTAGCATAGTCTCCAACAGTACTAAAAAGAGTGTGTTTCGGAATAGATTTAGAAAAGTTTAACAGACTAAGTCCCAAAATATAACTCCACTCAGCCAGCCACCCCCCCCCAAAAAAAAAATTAAAAAAAAAATTAAAAAAAAAATTAAAATGAAATAAATGAATAAAATCAAATAAATAAATAAAGGAAATAAAATAAAATAAAATTAAAATTAAAATTAATAAAATTAAAATAAAAAATAAATCTTAAGCACACTCGCGCGAAGTTCATGTGTTTTGAACGAATTAAATACCCATGAACAACAAAGAAACGTGCCCGTTATAAAAAAAACCTTTTATTTGTGATAAAAACTTTGCCGGTTGCAACAGAACTGACTTCCTGGCCCACGTGGTACACCTAAGATAACTAATGTGGGGTGACAAAAGATTTATTTACGTATGTATCATCGTCATTACGAGTTACAAAAGTTAATAAAATAAAAGCCCGATGTTTCTGAAGTGATGTCTAATATACAATATCCCTGTGGTTAATTGTTGTGATTTATACAAAGACGTCTTCAAACTAATCATCAGAATGAAATTGTAATGAAAAGAAGTTGAGTTCAAGGCCAGTGTTAAAAGTTACTTCTTGTGAGTTATAAATTATCTAATACCGAATCCTTTTTTTTATCATTTATGTATTGATTTAGGAGAAAAAGCTTCATATAAACCTCAGGACATAGAGATAGAAAATACATAACTGTGAAAAATGTAAAATGATACACCACAGTAAGGCACCAAAGTCGAAAACACCAAAGGGAAAATTTCTGGAAACAATAAAAAAATTTGAATCCAATGTTTTAAATTCTGATTTAAAGTTCAGTTAAGTATTAAATTTGTTCAATCATTCCACTCTAGCATTTTAAATGTGTTGCACGAAACTAATTGAAAATAAGAATTTGAACCTATTTCGGCATTTTCACATTCAATTTTTGCTGAGTACTGGAGGCGTGCGAGATAACAAATGTCAAATTAAGATAAATAAAAGTCAATCTTCTATTAAATCCGGTTATTGAAACTAAAATAGATTCTTTAAATATGAGCCTCTTCATCTGACTTTTTAATTTGAAATTTTCGGATGAACATTCTACTTCATTCTCTTCATTGAAAAAAATATATAAACGTTAAAACTAAGTTTAGAGCATGTTGAGAAGTGTTTATTTTTAAACTATCTGTTTCTCAAATCCTTCTTTCATCCCTTCACTTTCGCTAATAATTGTATCAACATTTCATAATCAGTGCCCGGCCGGCCCATATGATATGAAATCTCTAGTCTTTGAATCTCTCAGCACCATCTGTTTATAATCCTTTGCACCCTAATGTAACAGACCTTTCTTTTTCTCATTCCGACGGGATGCGGTATCAGCCATGTCTTATCTTTACCCTCGCAAAAATATGCCAAAGAACTTATTTTCTACACTAATCTAGAAGCCTGTTCGATCAGAAAATGCTATATTTACTTCATTTTAAGGCGCTTCATTTTTAGCAGTTTTTCTTAATTTTCTTAAATGCTGCATCTTTGCAGTATACTGAGATAAAGTAATGTTTGAACTTTTGGGGTCTAGTCTTAACGTATCATAGAATTACTAAGTACACTCATGTAAGTTGTAGAAGATTTTTAGCTATAGAAATGCTTATAAGCTTTCAAAAAGCTTTTGAAATCTTAAGATGTCTTAATGTCAGATGCTACTCAAATTATTATTATTATTAATAATTATAATAATAATAATAATAATTATTATTATTATTGCGCTTAGATATGGAATAGTTGCTATCATTTTTCATGAGACTATCAGGGCATCTATAAACGTATTTTCAATGCTCTTTGCCAATTCGCATTGTATTTAATAAGTATGTTCAGTTTAGAGAATCTTTGTCACTTTCTTTGAATTAGGGTGTGGATGCGACAAAATATACAAGTATTTACTTATTCATTGCTTAAAATTCTATAACAACCAATAATTTCTTGCATTTAGCGGTTTTTAAAATTAAAGCGCAATCGATAAGTCTGGGAATTAAGAGTTAAAATTAATTTTAATTTCAGAGACAAATTTATAGAGCTGTACTATCTGCTGAGAGAGTTAAAATATTCTCTGCAAAGATATATATATATATATATATATATATATATATATATATATATATATATATATATATATATATGACGAGCTCGCTACTTACACCCTTCCCAGTACGTCGTCTTACATCCAAACTTTTTTCCTTCTTAATCTATCTTTACTTAATTATTAAAGTTATAACAGTCAATGAGTTAAAAGGCCGGTAGCAAAGAACTACAATTAATATATCTAACATCGTTTATTTCCAAAATCTTAAGGTACCTGATTCAATCTGATAAATTAAATCCAAGAGTCATTAAGCTCCCATGCGACGCGTGACTATCTCCATCAAGAATTTCCCGCCGTCTGATTAAACGCTATTGTTTTTCTGCCATCCAAAGCCACCGCGCATGCCCACATGATCTCTGTGACGCATACACTGGAGATGGACCATAGGCGTGGCCACAGATCTCAATCAATCCAAAGGGAATTTCCCCGATTTCTCTCGATGCATTTCGAACCAAGATATGAGAATAGTGGCGAATTACGCCACGACAATAAATTAATTATTAAGCCCCCTTTAAATTTAGAATAATCATTCTTTTCCCACTAAATCCTTGACAACTTCCCCCCCCCCCGTCACCCTGAAGGCACGCACACAAATGGAGTAGCTAATTCCATCCGGCAAGTCTTCAGAAGAGAAAACACTAAGATTATAAATCAAAATCCCAAATAACTATCAACCGAAAAGTATTGCTGAGTAGGGACGTCTCCCCAGTCAACACAAACTAAATTAAACCTAATCTAAAATTTTATCTATTCACGCCTAGCCAGATTGAATCAAGGTGCTGATACATTTTACTCAAGTCTCCATTTGAGACACAATTGACATTGACTATCTATTAATCATCACAATATAAATTTACAAAATTACAAAAATCACTAAAAAGCACAATTATCATCAAGTCTTACTAAAGAAAAACACGAAAATGTCTCAACTACGGGTAAATATAGTAACCACTCAGTTCTTGTTAACAAATGTAGAAGTCCAAATCTGTACAACCAAATATAAAAATATGAACTCTTTAAATCGGACGCTGCACATCACTCTTCATCTGTACACAAAACCCAAAAAACATATTTTTCGAAATTACACCATAATATTACACTTGTTTTACGAGATCCAAATTGATAAAATATACACAAAGTAGCTTAAAAAGTGAGTTTAAACACTTTTTTCTTTATTTATAATAAACAACACACAATTTGAATTTTAAAAATATATGAGAAACAGTAATCTGGAATCTAAATGTATGGAATCAACTTTCAAAATTATATACACTCTAAACTGTTTCCTTTCTCAATGCTTATTACGCACTTTTCCTGATCACTCAATGACTTACTTAAAACTAATCCTAATGACATGAGGAGGCATGTGAAACAGGCTCATGCCTGGTCAAAACATTAATCATTTTATTATTTATTGACAAAACATGTTAAAACTCACATTTTCAATATGCTATTCAAATCTTACCAATTTCAAGGCCACAATATTTCGTAACTTTCACATCTTACATTACTGCAAATTCCACACCTCATTTTATTTTTTTATTATTATTATTTCGATATAGTAATATACACTTAACAATCAGAGGCCCTCCTCATTAAGCTTGCCGGTCGACCAAAAATATACACTAAAAAAAACATTTAACACGATATTTATCAAAATGTAACTTAAAATACTACTCCATAACACTGAAATAAACACAAAAATATATACAAGGAATGAAATGATCATCGTCGCACCAGAAAACCAGAATCTGCAAAAATTTTAAAATTGCTCCTAATTTAGTACATTTCTTTGCTTCCCCCCCTCCCCAAGAACAAGATAGATACACAATTTAATTTCATAATATTATAACTTTAAAACATTCCGAATTGTTTAAATATCAATTAATTTTTCTTGAAACATGAAATAAGTCTGTCAAACTCAAAATCCTTATCAAATCAACACAACCTTCACAAAAACAACAAATTTTCAGCAGTTATTAAATCCGCTGTGAAAAATATGAAAATATTACATATCTTATCACAAATCTATTTAAAATGTGTCAGTTAATATTCATCATTTAACCCAATCCTCAAGTTGTGACTAAATTTTAACATACTCTTCAGTGAAACTGGGTGGGAAAGCTCTATGCTTATAAAATGGGTTTCAAAAATACAAAAATACTCATCAACTCAAAACTAATCTCATCAAAAATAATATTCCTCAAAAAACCCATATCGTATTTAACATTCTGACACAGTATTATAATCAATACACACATTATCGTTTTAATCAAACAGTTCTTTCGAAAACCAAGCTTAACTCATTTCACATAAAAAGTTTAATAATTACCGGACTTTATTTATCCCGTCAAACTAAAAAAAATTTACTTTTCTGCACGAATTTTTTTTTCTTTTAATTTTCACAAAATCTTCTTCTGTTCTCCGGATGATGTTTGATAACAGTAATTTCCACTTGTGATGGTTCATATTCCTTTTTGTAAACACTGTAGAACTGCGAAATTCCGTGACGTGCACGAAATACAGCACCACCGATGAAAATTTTTTTTTTCCCTTTTCGTTGCTTGTCGCGTCGTGGAAAAAAAAAATACACGCTCCACGATTCAAGGTCTTCTGGCGAAAAACAGCGCAGAGAGAACGAGACTCACTGCGACACACCCACGATGACTCTCTCTGGGAGAAAAAAAAATGAAGAACAACTCGTCAGCGCGATGATTCGACGACTGATGAAAATCGGAACGGCAAAGTTATCCTCGCCGCGCAACGGTGTTGGCACAATTTGACACTCCGAAGACACAACGCAGCAAACAGCAGGCAAAGCGTTGTTAATCCACACAATTGAAATCTAAAAACATCATCTGGCTTGAATGGTATCCCGACTGGAACTCTGCGAAGGCAATCGTTGTCACTGGTTTCTGCACGAAGCATCAGCACGAAACTTGCAGCACCAAACCTAAAATACTACTCTACCAACGCGTCAACGCAGTCACGAGGGAGCATGACGAGAACTTGGATAACATTTTATTTTTTAACTTACATTTTTAAAAGCTGTGGGGTGATTATTTTCCCTCGCGAGATCCCAAAATCCTGCGCGGCTGTTGACGAGCTCGCTACTTACACCCTTCCCAGTACGTCGTCTTACATCCAAACTTTTCTCCTTCTTAATCTATCTTTACTTAATTATTAAAGTTATAGCAGTCAATGAGTTAAAAGGCCGGTGGCAAAGAACTACAATTAATATATCTAACATCGTTTATTTCCAAAATCTTAAGCTACCTGATTCAATCTGATAAATTAAATCCAAGAGTCATTAAGCTCCCATGCGACGCGTGACTATCTCCATCAAGAATTTCCCGCCGTCTGATTAAACGCTATTGTTTTTCTGCCATCCAAAGCCACCGCGCATGCCCACATGATCTCTGTGACGCATACACCGGAGATGGACCATAGGCGTGGCCACAGATGTCAATCAATCCAAAGGGAATTTCCCCGATTTCTCTCGATGCATTTCGAACCAAGATATGAGAATAGTGGCGAATTACACCACGACAATAAATTAATTACTAAGCCCCCTTTAAATTTAGAATAATCATTCTTTTCCCACTAAATCCTTGACATATATATATATATATATATATGTCTATATATATATATGTGTGTGTATGTATGCATATGTATACATATATTCTTATCTTGCTTTAAAATGTAATAACCGCTGTCAGAATGCTTCTTAACTTTACAGGGAAAAAATTAAATAAATTTAATGTGGAACCTGAATAGCTATTAATTTTTATCTTTTATTATCAGATACTTAAAAATAACAATTCTTTTCTTAAGCAATTTTCCTTAAAACCTGGGACTTAACTAATAAACATTACGCCATTTTAAATATTTAGCATTTAGGTTATATATATATATATATATATATATATACACCCATACCTCGCATTACGGCCTAGATACGTTCCGGAAAAGTTGGCCGTAAAGCGAAAAGTAGTATAATGAATCAATTATTTTGATACAAACCCATACAAATTTAATTGGATCTGTTCCAATTTTTTATAAATAATATAGTTTTTAGTTCATAAAGCATTTTATTCTTTTATTTCCTTTAAAAATGCTTACATAAAAATGAAAGTACAAAACAATGTAATAATAAACAGAAATTCAAAAAATAAGCATATAAATGAAAAACAAAAGAAATCATTTGCACATATGTATACATATAATAAAAAACATAAGATGTTTAAAAAGTGTTTTAATGTGATGACGAACATTAACATGAAGAATCACTAAGCTATAATATGTTGCCATCGTCACTTTCCGCTGTTGTGGCCGTATAACGAAACATTGTGGGCCGCAAATCGAAAAAGTGCCATAATTAAAAAAGGCCGTTATAGCGAAATGCCGTATAAAGAGCGGCCGTATAACGAGGCATATGTGTATTTATATTTATTTATTTATGTATTTTTAATTCTGTGAGGGTGAATGTTTAAAGCAATTTCAATAAAAAATTCAACAGCTGGAACTGAAGAGACAAAATCTTTTGTAAAATGTGAAGTGAACTGAAAATATCCTTTTTTTGTGCTACATCTTCTGAACGTGTATCACAGTTATTGAAATTTTCATTACTATCTTATATGTTGAATCAACTCAATTAAATTTTTCTCATTGAAAAACACATGATCTGTTTACACGATATACATATTTAATGCAGCATTCAGCCCATTTTTCTGTAAAGAAAGAAACAGTTCTTGAAATTAAATAAACACTAATATATTTACGATAAAAAAATAGATTTTTTTTCCTCTTCAGTTTTAATGCTTTTTCACCCAGAAAGGGAAATTACTGCAGTGAAATGAGAAATTTTAGTTATCAGTGATGTTTCCTTAATAAAGAATTTATTTATTTCGTTTAAAATCTTTACAAATATCTGTTACATAATAACGTAAGTATTCTTTTCATATCAACATTTTTTTTCCTTGAACAAAATAAACGATGATACTCATTAATTCAGTCTCTTGTCAATTAACGCTAGCTAATGGAATGTAATTTTCCCACACTTTTTATAGACTGCAAATATTTGTTTTCTAATGATGTTTGATTTTTGTTTAATTTATGTTTGTATTCGAGTGAAAGGATAAATTTAAAATATATGACTTTTTAGAAAAGCAGTAGAAGAATTTAAGTTCAATGTACTTCGAAGGAAAATTTCAGATTAAATAGGCATTGGATGAAAGAGAATTAAAGAACTTTAGAGTTCGATGCAATTCTCGTTCCCACTCTTACAGTTTGGCATGCATATATATATATATATATATATATATATATATATATATATATATATATATATATATATATATATATATATATATATATATATATATACATACATACATGCATACATACATATATATATATGTACATAACATACATATATATATATATATATGTACATACATACATACATACATACATATATATATATATATATATATATATATATATATATATATATATATATATATATATATATATATATTAAATGCGCTATTATTATAAAAAAAAGGCGCAAAGAATACTCCTTTTATGATCACTTTTGTTTTCTCTGAAATAACACTTTCTTTTATCAAACAAACCAGAAAGAAGTAGTTGAATTCAAAATGTCCTATTATTTACACTCATTTGGAGGCAAATGTGTTTATATTCATGACTACAAACTGAAGGCAAAACTTTGGAAATATTTAAATAGCTCACAGATCTAATGTATTGAACAACTGCACTACATATCCGACCAGTTTTACTGCTTTTTCCATACTTTCCGACTTATGAAGTCATCATGTAGAACTGGCGATCAGAGTTGCTTTTATGAATGTTACAAATGTCTACATATGAACTCTAAAAAAATCTTCTAATTCGATTTAGGATTGGCATATAAGAATATTTATTTATCGCAAAGAAAGTTAGTAACATTGGTCGATTATCTACTGCCTGTAAGCTTGATTGCTGTGCATTGAAAACTACAACCCCTGACAATAAAGTTCGGTGAATGAAGTCAGAACGGCCGATCTGGCAACACTGGCGAAACAAAAAGCTGCACCTGCGTAGCGGTAGGTGTTGACCATCTGCCCCCACCGTTGTTCAGTTGAGCGTCGTTTGTGTTCCGTGTAAGACTTGTTTTACAAAGTGCTTGTTTAGTGCGTTTGTTCCGTGCGACAAATCGTTACCCAGAATTTAGGGATGAGAAAAAGTGTTGTCGTCTTGTGCCACATCACTTGGATGACGATCACAAGCAGGCACGTTTAGAGGCTTCACAGGATTTTGTCGAAACGGCGTATGCGACACCAAACTTCTTGAACTGTATTGTCACTGAGGATGAGTCCTGATGTCTCAGGTACGACCCTGAAACGAAACGGCAAAGCATGGAATGGCGTTCTCCTGCATCACCTCGTCGGAATAAGGTCAGAGCAGAAAAATCATGCACCATGATCATCACCTTTTTTGATAGTCAAGGCATTATCTACAAGGAATTTCTACCTGAGGGAACGACGATGAATACTGAAGGGTACATTGAAATTTTGACCCGTTTCATGAAACGTCTACGCAGGGTACGAACCCAGTACGCAAAACAAGGTTCATGGTTTTTTGTTCACGACAATGCTCGCCCTCACACAGCCAATATCGTCAAGCTATTCCTGGCAAAAAAGGGGGGGGGGGGGCAAATTGAACATCCACCATACTCGCCAGATCTCAATCCTCCAGACTTCTTCCTATCCGCACAACTCAAACTCGCTTTGAAAGGAAAGAGATTTGACGATATTCCTGACATCCAACGAAACGTGACGAGGCTTTTGAACAACATCCCAAAAGAAGACTTCTTGCAAAGTTTCCAGAGCATGTATAGCAGATGTCAGCGGTGCATAGTTATGGGAGGTGACTATTTCGACGGACAGTAAGGTAACTTTCGTTAATATTTCATCTACGTTAATGTTACAGGACTATTCACCGAACTTTATTGTCAGACCTTGTATTAAAATTAACAAAATATAAGGACTAAAATAAGTTAAGGAATACGTGAAATTTTTTCTCTCTAGGGTTTTTCCTCATTTTAAAAAATTTGGGAATCACAGGGAGACCAAGTGCCTCATTAAAAATATTATTTGTAATGTAATTTAATTTTAATTATTGTGCATTAGTTTAGTTATTGTAATAAATGTAATTAGAATATTTTAAACATGTTTGTGATCCTTTAATTGACACAAGTTAAGAATTTAAAATTTTTAATTTATTCTATTATTTATTTAGAAGTATCTAAAACCGTACATAAATTAATTAAAAAAGCAACTGTTGCACAAGAAAAGTTTATGAGGTTGGAGTTATTTACAACCATCACAAAGAAAATAACCCATAATTCTGATTTCTATTCACAATAGAGTAAATTTTATCCGTAATTATGCGAATATAATTGTTTTAAATGACTTTTCCCCCAAAAAGTTTTAAAAAAAATCAAAGGATTATGCGTTTGTATTAAATCAGTGAAAGTGAATCTTTATTGTTTAATTCAGAAAACGTTTTTCTAAAGTATAAAGATATTAAGCTGAGAGGAGAAAAAAGGCGTGTATTGATTTCATGTTTTAACTCAGAATTATTTCATATTCTTTATTTAAATAAATTCCTTCCGTTCTCTTAGATAACATTCTTCATTTTAAGATTTTTATAGTTATTGATAAAACACTCCTACAGAAAAAAATGTGTGCCAAATATTTAATTTTTATGAAGTTGTTCTCAAGTCTATTAATTAAAAGATAAGTTTGTATCCAATATTTAAGCAGAAATATAGGCACGAAGATGATTTAGAGGGTGAAAAATGACAATTATTATTTGAGTATCTTTTTTTGAGTTCCCCTTCCAAGAGAAGGGGATGATGAAGTGACCCTTATTGACCTGAATGGAAACCCATCTAAAATATGAAAGTGGAGGGTGTCTAACATAGCACGTGTACTCAAATAACTGCTATTAATCTTGACACTTGGGACTTGACACTTGACACGAGACATAAACTTTTCTCTTCAAATGCAAGCAAAACATGATAATGGATAGATATTTTGATAATGGAAAATATTGTAATAAATGAATAACTATTGTAAAGGACGTGTAGCAGTATAAAACAAAATTTAGAAATATTTTACACAGTAAGGTATTTGCACAGAATGAAAGCCTATAGCGTTAAAATTAAGAATCTATAAATTTTAGAGTTGGCCTAATTACCTGTAAGTAAATTAACAACTATAACTAAACCAGTCCATTTTGGTTACCTTCTAAAATAATAAATGGACGCGATAAAGATAAATTAGGGAAATTATTCTTAATAAGATTTCGATATGGGGTTGTTGAAAGTCATTTTATTTTCAACAACAAGAAAAACGTCGAGGCCGATGTGCCAAGCTTCAAGAGTTTTTACCATTTGATGACTTCTGTTAGAAACCTAATTCCTTATTCGCTAAACATCAAGGCCGATTATGTTTTGATAAAGATATCCAAAATTTCAGATGGGAAGACTTAAAAGTCGAAAATTTTAATTTGAAACTATACTTCCGTAATTAAATCGTGTTGTAAATTGTCTTATCAGAAAAAAATTAAAACTAACCACCTCCCATTCATAAGAAGTTAACTTAGACTGTTTTATAGCAGAACAACTTTCAATTAAATGATTGAAACACTACTTCGCTGGCATTTAAATTTCAATTTTAATGTTATTCTTCATACTTGCCGACTGAGACATAGAACTATTCAGATCGTATTTTGCTTTATAAATGCATACGCTATTTGTATTATTTTTTAGATTTCTGTTATGAACATTTTTTGAGTTATTCTACTAATATCAAAAATGTGTCTGTTGTTAATTAATTTGGTATGAATTTAGAGCTTGTTCTAACAGGAATATAAACTGGAACTGGCACCCCCAATCTGTTTATATTATTAGTTTCCGTTTGCTGTTTTTTACTCTTCATGATCCTACTAACAACAATATATATTTAAGTATTTTTCCAGTTTATTCTACGCACAAGATTTCAAATTTTCGTCAAAACTTGACTTAATAAGACTAATTTATTATATTCGAATATATTCAGCAGTGTATCTACGTATAAACGTTTTATTTCATATTTTTTTCTAATTAAAATTAAAAAGTATTATAACGGCTTCAATTTATATAACACTGCATAATTATTAGCTAAAATGATCAATAGGTTTCTTAATCAGCAAGTAATAAATCCTTGTACTTTTTCCTATGATATATATTTATTAAAAACATTTTTTTATATAAGGAAGCATTTTTAGGTTATTTATTATTTTAAAGAAATCGCAGTTGTAGTCGAGAATATTTTAATAAATGCTGCTTAGTAAAAACTTCATTTGAAATAAAAATTTCAGCTGTTTATAAGTAATAGTGAAAATTAAATAAGATAGTTATTTTTCAATATTTACAAACATTTATTTTGTTTTCAATTGGACAATAATTCATTTAACTACAAAAATAGATTTATTTTAGGATTCGTACGCATAAAATCGTACATAGATGTATAGGACAATAACGCGTGTCAATTTTCTAAATACACTTTCTCATCATACAGTTCATACTTGTATTTTGATCGAAACCATTGAGAATTTTCGGTCAAAATGAAAATCAATTTTTTTTAACAAATGTAATACCTTGTATGGAGGTCTTATTTTTATCTTAATTGTGGTAGTTTATTCTTATCTTGTCACAGTTTAATTGCAATAATTGTAAATAAACATCCTTAAACAAATTTTTCAATAATACGTTCCTCATATCACCGTTCAAGTTAAATATTTAACTTTTCTCTTAAATGTGTAATATCAAAAGACTTTTTATTTAAATCAATTAATAAATTCATAATATTGTATAAGCAAAAATGTTTTCTGGTATAAAATGTGTATTTTGATTTAGTGATCAGTATTTTGCATATATATCGGTGTTCTTTTTTTAAATGTTTGAAATTACAGAATAAAAATACAAGTTCTTAAACTTGTTGAATTTATTGTTGATGCCTCCAAAATTTATAGCTTCTTTAGTCTAAATCTTAACACTAAACTATAAGTTCAATTTCATAAGTTCAACCACTTCATAACACCAATATGCTTTTACAAACTTATTCATATTTGTCTTGCATACAAAACAAATGTAGAGTATTTTGATTTTAATGGTAAATTAAAATTTAACTCTTCAGACCACAAACACATGATATAATTATATCTAAAATTCTGAAGTACTGAATTTTAACATTTCTGTAGGACTTTTATGCAACTAGTAAATTTTGTTTCCACACGATTACATCTTACTCTTTGAACTCTTTGAACTAAGAATAAGTAACAAGCACCTTAATAGAATTTATTTATTATATCATTTTATAATTAATGATTTAATTCTTAAATAATTAATGTATTGCATTATATAATTCCGTTCAAAACATAATCCAGTGATTCTTTGAGACAATGGTGTGTTATAATCAATCATAAAATGTATTACACGTCACCGTGTACTTTTAAAATATTTACTTTGTCAATATTATTGACTTGGGTTTTAGTCGGGCATCATATTATCTATAAACTTTTGCAATTTTTATGAAGTAGGATTTTAAAATTGAAATATTCTATAGAAGGACATTGTTTTGATTTTACTTTAAAATTCTAGTGCTTCAGCCTAAACAAAATATTTATTGGCTATTGAAACGAGAAAGAAGGCCCTTTTATCCAAATGGCGATATTGTTTCTTTAAAATTTCTGAACTTGTCTTCTTTAGAAAAAGATTAAAAAATAAAAATAAAAAGAATTTGAAATATTCGTAAACATTTGCTAATGTAATGTCATAATTGGATTGACCTTTTATGTAAATATCTTACTTTACAATGGTATTTTGTAGCATGTAGTTAAGAGATGATTTGTTAAAAGCACCCATAAATGTAGGTTCATAAGTTTTACCAGTTTGCACGTTTTTTTTATGGGATTCAAAGCTATCCCATCAACTGCTACGGAAATACACTACAAGAGTTGGCCATAAAACATTGTTAGAACATTGTTAGAGTTTATTTGAACAAATAAAATATTTTACAATTTTTTGCCACAGCTACTCTCAAAATTAGAATGTCAAGCAGATATATCGGTATCTCTCTGATGTGCAGAGTTTTGAGAAAAAACTGTTTTGACACTCAAACACTGTTTTACATTGTACTTGCAGTTGCTTCGTTTGTATTTACTGTTATCCCTAGTTAAAGGACTAAATTTCCAAACTTTAAAGTTACGCTATCTGAGATTTAAAAGTGCTAAATATTATTGTTTTTTTCTATTATATTGTTATCCCATTATATCACAAAATTTATACTTACCAGCTCTTTGATCGTTATTTCTATCGTTCTACTGCACTAATTTATTTTCTTTATTCCTTATTAAGGGGACTGTGAACCTTCAAACCTAACCTTTTTTGTTTTGAATGGATTTGCTTGAAATTTGAATATGTGATTAGTACCATAGTTATGCAAGTGTGGTTAAAATAACTTTAACCACACTTAATAGTTTAATAATTTATGAATTATCAATTATATCAAAAATTGGCCTAATTAAAAATGTTCCATGCGCATTTCTTTTGCATATAATATGGTAATTTTTATTTACAAGATACCTTATAGAACTAACAATGAAACTTATTGCTTATTTTAAGCATTCATTGAAAATATAAAGAGAAAAAAATAATAATAGTGAAAACACCCTTTTTATTACGCAAAATACCTATAAATCATCTTTTCAAGTACAAAATTTACAAATTCTGAGCTACGAAGCATACTTTTTTTCAATAAGATTTATTTGATATACAGTTAAGTATATAAAACTTAAATTTCAAAGCAATACAATAATTAGAAATGCGCCTGGAGCAGTTTGAATATTCGTATGACATGAAAATTTTTATTTTGAGAAAAACGCATTTAAAGTTATTGCTATTAGTAACCACATAATATCCAAATTAAATACAAATGCCTGTAACTTGGAAAGTAATCACAGAAATTAAAAATTCTTTATGCAACACATTCCTACTCGTCCGTAGTTTCACAATTTAATAAAATAAAAAAAAATCGAATTTTTGGACAAATTTCAAAATTTTGAAAGTCCACTGTCCCCTTAAAAACACATATTTGTTGTGAAAAAGGCTTTCCACCTACATACATAATATTTTACAATGAAATCATTAATATCCTCGGTGATGCATTTCGATAATCCAACACTTCATAATTCCAATTAAAATTGTGACTTATATTTACATTTTCAGAAACTAATCAAATGATACGTCCGAATTTATACAAAAAATGAATTGATTAGATATTTTTAAACGGTTAATAGAAAATCTTAAAACACATTTTAATTTAATTGGTTTTTTGGATGAAATCATCTATTTTGGGGATTAAGAATCTTAATCAAATCATTGTTTTCTTTACTAACCATTTTAACATTTAAAATGTAGTTTTAAGTCTAAACTTCTCTTTTTACAACACTATCATTGTTATTTATTATTTTCCTGTAGTGTTTTTGTATATGGCTAATCCTGTATTTTAAATTTTATAATATCTTAATATACTTTTGTTTCATAAAGTGCTTTGAAGTAAATTAATTTTCTGCTCTGCTTATCGTCGGTTTATTAATTACAAGTCCATAATAAACTGTTGTGCTCTCTTTCATGCTACAAAATATCTTACGGATGTGTGGAAAGATCTAGCGAAGGAAATTTTAATTAAATATCTACGTATTATCACTATCGCAGCATTTTTGAAGCTTCATCTCTGTTGTCCCGCAAATTTGGGTTAGCATCATAAAGCTATCCTTGCGTAAACTATTGAATTTGTAGTAAGTTATTGTTCTCATGGATCTCAATACAGAAAAGGAAGCTGACCTATTAAGGTTTAGCTGGTTAATATATGTACAATAAACTAGTAACTATGTAAAATAGCAATTTACTTATGGTTTTCGAAACGTACCGATCAGCGTAATATATTGTTTCCGGTAAAGAATCCTCTCTTTTCGCTAATTAATAATCGATAAGTACCTGGAATTTTTCTTTATGTTGCTTATCCTATATATACTTGCTGACGCTCAATGTAAGCCCAATGGTGACGGCTTTTATCGAGAACTCTGTAGAGGACTGAGCAAGGGGGCGTGCACAACATTTTTATGGTATTGTAGGAAATGCACTGTAACTGAGTAATTCACCCAGATGAGGAAGTTCATTTATTTGTTCATTGCTCTCTGATTACTATGCTAATTTTGAGGCAATCTATGATTATGTGAATATAAACAAGATTAAATTTTCTTCAAAGTAAATTTGGGTGAACTAAATAACGGTTCACTCTAATAACAGGCCAAATGAGAAATACAGCGAGAAACACATGGCACATCAACTGTTCTGCACCGAACGTTCTGCGTCTAAAGCAACTAAGGCAAATAATTTTGGTTTATATTCCCACCAATACGAATGACCGTTTGCATAAGAATAGGATTAAATAGAAAAAAATATGTATTGCAATTTTAAACCGATAGCAAAACACCGAAGAAACAATCCACAAGTATGTAGATCTTGTCAAGCAAAATTAATAACGTCAAATAATTACTTTTTTCCAGTACCATATGTTATTAACTCGTGTAATGACAGATTCGTAAAATAATTTTCTAAAACTGAAAATTACCCATCTCAGATAAATATATGCATAAATGCACCATAATGAAGTAAAATCCACTTTTAATAAGCCGTATACTCATTTTATTGCATATATAGAGAACTGAATTTGAATGAAAGTAAATCTAAAGTTTAAAATTTTGAAAAAATGCTTAGATTTATCTCAGATCATGCGGTTGTAAGCGAATTTCCTCTAGCATGGAAGCCACTCCTTTCCCAATTTCGAAAATAGTCTATATATATAAAACAGTTCCGTAACTGACTGACTGACTGACTGACATACAACGCACAGACCAAACCGCTGGACCTAAAAGGCTGAAATTTTGCATGGCGATTCTTCTTAAAGTGTAGGGGTGCACCAATAAAGATTTTTGGAAAAATATTCTTAGATTTTTTTAAATTAAATTTTTAAGCTGTTTTAGTAACTTTTTTTAAGTTTGCATCTAAAATAATAATTTGGAGGTTATAAAATTTATATCACGGGAAAGATCGTAAAAATTCCTTTGAAATGAGATCTTTTTCGAATCTTTACCTCCATTTTCTGGTTTTTGATGAATTTTTAAAGATTAATTTTTATAATTTAATTTATTAAATGCTGATCACTTGATTTCTTTTTCTGGTACAGTGAATAAATTTATCGTCTCTTGCATAACAACTAAATAGACAAAAAAAAAAAAATTCTTGATAATGTGGCAGACGAATGGACATTATCCAAAAAAATATTTAAATACAGTATTAGATATTATGTTCTTCAAAAAGTACTATATTAACTGTACAATATTCTTTAATATTTCCTATTACATTTAATTTGAATATTTTCTTCTACATTATTTTGTCTATAAAAATATCTCTTACGATTTTTTTATAAATATATTTTGGGTTTTTTTTTTACATCAATTGTATACATTGATCATCGCATTTATTATAAATAAATATATATATATATATATTTATATTTTGCCATTAATTGCATACATTGACCGTTGTATTTAATTTGAATGTACTCCGTAGCGAAGTACGGGTTTTCAGCTAGTCTTAACATAGGTTTTAATATGTAAAACCTAGGATTTTTTAAAATTTAATTGTAAGGCAGGTGACTTCTCTTATAAAAGTGTAGGCAAACTCTTAGACGCCCCTCATGAGTGATAACCTTGGACTCACCAACCTTCGTCTTACAGGGTAGCAGGCCTAATCGCGAGAACAGTTCCCGAGTCAGAAGTATGAAATAGGAAGTTGGAACAATGACTTAGAGAGATTTATTTTGAACTCTGTAAAAGTTGTTTCATGCTTTAATAATTTCAATCGTTTCATTTAGTTCTATACCTTGAAAATGTTGAAGGAGAAAACTGCCATTTCTGCAGGACCAGTTTTTCACGCATCTAAAATTTTAATACGGGGGGAAGATGGAATGTTAGTTACTTACTTACTTACTTACATAAACAAACAAACACAAACACAAACACACACACACACACACACACAAACACACACACACAAACAAACACAAACAAACACACACACAAACAAACAAACAAACACACACACACACACAAACACAAACACACACACACGCGCGTGCGCACGCACGCACACACACACACACAAACAAACAAACATAAACAAACACACACACACACACACACACACACACACATATATATATATATATATATATATATATATATATATATATATATATATATGAGTATACAGAGAATAAATAACAACACTGAAATGAAACGCTAAGCAAAATACTACGCAAAAGTAACCAAGATGCAAAATAAAATGCTCACAGGAAAGAACATTTACATTTTGAAAGTACGACTCAAACGCTATTCTTTTCACGGAAAAAAATCTAAAGAGCTCTGGCTAACATCCAAAGTATGGCAAAAATTCTCAAAAATCAGGTTAATGTTAAAAAAAGTATTTTTTTTAACATTGTTATTGTAAGAAGTATTGTTTCTCTGGATGATTTCAACTTGATGTCAAACGCACCTTGGCGTGGGAGGATTCTTCAATTCAATTTGTAGAATCACAAAGGAAGTAGGATAATAAGCAAGAGAGAATGCAAAAAAAAAGCTACTAAAAATTGTAGCCCACCAAATCGCTTTTTGTGACGACAAACTCAGATATTAAAATATCCTCAGTAATAAATCATCTGGCAAATAATACAGAGGCAAATGAATTCAATGCCTTAAATATCTGCTGTCTTTGAAAGCAAGACAAACAAACAAAATCTATATAGATAATTTCTTAGGGTTTTAAGTTATATATACTATATATATATATATATATATATATATATATATATATATATAATTGTGTGTGTGTGTGTTTGTCGGGGGGAGTCTGTGATGCCCCCCGATTACTACAGATGACTCATCTGAATTGAATTTTGTGGTACTACAGATTAACAAGTAAAATATTTCAATTTTTTATGGGTATCATCTTATTGGGAAAACTTGACATATATTTAAGACATAGCTGTTAGAGAAAAGGAATTTTAAACACAGATTACAAAATGGTTTTAAACAACGTGTTATAAATGAAACAGTAATAATTATAAATTGTACATTATGGTGAGTTCAGAATGCAGAGTGGTTGAACACGTGTGATACAGTTATCCAATATTTTTAGAAGCTGCACCATTATAAGAGATTTATCCTGAAAAAGTTGCTGTATTGTCATAGCTATAGTCATTGTCTTAATATAAAATTAGTTTCCAGTTGTTTGTTTTTTTTCTGTTTTTTATGTAGTGAATGGCCCTGGAAGCGCAAAACAAAAAGTAAATTTCAAAATGTAATACCAAAGTAATTCCTCTCTTATCCCCAGCATGCTACGATTAAAGAGCAAATTGCGGAGAAAACTTCCAGTTTTATCTAGTCAAACCCACATTCATGTCCCCCCCAAAAAGTGTTTACTCAGTCCAAAACTTTCGGAGGGCGCTAAGCTTTGACGAACACAATTATTTACAACGAAAGTAATAAATGTTCAAAAGGCCTGTGTGTAGTAATAAAATCCAAATCCAAATGAATGGACACTTTTTGTATTTGTATGGGATCGAAAGATTTTTACCATCACTTTCATTATTATAAACAACATGATTGCTCTAAATCTTAAAAGAAGGTCGTTTTAAATGGGATAATTTTTTTTAGGTACATTTCCTGAGAAATTTTTGTAAGTGTAGATTATAAGCAAGTTATCTGCCGATATAAACTACTGTTTTGCTCTATTCTTGAATTAGTTTGACATATTAGGAAGATCTTTTTCCATACATGATATAATTAGGGATTCTATAGTCGTGCGAGTACTTTAACTATTACTCTATGATTATATTTACAGTAAGCATGACCTCATAAATATTGTTATATATACATATTTCATTGCAAGAACATATTAGTTCATTAGTTGATAACTAAGCGAAAATTTTGATATATAAGACCTTCGTGGTTTAACACAAGATCAAAAATTCATAAAAAAATTCATCTTCTTTAATATAGATACGAATTCCTTTTTACAATCCATTTCTGGTTTAGAATTTGGTGCCTTGCAGACATCAAGAATTATTGCTTTCATAGCGGCAAAATTTTAATTGCTTTCTAGTTAGATTCAAGGAACAAAAAACGGAAGTCAGAAAAAAATATTTGTGACTTGCAACTAACCATAGAAGTCAGCTGAGAAGGGGAGGTAGAAGAAAGATGTCAGCTTGTCGGCGAGACACTTATTGTCGTATGCACGCGCTTAATATTTGTGTAGTTTAAAATTAAAGAATATTCTCCAGGGAAACCTCTCGTGACCTGGTATAATTGGAACCGAGAAAACACTGCTTTGGAGACCAAAACTTGCTGTCTTACAGAATACTGTAATATTTTACTGTACTTCAAAAGAACTTCTAAAGTTCTGCGACCCTTGCTTAAAAACCACTTTCGGATTCCTGTAAAAATTTCTTTGTCTCAAGTTTGTCAACGAGTTTGGAGTAATGTAAACTAATATGAAAGTAATATGAAAGGAAAATAAGGGAAATGAAAAATACTTGAAATTTTGTCATTCATAATTATCTCTTTAATTCTCCTTTCTTTTATAAAACGCGAAATATCCCATATACATCTCCAAGTTTAACAATTGTATGCATGATGAAAAAAATTATAAATTTTATAACAAAAATATTAATTAACTTTAACTATATCATTTAATTACGTCTTTATGTGACCATCCAGTCATTTTAATTAAATTGCATTGCATTATGTTTGATTTATTTTTGATAATAGGGAGGTGAGAAGTAATATTTCCTAGAGACATTGTATGCAATTCGTTGTGATAAAACCGAAGGGCATCACTTTTTTCTCTTGAGTTATTATGGCAGGACTATTGTCTGAAGGCATTTGTGATGTCGTGTGAATTTTGCCGAGTCAGATTTATTTGTAACTAATGGCCTTGTTCATTAGTACCTTGAGTAGATTAGGAGTTTCAGCTTGGGAAATTATTTACCATCGATAACCACCAATTGCGTAAGATTTACTTTGTTAGCAGATTTTCAAGTGTCTCCTAGATAAAATTGAAGTGTGCATATTTAGAAATGTTTAACATTTAGAGGGACTTCCTGTATATAAAACTGAAGCTGAATAACCAGGTGCTTCGCATATGCCCCCCCCCCCCGCAGGCCAAAAAAAAAAAAAAATGTAAACAGGGGATGATTTTTACTTTACAAAATAAGTTAAGAGAGAACACTTATTAAAATTAATTACAACGTGTCAATGGTATGGAAATTAATTTGTATGTTTAATATCCATAAACATACTATTTTGAATTAAATTCTTAAAAAACTTCCATCTCAATAGTCTAGTAGTTACATTTTCTCTTTTACCGTATTGTCAATATTCTTTTGTCAATTTATTTCGCTGTTATGCACGTGCGCAAAAGTTAATTTAAATTATCACAAAAAGAAAAGAAACCACGTGATCGACATTTAAAAAATTTCATTCTAAAAATTAATCTTTAAAAATTCACCAAAAATCAGAAAATGGAGGATAAATGTATGCAATTAATGCAATATATATATATATATATATATATATATATATATTATATATATATATATATATATATATATATAATATATATATATATATATATAATCGTAACTGTCGTAAAGTTACAAAACATCTTAAAAATTTTGTTTAAAAAGAATCTACGAATTTCTCGAAATCTTTCTTATTGCACCCCTTCACTATAAGAAGAATCGTCATGCAAAATTTCAGCCCTTTAGGTCCAATGGTTTGGTCTGTACGTTATATGTCAGTCACTAACGGAGCTGGTTTATATATATAGATCAGAGGTCCCCAACACTTGTTTGTCCCCGTAGACTCCCTGCCGATTTTTTCTGTTTTGGGTAGACCCCCTGCTATCCTAATACTGATTTTTTACAAATTCATCAACTTTAAAGTGTTTTTGAAGCTGACACAGAGCTATTCACTTTGAGAGGGTTTACTGTAGAGTGACAAAATTTTAAATAAAAAAAATATGTTAGTTTTATAGTTATACATTTATTAATTTAAAACGACACAAAATGCAAATCTAGTAACATTTTTACACATAATAAATACACAACAAAACCAATGCTTTAATGGGAGGATTGAGACTGATGCTTTGATAGCAAAATTTCAATATTTGTCTTCAATTATTCAGGTTTAACCTTAAATCTCCTTGGCGAGTGATTTCCAACCTGTTTCTTTTATTTTCGAAAGGAGATTGACAACCGCGCTGAAACCCGTTTCCACGAAGTATGAAGATGGAAAAGCTATCAAAAACTTTCTCGCGATAGTCCATAATGCAGGATATTGTACCAAATCCGTGGTACGGAAAGATAATTTAAAAAGTGAATTTCAAGAACAGAAATAAATATGCCAGTTACCGCAAATGAAAAAATAGAGATTTTATAAACAGTTCTTTTAATAGTTGCAGCAGTAGACAAATAATACTACAAATCTTCGCTGGAAGTCGACAAACTCCAGCACCTAAGTATTTGTCTTAACAATAAGGAATTCTAAGATTTCATTAGTTCAATATAACACTTAAAATAAAATAGCATACGACCTTATAAATTCATATACCAAGGTCTCCCGTTCCAATCTCGACGAGGAAAACACCTGTTCAAAAACTGTCACCTAGCGCTACAAGAACAACGCTTAATCTAAACTTTTATTCCAAAATTCTTATTCACCTGGGAAACAAAACCCGAGTTGCCACACCGCTCAACCAAACCATTTTCCAACAATAGACCCAAAAGCAGGATTTATTTCTTACTCTATGGTAGACGCGTGAACGTGCTAACCATAGCTTTAAATCACGCGAACTCCAAAACATCGCCCACTGGGCGATAACACGCCAAGTTGGCCCCTTACTCGCAACAATATGTAACAGCTATGTTTCTCTGAAGCCAGACTTGTTGATATCCCTTTCTAAACTGCAGCTTAAGTTCTTCGTTGGTGATTATACGATCAGTTCTTCTGTTAACATGACATCCGTTTCTTCAATGTCACCGTATAGATTGATAATCCACTGTGGTATTTCCATAGTCAATACATCTCCAAGCCTAATTTCAAAGTCTGTGTGAAAGACATTTAAATGTTTAACGTAGACTGAAAGGTCATCCTGGCAGTTTGTCTGTGCCAAATTGAGAAACTGGCAAGTTCAACATAACGGCCACCTGCTGGCACTCGCTGTAACCGTTCCAGTCCATGAGGTCGCAACACAAGTTACACGTACTCAGACCGTAAAGTGAATAGATTTCTTACACAATTTTATGAAATATGTATATAATTAAGAAATGTATCTATCTATTATAAGAAAGTACTCGTATTACGCAAACATCTCCATAGGTATTATCTGTGTTAGGCGGATTATTACATTTACGATATGCCAAAATTTTGGGGACGGCCTGTCTAACTCGGGGACGCCTATTTACATCTCATGCACCCCCAATTTTCTTTTTCACTGGCATGGACCCCTTGCAGGTCAATATCGACCCCTGGGGGTCGATATAGACCACTTTGGGAGTGACTGATATAGATTATAAAAAAAGAGAAATATTGTTTTATTCTGCATGTTTTTTTCTACAATTGCGTCATATGAGTGAAAATGAACTAGTTGTGTAACTAAGAGAATCAATGAAGAATGAATTTCGTTTATACGGGGTATATGGAAGCTGTATGAAATAAAATGCTCAGTCCTCTCCATGTATTTGTTTAAAAAAAAATTCTTTCATTTATGCAGTCGTTTTTCAAACATTTCTTCTATTTATGCAGTCGTTTTTCAAACATTTATTCAAATTTTTCTAAACACCACATCAAATGTTTCATTTAAATTTATCAATTCTCCTTTTATTGTACAAATGCCCGTCGTGTTCGAAAAAAACGACTTTACATTGAATAATGGGTGAACAACGCTTCCAATTTTTCTGTTCATAATCGCCTAGATGGTATGGTGACTTAGCGATTCTACGGACTAGGTTCGTGTTCGAATCCAGACTGAGGCATTGCCATTCTCATACACAGTGATAGTGTTTCCCCTATATAGTGCTCCCATAGAAATCAGCCAAGAAAAATTCTATTTCGAATGGGCGAATGTCGAAAATATAGGTGCCTGCGTGTTAGGAGACAGAAAGAAAATAAAACTTTATTCTCTGTATAATGAGAATAAACAGGAAATAGACATTAAATACACTGCTAGCCACTGTAAATGCAACACCCTGAAGGAAACATGCAAATAACATGAAATTTACAACATGCATTAGCGGAGGTGAGATATGCAAATGATTAGAATTTCAGCGCAGACGCACATCACGCGCGCCTGTGGCGCCACTTCAAAGCTCTATTTAAGGCTTGGAGATTTCGACGATTTCCAGTTCGACAATTGTGTTTTTCTTGTGGTTTTTTTCAAAAAAACGATCAATTATGCCTCGTCGAAAACAGCGATCCTCTTTTGATCAAGTATCCGAGTTCGACAGAGGAAGGATAGTGGCCTACCGAGATTGTGGATTATCTTTCAGGGAAATCGGTAGTCGTGTTGGACGAAACCAAACAACTGTAATGCGGATATGTGATCGTTGGATGCAGGAGGGTACGACGGACCGGCGTGTTCGATCGCATCCACCTCAGCGCACCACTTCACGTGATGACAAGCAAATTGTGAGCATGGCAGTGACGGATCGCTCAGTCACATCACGAACCATAGCACAGCACATGCATTCTGTAACGCATCATCCAGTGTCTGCGCGTACCATTCGACTCCGTTTACAGCAGAGTGGTCTGTCCGCAAGACGTCCATTGCTTTGTCTACCCTTGACGCAGAACCACAGACGTCTCCGCCGCCAATGGTGCGATTACAGAAGGATGTGGACGGCAGAATGGAATGAAATTGTCTTTACTGACGAGTCACGCTTCTGTCTGCAACACCACGATGGTCGCATTCGAGTCTGGAGACACCGTGAAGAAAGGATGCTGAACAGCTGCGTTATGCACCGCCACACTGGTCCTGCACCGGGTATTATGGTATGGGGCGGTATTGGATATCACTCTCGCACACCTCTAGTACGCATTGCCGGTACTTTAAACAGCCAGCGCTACATCTCCGAGGTGTTGGAGCCAGTTGTCCTTCCTTACCTTCAGGGCTTGCCCACAGCCATATTTCAACAGGATAATGCGCGACCACACGTGGCACGCATTATCCAACGGTTCTTCGTCAATCTCCAGATTGAATTGCTTCCCTGGCCGCCTCGCTCTCCGGATCTTTCGCCGATAGAAAACATGTGGTCCATAGTTGCTCTACGAAATGACCCAGATTCAATCCCCAGCTGCCACAGCAGATCAACTTTGGCAACGTGTGGAAGCTGCTTGGTCTGCTGTACCCCAAGAACTCATCCAAAGTCTCTTTCAAGCAATGCCGAGGCGTGTGGCAGCGGTGATCTTCAACAATGGCGGCTAATCTGGCTACTGATTTTGGCAGGAACCACACTTCACAGAAGTCTATAAATTTAATCATTTGATACTTGGTCAACATGTTATCTACAAAATAAATTTTGTTGTGATATCTCTTGTCTTTCTTGGTGTTGCAATTTGGGTGGCCAGCAGTGTATATAGTTAGCAAAACACGTAAAGAGGTAGTCATAATTTAGTTGTAAGTCTACATCATCATAAGTTGTAAATGTCATTAGACATTTTTGCCATATGTATTTTCTTAATCCGCGCTAGCCGGGTGAAGGCGCGGTACTGTGGGTTCGCTGCCAAGGATGTTTGTAGCCGCTCGGAATCGGCTTTAAACAGTAGTTTCCGGTTTAATCAGCTCTGGTGTAGCTAATATTGATTGCAGCGATCTTAATTAACTCAACTCTTGATCCATTATATGACACAATGATTTGCAGGAGGAGTTTAATTCTAAATTTTAATTAAAAGCTGGAATATAAATCCCAAAAATCTTAAGTTATTTGCAACGAAACACGTGCAGTTAGTGAAAGAAAGAGACGACTCATATTTAGATTGTCAGTGGCAAATGTCATACCGGCACAAAGACTTTTGCTTTGACTTGCATTTATTGGCTTTAGTCTTCTTTACATTTAAACCGGCAAAGATAGAACACACACACATACACACACACACACACACACACACACACACACACGCATACATACAAACAAACAAACAAACAAACAAACAAACAAACACACGTATATATACATATATACTATATATATATATAATATATTCATCTGAAATATCTAATATGCTTAGTTATAAAATAAGAAGTAAACTAACTTATATGATGCAAGTTAAGGAATTTTAGGAATTATTTCTCGTCCCCTCCCCCTTCTACTTGAACTTGGTTTTCAACTGCTGGATTATCGACAGTATCTAAATTTGAAAGACGTCTGTGGGGTTCGTATTCAATTTTGAGAACCCATAGGGAGTCTTTCAACATGCCAAACATCCCGAAATTGCTGATTTCAATACAAGGTCTGTAAAATGCGTATTCCTTCTATTTAGATAATACGTTTTCTGTGAGCTAGTCTTTCCTACTCATGGACCTGAAAGGATTTTTCTTCCTCTTTTGAAAACGGATAAAAGCACGTCCATTTTTTTACCATAAAGAATTCACGAAAGCAGAGCTTCAAAAATTCCGTTGCGAAATTCATATGACTGGAAATTTCAGTAGTGTGATATCGGTGATACTGTCTTTAGAAATTTTTGTTTCTACTTAAAAAAAGGACATCGTGAGGCATCCATACTATGCATTTTTTATTATTTTTTTAAATAAATATTAAACATATTTAAAAACACACGCTAACACAATGAAACAAAAGAAACAAAAAAAAAACATATTTTGAAAATGAGTGTGAGTAAAACATTATAAAACGCCGTTAGGAATACAGGGCAAAGGAACATGTAAAATAAATAATAAAGAAACCTGCAAAAAAAATCTCCAGTTCTCAGATTTGAACTGTAGACTTACCTCCACGTTCTCTTAAACCTTTGAGGGGCGCCGTTTGCACAGTGCAAACGCCTAAATCTAGTCTTTTTTCGCTTGCATTCAATGTATTCCAGTTAAATTAATAAAAAAATTGTTAGTACTGCCATCTGTTATCAGTTTAAAGAAGTAAAAACATTTTGCAACCTTTAATTGGAAAAAATTTCAAGATTCTTTAGGTTAAAAAAAATCGGGGAAAAATCTGCACCGTGCAAACGGGGGAGGTTGTTGCCTGAAAGGGTTGATATAGACACACACACACACACACACACACACACACACACATATATATATATATATATATATATATATATATATATATATATATATATATATATATACCCAACATACACAGAGAAATCGGGTCGGGGCCGGATGATTCCGGCCAGCCGATTTCTCCACTGCCGGGCCGACGCATTAGGTCAGCATCGAATCCGTCACGGGATTGTCCTCTCGCCCGCGACTACCCCGTCGAGTGCCGGGCCGCTTCCGGTAACAATGAAGCTATCGTGCATCCGACTGCGAACCGTGAGACAACCGCAATGTACCGTTCAATGCGGACATAAAGCCACACCATTGCCGGAGGGTTACGGGCCTGTTACGGGAGTAATAATTCGTGTCGACAGGCCGTCAAATACCCATCTCGGAACCATCAAAGCGCCGTCGATCAGGGTTACTTTCCAGTACTGGGCCATAATTGGAGTTTCGACAGATTTTCTAAGTTTTTCGTAGACCCCTTCCTTTCACATGCTTTTTATTTTTATTAATGAGATTGTTTATGATAACAGTGTTTATGATAACATTTGATATACATCAGATGATATATATCTGATATATATCTGTAGATATCAGATGTTATGTATATAATACTTGATATATATAATATCTGATATCTACCCTTACACTTTATTTCTTTTTTTTCTGGCTCTCCATGTATAACTAGTATTAATATTTTTAACTTTTCTCTTTTTCTCGTGTATTTTCAGGTAATAGTAAATATTAATCTCTGCTAAAACCTAAAATTTTTGTTCAGAATAATCCCTTAAAATTATATTTTGTACATGTTATTTTAAGTAAAGTTCGTAAATGTTCTCGAGATAAGAAAATTATAATATTTTCCATAGAGGAAATTTATTTCATTCTTCTCAAAGTTAAAAGTGAGGTGTAATATATATTTGAAAACCAGGAATTACCCGATTATATAATCTTAATTTTTATAATTTATTTGAAAATGATTCAAAATTAAAATTGAATGTAGTTCAATGTTTTATAAATTTTGTTCGGTCCTTTTTTAGTAGTTGACAAGTGAAAAAATTTCATAGTTTTGCATATCAAAGAATGGTTCATTGTTAAAGCTTAGCTGTTCAAGAAATATTTTGTTTTGAGACATCTTCAAATACGTCTTGATAAGTTTATTCTTTGGTGATAAAAATAATAATATTCTGTCATCCTACAGTCTTATATTGCTGAATACGATAAGACTGAAAAAAGGACTGAACAAAATTTATAAAACATTGAACTGCATTAAATTTTAATTTTAAATCCTTTTCAAATAAATTATATAAATTAAGATTATATAATCGGGTAATTCGTGCTTTTCAAATACATATTACACCTCACTTTTAACTTTGAGAAGAATGAAATAAATTTCCTCTATGGAAAATATTATAATTTTCTTATCTCGAGAAAATTTACGAAGTTTACTTAAAATAACAAGTACAAAATATAAACATACTATCGGTCATTGTCCAATGACGGTATATTAAAAAAATGTTGGAAATAAAGAAAATCCCACACAGTCAAGCATCGGAGAGATAGCAAATGTTCAACCATGTAGAGAACTGAAGACATTAACTGTGTCGGAATATAATTGGCATAAATAGCGTGCGCCAAAGTTAAGCCAACACAAATCGCCAATTTGTATACGTCCTGTATACAGATTGGCGACTGCCCAAAGAGCATTTCCGTATATATTTTTAGAATTACCCCTCACTCTTTCTCAGAAAACTGTCCCTTCTACTACTTGACACCTGCAACGAGTGTCCACGAAGGGAGGACAAAGGAATCTCACTACCCCAATGCCAGCGAGGCGCGGCACACAGCCGGAGAGTCAAGAGAGGGGGGGGAGGCAAGTCAGCTGCGTGGTTAAAAAAAGTTAAAACTAATTTATTAGTAAAATAATGAATATAAAAATATTATCATTATGCTAGATAACTACTTAGAGTTAAAAATGAATTTTACAAGTATAACTGGAAATAAACTAAAGCACATTGGTTTTAAAAATGCTACTCCACGTAGCAACCAGTTGGGGAATACATTTTTCGTTTTTGTTTTAACACGTTTTAACCCATCAAATAGCGAAGCGTTGACGTCGGTGCGGCGATTTTTGTCAGGTTGCAGGAAAATACTATTTTATGTCCTGAGCCTATAAATCACGGACCGGGATAATTTGCACTATATTAATTTTAAACGTGTCCACCTCAACAACTGAAAAAGAAAGTTTTTTGTCTCTAATTTTTGTGCTGGATTTTGTGATTGCTGACCAATAAAAATATTTTACAGGTAAGGAAAGTTGATGATATTTTTTCATTAACATATCAGAGCACCTCACTAGAATCAGCAGAAATCCATCAAATATGCCTCATTATTTACAGTGGCTCCCAAAAGTGTTCGTACACTTACGGTTTTCAATGAAATAGGGGACTATCCATTAATTAAAATGAATATTTCAGAATGCGTATTTAGCAATAAAATCTATAATCTATTCTTAACAAAACTACATGAAATATTTTAAAATTATAGTAAAACTTTATTTTTAAGAAACCAGTAATCAAAAAGTATCAAAAACTTTATCCCACAACAGTCTTCGAACACTTGTAAAAAAATCTCTACTTATAAGTAAATATTCTAATTTTTCGTTAAATTAATATTTAGTAGGATATCCTTTAGCATCAACAACAGCTTTTAAAAGTCTGGGAATAGATTTCAATAGTTCTTTTGTAATTTCTGCATCAATGTTCATCCATTCTTCCATCATAATTGTTTTTAGTTCGCTTTTTCTTTTAAAAATGTCGTGTTTTCGTACTTGAACCTCCAGTTCTCTCCAAAAATGTTCTATTGAGTTAAAATCTGGCGATTGAGGTGGTGTTTTCAAAACTTGTGGACAATTATAGAGACACCAGAGGCGAACGTTCAGAGCCGTGGGCTTAGGATCGTTATCTTGATCAAAAAAAAATTTTTTTTTCAAATACCAAAATTTTAAGCTGATAATTTTAAATTGTCTCTTAAAATATTTATATAAACAGCATGATTCATTATGCCATCAATAAATACCAAATTACCTAGTCCTGATGTTGACATGCACTCCCATTCAAGGACACCTCCACCGCCATGCTTAACTGTTCCTACTAAGTTCTTGGGATTCAGTTCCTCATTTTTTCTTCTCCATACAATTATACGCCCATCGGAACCAAAAATGTTAAACTTGCTTTCATCGGCAAATAAGAAATTATTCCAATAGGTTTGGGGCTTATTAATCATTGATAGTGCGAAGGAAAGCCTGAGCTTTCTGTTTTTACCACTCACAAAAAATTCCTACTGGCAGAACGCCCATATAATCCAGCTGCTCTGAGAACTCGTCGAACAGTTTCAGGTAAAATTGAACTAGAAAATGTTTCATTAAATTCTGTAGAAAGTTTTACAGCACTCAAACGTGGATTTTTCACAAATTTTCTAATTATAAATCTCTGATCACGTTTCGTTAACTTTGCCGGACGACCTTTTCTTATCTTGATTTTGGTCCGATTTTCTTCTTTAAAGCGTTTTATCACATACTGCACAGTATAATGGGATAAATTAAGTAATTTAGCAATATTCAGAACTGATTTACCACTACTATGATGAAAAATAATCAATTTTCGATCAATGCTGTTTGTTGTTTCTTTGCGAGCCATTTTTAAATAATAAATAGAATATTGCGGAATAGGCAAGCAAAAATTAAAGCCAAACGATATTTTAAATGCCACCACAGTTCAAAAATAAAAATAAAGCGCCAGGCGATAATTTTAGTTATGAATTTATCGGAAAATATTTCAGTGTACGATGACTTTTGTGAGATAAAATTTTTGTTACTTTTTGATTATTGGTTTCTTAAAAATAAAGTTTTACTATGTTTTCAAAATATTTCATATAGTTTTGTTAAGAATAGATTCTATATCTTATTATTAAATGCCCATTCTGTAATATTCATTTTAATTAATGGATAGATCCCTATTTCATTGAAAATCGTAAGTGTACGAACACATTTTGGAGCCACTGTAGGTGTTCATATTCAAAATGAACTATTTCCCTTTTGGAACAAAAAATAAGACATGAAATAATATCACACTGAAAATTTTGTAAATATTATTCTATACTTTTAGATTCCACCCCTGATCTAAGCAACCAAGACCGACTTACTGTTGTAGTAAGATTTGTTCTATTAAATAATAAATCAAAGCAAATAGAAAATAGGGAGCATTTTTTGGGGATTTATTTCAATATCAGATTTCCATGAAACAGATAAATCAAATAGGTCTACAAAATGTAAATATGTGGAAAGTATGTTACATGATCCATTTAAAAATGAAAAATATATTATAGATGAAGATTTATGCGATGAAACTGACAACGTTGCCCTCTATATTTCCCTTGAAATGAACGCGTTAAATGTGATTCAATACTTATTTACAAACAACCTCATCTATCTGTTTCCAAATTTAGTGATTACCATACGAATTTTATTAATATTGCCTGTGACTGTGTCTAGCGGGGAAAGAAGCTTTTCAAAACTTAAAATAATTAAAAATTATTTGAGATCTACAATGGGACAAGAAAGGCTTTCAGACTTATCTATTATTAGCATCGAAAAGGACATTTCGGAAGATATAGATGATCAGATATTATAACAGAATTTGCATTAAAAAAGGCAAGGAAAGTAAAGATTATCTTTTTGACTGACTTATTAAGTATATGTATTAATAGATATGTGTTGTATGTATTTAATATAACGTATTCATTTAGTTGTTATATCAATACATTAATAATTATTATGTTAGGTTGTAAAATTAAAAAATAAACTGAATTTATAATATTTTCTGTAATTCGTTGTTTCATTTAAGGTAAAAATATTTCAGAGAAATTTCAATTAATCCATACGGTATGATTGGAGGGAGGGGGAAAATTATTCTCGCACACGGGTGGCAGCTACCCTAGAAACTGTCCTGTATTTACTAGCACATTAAAAGCTACTAAATTACTGTCAACATTTACATACATACAATCACACACTTTCTAATTTAATCTCTGATGAGATGGGGTTTGTTTTTATGAAGCATATTCGGAAAATATGAATACGGTTCATATCAATGGGTGTTAGAACTTATAAAGTATTTGTACCTACATTTACATCTACTTTGGTCATCTATGTGAAATTTATTTTCAGTCATCAATTATTTTTATTTCATTTCCTCGATTCATTCTTTATTTTTCTATACATCACTAGGTATAAAGTAAGCGAATAAATACTGTAAAAATGACGAATAAAATTCAATGTACCTCAATATTTTAATAACAATATTATGACTGTATAGAGGTTTAAAAATGTATGATATGTTTTTAGTGTTTAATCTGTTAAACATTCATTGAAATGCATTCGGACGCAATTTCATTTAAAAGAGAACTGTCACTCGAAGTATTTTACTTTATGCTATGAATATATCTATCTTCTGATAAATAAAAACGGTCATGTTATTCATTACAAAAAGCAATATACTTACCCCCCCCCAAAAAAAAAAATAATAATAATGCCGAAAATAAGCTAAAATGGTCACGTTTCTATAAAAAAATTGCTCCAATTCCAGCGTAACGAAATATTTAAATCATGAAATAATTATCAACACCATCACCGAAAAATTTGAAGTCCAAATAAGTGTAACCCAGCGGTCTACCAAAAAAAACGAAATGTAGTGCCTAACGAAATTGATATTGGCACAATGCAACTGCTGGTAGGGTTGCCAGGTAAATCGCAGAGAACCCGGGTTTGAAATGAAGCTCTCGATAGATACCCGCTTTGGCATCCAAGAGAGTCTGCCGAAAAGTCCGTCTTAATCAAAATGAAAAACAAATTTAGCACTAGAACCGCGGGACTTTCGGTATACCTAGAACCGCGGAGCGGGTCATTTTGACCCTAGACTGTAAACCTATAAAATATGCACAAGCGCGTAATTTAGGTAACTAAAACTTTTTATTTTTTTAAATAATTCAATCAATAATCAATATTTCTGAGAATTTACATTAAATAATTTATATAAATCAAGAGAAATTAACTTAATTTTTACAAAATCTTATTTAAAATTTTATATCCTTGAGTATAAAAACATGTCTCTTTAACAAAATGACATAAATTTCCTAATTTCAATGGAAAAACAGAGCATATCTTTTCAATAAAATTAGATATAATTTCAAAAAATTCAAAATTTAAAATTTTATCAGTTACTTATTAGTTTTATGGATTATAAAATTCAATTTACTGTATGCATTGTGCACAAAACTGAGTAATAAGTTTTGTACATTTTCCACAAATGGGTGCTTTACATTTTGAACAGATATCTATAGTTTTATTTTCACATTTTGAACTGTGGCATCGGACTTGTTTCCGCTTAATTTGTGGTTGTCCGTCGTTTTGATTAGTTGCTTCACACTCTCCTTTTGCCACCTTTTTTGTCGGGAGAGAACAAACTTTTCTAGCAATTCTTCAACCAAGTCTTGGATGAATTGCCGTCTACTAATAGATTTTCTAGTTGAAGTTTTATACAAAACCAAGACATTGATTGTAGCAAGGTCCAAAATATTACAAAAAACCTGCACCGACTACGTACGGGAAGCAGACTTGACTATATATTTCCTTACCATTTGGTCAATCACGTCCACACCGTATTTAGTTGCGTTGTAGAAAGCGATTGTATCAGGTAGTTTTTTTGGGGGGTTATCTACAATTTCTACGGTTGGATGGAGACTACTTAGAAACAAAACGTTTTTATATTTTTTACCTTGATAGCCTCTGCAAGCTTCAGTGTTGTGAAAAAGTTGTCCGTAAGAACATTTCTACCTTTGTTCTCATAAGGACTTATTAGTCGTAGCACTACATGTTCAGAAAGAGAAACGTTTGAGGGACATTGGTTATCTTTTCCAAGATACAGGAATCCATTTATCAGATATTTTGAGTCAAAATCTGCAGCCTACCAGAACTTGATTACAAACTGATCTGGTTTGTTTGGCATGTATTGGGTAAACCTACACCTAGATTTTGTAGGAAATAACTGTTCATCTACAGTTATATTAGGACCTGGTGTATAGTTAGTCTTACAATTTTCAATGAAACGATTCCAGATATCCGAAATAAGGGCAAATTTGTTTGTCTCTAGATGCTTTGATTTTGTTGATTTTATGTCGAAGCGTAAAAATCTCATTATTTCACGAAATTGGTCTCTTGACATTGTATTTTGAAAAAATGGTGGTCCTCAGTCCTTTGAACACAAGCTATGCAGAACACAAGTCCTTTTGCACAATATATACCACGTGCATATAAAATTGATATAAACGCATCTATTTCTTCTAATGTTATATTCCATTCTCTTTCATGAATCTGCCGGTGAGCTTCATCTTCAGTACATTTATTTGTGCTTCAATATCCATTCATCTATAAAAAGTCTCCAAACACTTGAAGGACTGTTGTCGATAACATTGCGCTTAGCATGTGGTGTTGGGCCCCCAGTTTCTTTCAAAATATTACACTTTTATTTTCTTCCTCTATCGCTTGTTCCTAATTGAGCGACATTCCAAACTGTCCCATCTTTTCCAACTTCATTATTTCTAACTTTGAATGTTATTGTCGATTTCTTTTTCAAATTTCTTTGCGTGTGTGTATCTTTTCTTGGAATATTTTTTATAATTTTTATAAGATAAATTATCATCATTATTGCGATGAAAAGGACCAACGATTGTTAGAGCATTGCCAGAGTCATCTTCACTTTCATTTTCTTCATCCGAATAAAAATTTTCTTCATTAGCAGGCAGATATTCATCCTCACCACTCAAAATCGAAACTTTCTTCATTATCTTCACCTCCTGAATCCTTTTCAGATAATTGTTTTAAATATTCTAAAGCTTCCTGAACAAGATTATGGCTTCGTGTCATTTTTTCATACATATACTAATTACAGTATAAAAGCAAGTTAAAAAAGCCTTCTAAAATTTCGCTATAGTTTTTCACTGTAACGTATAGTTTTTCACTGTAACGTTTCGAACGTAGTTCGCGCTTCAAACCTAATATAATGACGTTGACTGAAAACCTTCACTATTACCCCTTCTGGTACAGTTCTTTTCAGGAATTCCAGGGTGGAGTAGAAGTACTTTAGAGTTACTTCGAGAAAATGCATCTGTTTTTCGTCATTTGTGCATTAACATTTCTTAACATTTGTGTTCTTAACATTTTCCGCGGAACGGGTCAAATTGACCCGTTCCGCGGTTCTAGGTATAAGTGTTAATAATCGGAAAATTATTTATGTTACGAATTTTTAAATTTGGTAAATTGTTGTTCACCTTAAATTATTAAAAGTCATAGAAGGAATTTTTTTTTCAATCAATACTTTTCGCTTGGTGATAAATTGAACATCGATTTGGGTCAAATTGACCCGCTCCGCGGTTCTAGTGTTAGGCAGGTACTACTCTTTGTTCTCTTGTGCATAAACTCTTGACCGAAAAAATTATCCATTTGTAAGTGGATGTTTATTTCATTTCTATATAAAAGCCAAAAATAAATTAATATAATCTAACAATAGTTGATGTCTGTCAAAGCATGACGGCTAGATAGTAAATGAATGTATTAACACACAAATTATATTCAACAAATCACTGTCAAATGTTGAAAATCATAATAATGCGCAGAAATAAATTGTGATTAAGCGGCTTCGTACTTTGTGAGTATCTAAAGACAGATTTAAAAATGTCACTGAGCATGTGCAGAAAGCAATTTTTTTAAATTGTAAATTATCGCTAATTAAACAGCATGAAATAAACAATTTCCATGAAGTTTACTGTTGTATTTCACAAATATAATTATCATAAAAATAAATAAGGCAGAGATAGATCTAGAGAGACTTCTCGGAATAAACGTGTTTATCATTAAAACATGTCACTGAGCATGCGCGGAAACAGTGAGTTTCAAAAGACAGATTTAAACATGCCACTGAGCATGCGTAAAAATCAATTGTAAATTGTAAATTATCGCTAATTAATAGAAATTACTGTCACAAAAATTAAATTTAACAAATCTACAGATTACAATCTTTCGTTTAAGACCAAAATGAAGTAATTTGATGCAGTAGTTTTCTCTCACGGACTGCCCAAAAAGTCGGCTTAGCAACTTAAATATATAGATGATATATATTATGCATATATCACATAGTATAACCGAAAGATTATATTATGTCAGCCGTATACTTCTGATATAATACAATCTTTTCATACAAGGAAAATTATGTGAATTTTTCGTGCAAAAGAAGTTTCACAAAAGTGAAATAAATATTTATGAAAAGTCTGTTTAATTTAATCTTCGCCTTCCCTTTCAAATCCATAATTCTGATGCAGATTTCTGTTATTTGTGGTTACGAATCGGAGGTCCAGTTCCGGGACGTTAGAGGAAAATCGGTTTCGGGTTGATTCCCATCCAGCCGTCACCGGTCCTCAAAAGAGTACACACTACGGGATCCCCCGTCGGAGATTCGTAAAGTACCCGGCAACGGTACCGATCATTTCCCCCGAGCCTATCGTTCTACCGGCGCCCCCAGCACCGGTCCGTCAAGTTGCCGCCAGTCTTGTGTTTGTTGGGTATATATATATATATATATATATATATATATATATATATACGCATACATACATGTATGTGTGTATAAGAGGGGTTTTTTGTGTATGATTGCGTGTGAGCTACGTTCTCGAATAGTGTATTTAGCTATGAACATGACATTAATTTTCATATTATATTTATTTGCTTTGACCTATTTATTACTTAATCAAAAACCTAACATTTTTTTTTTTTTTAGAAAACTTGTAATATTTATAGATCAATCACTTCTGTGTTTCGCAGTTTTGCAGTCTTCATTTATTTTTGTAACTGGATAAACCTTTTGCTTGTCTTCGTAGAAAGGAAAAGTAATATGATTAAAATTACAATTATGATTAAAGTAATATGATTAATAAAAAGACATTTCTTACGTTAGCAAACTTCTATATCTGATAAAACTGGCTTACTACATATCTTTATCAAATTATTTATAGAAATGATCATTAGCTGATCATGGTTTTCAGTTTAAAAAATACATTACAAAAGCAGGTAAGAAACAGTGATGAAAATGATGATGCACCCAGCACTATGATCCATAAAACCCAGTCCTTTTTTGTTTTATATTTTCCTTCTCATAAAAACGGTAGAAAGAATTGGTCTATTACGATCATATCGATATGTTTTCAGAATGACGTTAAAAGTCTTTGAATTCATCATTTATTTGAGTTCACGTTACATTAAAAATAGTTTTGTAGTTGTTTCCTTTTTGTTCGTTTTAATGCGAACTTCAATGAACAGCTGATTATTTAAAGGTTTTTTTCTGTTTTGTTTTCTATAAAATTTTCTTCTGAAACAAAAATTTTTCTTTCTGAAATTTTAACCGAAGGTGCTTTTCTGGGACATTAACATCAAAAGCATTTTTGAAACACTGAAAGGAAGTTTATTTTAGTATTTGAATTTGTTCTGTGGATTTTAAATAGCACACTAAATTGTTTTTGGGGACTCTAAATAGTTTACTTAATATTAGTAATAGTTAATTTTAAAACTTATATTTAGTTATTGAATTTTTTGTAATAGATGAGGCAAAAATTGATGAGGTGTGAGAAAATGTTTGAATAGCACATTTTTTATGCGATTCCTATATGAGTGTTTTAGGAATACAGCATTATTATCCTTCTTCATTATTTTCCTGTTAAATCTTATTTTTAATTGTGTTTTCAGTAGCATAGATGAAATCCTACTAGTAATTTTTCAGTTAATATTTTCTTAAAAATCAATTTTTTAAGCGTTTGCTTTTGAACAGCGATAATATATTATTTATGCAAAAATTTTGACGTTTAAATTTTCCAAATCAAACAAAAATTCCCGTTTGACGTTACTTGTGCTTAATTACTCAAAAGAAAGTACCTTAACTACCTAGAAAGCTCCATTACGTTATAGATGACCTTTTTTCGTTAAATTCTTTATTATGAGCTTAACTAGATTGGCCAAATATATAAATAGATTCTTACAAGACAGCGGAGAAACAATGGTTTAAAATGCAGAGAGTAATTACTCTTCTACTTAACACTACAACAACTACTTAACCTTAATTAAACCAAGCACTCTCAGTTAATTGACAAACCAAGTTTATTTCAATGCACCTATGGAACTACTGCTAATCAATGCAGCCATCTAGAATAGTCAATATGTCTCTTATCTAACTACCATTATTCTATTGACCTGCCAATTCAACCAATCTTTATTGAATTCCATGTGATGCTGCCCTGTTATCCCCACTTAAGAAGTGTTCTGTTGCAAGACATATAAAAAATTAACAGAATAAAAGCGACAAAGAAAGAAGTAAGAAGCTGGAAACAACAAAATAAAGTATATTTCACATCTGCATAAAGTTCAAAATGTGTAGAGGGACAATTTCTTTTACATACTTTCAATACATCACTCTATGATATTTGGCATATAATGTGAGTCGTGGAATAATAGTAAATTCCTTCGTTTAAACTATTTCGGCGTAATTTCCACTGTTAAATTAATTTTCACCTTTCCATCAATATTAAAATAACTTTTGCTTTCCTCTGATGAAAAAGAAATCCTTCCAACGAATAGAATTTCACTTTGGTATATCACGTTATGCCGTTTCTTGTCTGCGATAAAGCGTAACAAAGTGAAAGAATCCTTTTAAAAAGATCACTTCACTGAAGTCAGTCTATATACTAACAGGAATTTTATTTTTATATTTACTTCTGGTCCATGATCATAATTCTTCGGTACAATTTTTGTTATCCATTTCATTCGCCATTAAGTAAAATAAATGAAAGAAATGTAGGGTAAAAAGTTGCTTAAAAATAATTTTCATAATATTTACTGCAGCATTGTTTGAAAACAAAGTAAGATTTCCTCTTCTTTTCTCATTTATTTCAAGTACCATAGTAAAAAATTCTTACTAAACGTTTTTTAAGAATGAAAAAGAAAGATAAAACTTTTTTTCTTTTTGCTAAAGCATCCATGGTAATTTTGCCTAGTAACAAAAAGAAGTTAAATATTTTTCGTAAAATATTGTTCTCATTTAAACTTGAAAATAGATTTGCTTTTCTTGTTTCTGGGTTTTTTAAGTCTATAATTCTAAGCGTTTTTTAATATACTACTGCAAAAAGTTATGTAGAGACAAATCGAGTAAAATTTCTCTTTGACTTAACAAGTATGTAGGAAAATCAATAATTTTGCAAGAAAGTCATGAGAAATTATTATTAAGACAAATATTTCATTACTTTTCTGTTCGCAAGGGAGATATTTATTTCAAGCTTGTTTTATGAGTATTTTAAAGGCAAATTAAAACCAGATGGACTTTTTTTCTTTTTTATATTCTAAGTGAAAATGCAATATCAAAGAAATATAAGATTTAGAAGCCATCATCTTAATTTGTTGAGAATATGCCTTTTTACAGAGGGTAGATATGTCTTACTAGCCTGTGTTGCATTTAAAGCGTTTATATTGTTTTCTCTCTCTTGTATGTCTTCTCGAACTCGCTTTCCCAAACGACATAGGACAAAAAGTGACTTTATCATGATCTTGATGGCACTGGTTGCGTTGTAATGAATTGTCAGTCAAGCTTATTAAAAAAAGGAAAATTGCAATCGAACTGTTTCCATCACGAGACATGGACTAAAATGTAAATAAATGACTTGCGTAGATTGTCTGCTAATCTTTGACAGTGGTAAATAAGAGGACAGGTTAGAATTTGTCTTTGGAATAAAACACTGCGTGTCTAAAATGACGTCAAAGCAGACAAGCAAAATGATTATTTCCTTTATTCAGTTTTTTGTTCAAGACATAAAACTTAAGTATTGTTAAATTATTGGGCAACTAAGTTCGAATTTAATGCTTTTAATATAATAAAAATTCAGCATCTTGTGTCCAGAATACTAAGAAGTAGGTATCTATGCCATCATAAATGGCACTACCCATTGCCCAATTCGAATGTAAATTATTTTACTGAAATGCAGGATCTAGCCGATTGTACATCAATCGGCCCATCCGTGACGTCAGTAGAATGTACCTTATTAAGGCGATAATATTTAGATTGCTGTCCTGTGGATGGTATTCATCGTAACTTTGACAATATGAAAACATTCTTAAAAAAGGTTCTAGTCGTTTCAAATGTTATTTTTTTCACTTTCTCAATCTTTAAATGCATACTCATCAGTATAAATCTATGTTTGATTTATGATGATCTACACAGACATGTTTATTCATTCGTAAAGTGAAATGGCAGATTGCATTAAAAAGGTAATGAATTTCCTGAAAAGAGTATGTTTTGAAAGAATTCTTAAAAAAAAAAATGACTCTCCGATAGTTGAAACTTTTCGATTATTTTCGAGATACATGATGTAATTACCTCACTGAAACAGACAGTAACTTATTGTTTCCTTTTCAGATATTTCAGCTTTATAAATAGAGGCTTTATATAATTTAAAGTATTATTCAAAATGCATTGAAAACAGACCCTTTAGTTCAATATTATTATTATGCATTGTTAACAATGCCTAACTACGTATGAACATTTCAAATAAAACTTAAAATAATCATGATGCATCCCAAACGAATTTTTTTTCAATAACATATAATAACATATCCAAATGTTTCTTGATTTATTAATGTATAAGTAGCGAAATTATATATTATTAGCTAAATAGCATTATAAAAGGAATATCAGCCATTTATATGATATTAATGTCGTTATACATTGAAATCTCGCTACTACATGATTGAAAAAGACTTAGCTACTGTTTCACAATAGAAGCGTTACGAAAAACTGAGACATCCAGTATATTCTAAAGTGATGATTAAGCTGCGGGGGTTCTCTTTCCTTTCAATATCCTGAAGAAATATATTCTATTTTGTGGAGATATTTTTCCTCTGAGATGCTGTAGAGCAGCTGAAAAAATCATCTTCGTAAGATGTTACAGGGATGGTCACACACAGAGTCCCATCAGGTTTCCGTTTTTGGCGACAAATCCCATTTGAATTCGCCTCCAGAGAGAGGAAGGAAAAACCTATTTTTCACTCTCCACGTAGAATATGGGAACTAGATGGCGGCCATGTAGTATATGTACAGTGAAATTAAAGTCAAAATGAAAGGGGATGTTTTGGTAACATTCGTTGATAAAAAAATCCATGTAACTTGGGGATTTGTGTATGACGAAGTTCTTTGATACGATTATATTTTTCTCCATTTATTGAAAACATCAAACCTTATAGAGTTTAATATGAATTAGTTTTTGCTTGTTACTTTACTGAAAATCACCCTCAGATAAGGATAAAATACTGTCAACAGTTGATAACATTTGTTTTATAAGCATTCCGTTTCCTTTAAAATATTTACATATCTCCCTCCGTTAACATTAATTGCTCTTGACATTAGAGTAAACACAACCAACTGGAAAAATCGCTAAGCTGTTTCAAACCTTTGGTAAGATGCCAAATTAATAAAAGAAAAACTTGGTAAACTATTCCTTTAATTAATTAAATGTTAAATTTTAGTAAATAAAAATTGGAGAAATACGGAAGTTGTATGTTTCAAATTTTTTAATCAGTCCTCAGTAACATCATTTACATTGTCATCCATTAAAATAATTTTTTATACAAATTATTAAAAAACGATATACGACGTATGAAACACATTTTTCAATTACTGTAATAATTATTATTTCTTTAGTACCGTAGTTTTAAAATATCTTTATTGTTAAGATATTTCTTTAAATTTAAATTATTATTTAAGGCTGAAACTTTTGACAATCAGTTAATCGTGGGTTCTTTCGAGTGTAAAAGGGACAAAGTTTGGGCATTGCAACTAGCCTGAAGCAAGGTTCAATGCACAGTGAATCATTACACATTATCGTGGTGAGCATGAAAATATCATCTGCCATTTCCATGACACTTAGATTCGAGGTAGTCTCGGCTTTCGTGCTGAAGGGGCTCGGATCGAATCCCGATGGCTAGGCCGGGTGTGGTCACGTTATATCCGTGGTCCCTCTGTGAGGTCAGAGAGGGTACGATCCAACTCAGTGTCGCCCCTTGGGTTGCTCGGCACTCCGACATTTGTGGTGCTATTTTGAACCGCAGTTGCAGCCCTCTGTCTGTATGAATGTGGTCTGGAATAGTTTCGGCTAGGGGGCATTAGAAACAGCAACACATCCCACTATCTCTTCAGATTTTGGACAAGAACCTCTCGTATCGATTATTCTTACACAACCTGTTTGCTTCATGTCATTGTCCTCGTCTCTAAACTATCTCGATATGTACTCATTAAATGAGGCTTGCTCTTCGAAAGTGCTCTGTCAGTAAAATCTTCTTCAATCTCGGTAACTGTTTCGCAACAGCACGTGTATCACCCACAAAAAAAGGACTAAATCATTATATTTTCTCCACTGGAGCGCTTACTGTGTTTCCAGTTGTCATTTCTTCCCCAGGTAAATGCCATTTATATAAGTGACCGGCCATATGATGTAACAGGGGATCTGTTTTCGTAGGGAGAGATAATTTTTTTAATTATCCGAGTCTCATATCGCCAAAAGAGATGTTTTAATGTTCAGCAGGTATTAAAGTGCGACAATTCCACTCACTTGGGCTCATACACTATCACATACATCAGGGATCGGCAAACTACGAACCGCGGCTTGTTTTTAATCCGGCCCGCGGGATGATATTGTGTTTTACATGAAAAATAAATCAAATTACGTGCTATTATGCAACGGCTGATAGATGAGTTGAAAAGTTGTGAATAATGATCGCGAGTGGCACTATTGTCGTATTCTCTCGTTTGCCGTTGTTTTCAAGAGCACTCCCAATAGGTTTTTTTTACTTTTAAATATTTAATTTAAATTTTCTCTTCCAACTAAATTCTACCTCTTATTACTTTTATTCTTTTTCAATTCCCCTTTTTCTACATTTGACTCTCTTCTAACTTGATTACTGAGCACATGTAACTTGAAATATATACCTTGCTACAGAGGATAAAGTCACCAAGACCTAGGAATTCCTCTTCTAAAGACTCAATTACGTGCACTGTACGCCGTGCGAGCGTGTTGACACTTTGGCTATCGCGGTGCGCGTGGTATGTCAAGGTACTCTGCGATATTTTGTTCCTTTTATTTTATTTTTTTCATTACCTACCGTTACCATGTCAGAATCAAAATCAAATAAGATGATAAAAGTAGACCTCGAATGTCGTGCTTTTAAAGCAGAATGGAGTGCCAATTATTGTGTTATAGAATTAAGTGACAAAGTTTTATGTTTAATATGCAATGACATAATAGCTGTGCGAAAGGAGTACAATATACGTCGTCATTACCAAACTAAGCACTCGACACGGTATTCAAACCTCACAGAAGATGAACAATCCTTAAAATTGGAAAGTTTAAAACAGAATGCGTCATCGCAACGCAATTTATTCGTAAAAATTATAAAAAAAATGATAATGGAGCAGTATCTAAACTCAGCTTACGAATAGCTCATTTATTAGCCACGAAATGAAAACCATTTACCATGGGGAATTAATTAAATCATGCTTGCTTGTTGCAGCCGAAGAAATGTGCCCAGAAAAAAATAGATATGCTTCGATCTGTCAGTCTTTCAACGAGAACAACTGTTAGAAGACTTGAGGACATCGGGAGCCACATCAAGAGTTGATCAAAAGACAAGGCAAAAAACTTCAAATGGCTTTCTTTGACTCTTGATGAGTCGACAGTTGTTACTGATACTTCCTAATTGCTGGTCTTTATTCGAGGGGTCGATGCTGAATTTGAGGTGATTAAGGAATTAGCTTCTATGGGGGAAACACCTCAATCTGTCATGTGTTATTGAACCACTTGCATCAGTAATAAACTTCATTCGCTCTCGTGGACTTAACCATCGCCAGTTTCGTGAATTTTTAATACAGATCGAAGCTGAATATCCCGACTTGCCTTATCATACAATTCTTCGATGGCTCAACAATGGCAAAGTTTTGTTGAGATACTTCGAACTGAGAGAAGTCATAGATATTTTTTAAAATGAGAAAAATTGCCAACAACCTTTATTATCGAACAGTGAATGGCTATGGAAATTAGCATTTGCCACAGAGGTCGTGGGATATCTCAACGAATTCAATTTAAAATTACAGGAAAAAACAGTACTCATATGTGAAATGTATTGTATCGTAAAGGCATATCGCCGAAATTTTGCATTGTTTGAAACGAAAATAACATTAAAAAAAATTGACCATTTTCCATGGTATAAAAAATTTTATATAGTAGTGAAATCCTCATTCCCCCAAAAATTCGTGCAAGATATATTTTCTGAACTCATACTACAGTTACAACACAGCGTTTTGTGGATCTTGATGCAAGTGCAAAAGATATTTCCATATTTCAAAATCCATTTGACTGAATAATTGAAGACCTTCACCAGACCTAAAACTGGAAGTGATTGTTTTGCAAAATGATGATATGTTAAAATGGATGTTTAAAGAAAAGGATCTAACCCAATTTTATAAATATCTTTCGGAAGATAAATACATTTAATTAAAATCATATGCACGGGGATTAATATCCGTATTTGGGAGTACTCACCAATGCGAAAAGATATTTCCGAAAATGAAGTACTATGTAAAATCGCAACTCAGATCATTATTAACAGATGACCATTAGCAAACAACTTTAATGGTAGGAAGTACTAATTTGGAACTCCAGTATGATGAAATATTATCTCAGAAAAAACAATTACATTCTTCTCATTAGAAATTTTAATCTACTTAATAATAACGTATTTTAATATGAAGATGTAAATCTTTTATTTATGTTTTTTGTAAGTGTTAGTAAAATGTGTATAAATATTATGTAAAAGTATCACTTCATAATAAAAAATGAACTTTTTTTTGGCTCTATGAGAAAATTACCTATTCATATCTTCATGTTTGCTGCTTGGCCCGTCGAGCCTAAAATTTTTACAATCTGGCCCTTTCTAAAAAAGGTTTTTCCGACCCTTGACATGCATTACAAAATTTAATGCAGGGTGGTGTTTCAAGCAACATATTGTCCCAAATACTCATTAATATTAACTGGTCTTTGCAACATTTTGTCCTTTACTAATGTAGTACCAGACGTTATAGCATTCTTCGGCATTAATGAATCTTTGTCCCACACTGAAAATTTCAAGACCCTTAGAGATAGATTCGCACTTTCACTTTTCTAGGTTCACGGTTGGTTTGTACCGACCACAGTGGCAAGGAATCTACCACAAATCTCAAAGCTTCATAAGTCTTCGACCCAGTTGTCTGGTTTGGCCAGTTTGATACTTGCTTAGGCGTATTAAGGACTTTCCACCTTACGACACTTTTAAATTTATCAAACGGACTACGATTACATTATGTAAGCTAAACATTTAATCTATCCCTGATATTAATGTCACTCTTTGTAAGGGAATCGTCATAATAGTTTGAAGGATTTATGAAGAAAAGTTTGGCCATTGGCATAAAATATTAGAAAGTAAAATTTAAAGAATAAAAAAGGAACTTTTTAAATATTTTTAAGCACTCGAAGAATCTAGTTTTAACTTATTACAATATTAGTAATTGTGATATGACAGAGAGTTTTGAATGAATTCAATTTGCAATTCATTAAAATTCAAATAATGGCGCAACTTTTAATCTTCTCTTTTCTGAATTTATGTATTTCGCAATTGCATTGGAATTACTTGAAATTGCTTGAAAAATTTAAAACTATTTCAATTATTTTATGCATTATTATAAATACACAGCTCATTTTTCTATATGTATAGATCCTTTTATATAAAAATGAGGTTTCAAAGAATCTTTTACTTTTTCGCATAGAATATTTCATAACCTTTTTATTTTGTTATATAAACGCTCCAAAAATCAACACAAAGCGGTAAACTTAGGGAATGAAGCATGTAAACTGCTGGTCAACCCATCTTCAGTTATAACTGATTATTTTAAATATGCTCAATTTTGTTGACAGGATCACCATTCAGTTCCTATAGCGGCTGTATTCAAATCATGTTTTAAGGATGTTGCCATAGCAACGACCAAGTGTAAAACTCAGACTGGCAAATTATATTGGCGACAAATTGCCTGTGGGTATCGAGAGGAGTTAAAAACTAATATAAATTGATAGTTAACTACGAAAGTAAATTTTGGAGTAATACCCACGCATTCCACAACACTACTTTCGAAGAAATATATTAATGCGAGAAACCAACAATATTTGTTGTTAATACGGATAGTAAAGGGGCTCAAAAAGATATTTTCTCAGAATGATACTAGAAAGCACACTTTAATCTATAAAATGCTCCATTCAAATTTTATCTCATAGAGAGAGTACTTTTTATGATTTTATTTCTTATTTTAAAACAAGTTTAAATCCTTTTTTAAAGATCTGTTTTCGAAGCCTTTTAGAGTTCCATAATATGTGACATTATTTGGCTATAAAAAATTATTTTTCTATAAAAATAAGGAATGAAGTGAACACATCATTTATTTTAAAGAAAGTATACAAATGAATAGTGTAATATAAGTACATATGTATAATTCTTAACACATGTTCAATTATGTGTAATCATTATTAAAAAAATTCCTTAAATATCCAAAGTTGAACCCACAAAATAAACATTTTCGATTTGGGAAAATGTATAGCAAATTAAGCTTACAAAGTTTATCACCTTCCCAGGTCGAAAATTCGGAAAAATAAAATAATATAAAAATACTCTAGTTTTTATCACACAAACAAGAAAAGTCTATAAAAAAGGTTAAAATATTTTTTCTGTTAGTTTAATAATTGAATAAATTAAAACATAATGACTTTTCTCCGTTATTTGGAATTTAAACATCCTTAACATATTGCCTTATTTTTTTTTCCAAAAGAGTTCGTGTGCTTTACTGTTTTTTCTAAAAATTACACAGTTTTTGACAGAGCTATAATTATAATAAACGTGAAATTCAACCCACTATGGTACCAATGATTTTATTTGCTATATTTATTATCATATCTTGTACTGCACGGGGAAATTCTTTCTATGGGTCTGTCCATCTCACTGTATATGTGTATATTATAAAGATGTAGATGTGTTTGTAGTTAAAAAGTGCATCAATGCCTTTAAGCAAATAAAAAGTTATAATTAGCATCATAGATGAATTTAATTTATTAAAATTTAAAATGTTTTATATATTTTGTATTTAAAAGTCTTTAAGATAAAAATTTACAACCTGTACTTTTTTATAATTTTTTTTCTTCAAGCTAGTACATACATGAGTTAACTTTAGAAAAATATATGAGTTGCAATCTACATATTACAGTAACAAAATTATAGTAAATAATAGATACAAACATAAACATGTTGGTATCTATACTTTACTATGTGACTTCTGAGCAATATATTTATTGTTAACGCAACAAACATTTCTAAAATTGAATAACTTATTTCGTTCTTTTCCCGTAAATAATCTATGTCGCTTATTCTCCAGTTTTCATCTTATAGACTAACTTATTAAATATCACTATTAAATGGCTTTTAGTTATGCCGTTTTTCTCTCAAAACCTGTGCTACATTTATGTCAAGACGTATTTCTGAGTAGTAATTTTTAAGTATATTTTATATGCATATATTAGCGCACATATATGGGCACGTTTGGGTGTATAAGCAATAAGCAAATGCACACGCACGTTTAATCCGAGAATGTACTTAATGTATGTTTCATGTATGGAATTATTTAAAATAATGTAAATTTACTTTTTTATATTTTTTATTTCTTCTTTTTATCACAACCTTTCTTCTAAATAATACAAATGAATCAATAAAGGAATTAAACCTCTACTTACAGTGGTAAAAATCTCATTTGAAGTATTTGAAAACTGAAAAGAAAATTCTTTTAAATAAATACATATATAAAGTAATACATTGAGAGCATAAACGTTAGTATGTTCTTGAATTGTCTTGTATTTTACATATCATTTACCAAATTTAGTATTCCTTATGCCTTCCGCATTTCTATAAAAGTTTAGTGACTTTGATAGTCTGTGTTTTAAACTACTCGGGATAGAAGGAAGACTTATACTGTTCATCTCCCTCAGAAGTTTGATGAATTTTTAACAGTACTTAAACCTATTTCTAGTATATATTCTGGAAACTTTTAAATTGAGTGTCTATGCTTCTCTGATCTTATGTCCATCGAAATTTATTTTCAGTAATAGGGTATCACTTGTAAGATGTAATTTAAAATGCAACACAGTATTTATTTACTTTATTAACATTTATCACCTTTAGATTTGAAGAGCCCTACTAGCAGAAAAAAGGCACGCTTTAGAATGTGTTTAGTTTTTTAGTGAGTATAATGAAATTAAAAGTTAATAGCTCCTGAAGTGCTAAGTAGATTACTCTAAAGCCTCAAAGAACAAAGAAAATTAAATTTCATTATTGTATAGTGGTATATCTGCTAGTTTGTAATTTTTTTTATCGGAAAAAAATAAATTATTCCATAATTAATTGACTATGGGTTTTAACACTCGAGATTTTTGTATGCTTTATTTCATTAGGGTTTACAAAACTGTTCATTTGCATAACAAAGCTGCAAAAGGCGATAGGATGTAAAGAACAGGTAATTAAAGAGATTATCAAATCAAATTGCAAAATTGTGCGCACCTAACTCGTTTTATTTTTTAGATGAGAAATACTTTATTTCTTGTTTCCTTTAAAATGTGGTACTTTTATCAATGATATTTTATACGAATTTCGAAGGCAGGCACTTTGCTATTCTACTTCATTATGCATACATTTCAGTGTTTGGAGCAAATTTACCCATTTTTTATTAAGGATTATGCTGACTTGATATATTTTTATTTGTACATTTTTTATTAGTATATTAAAATATTGGGAATTGTAAAATACTGGACATAATACTGAAGCAAATTGACACAGGTACTTAAGACTGTTAAATAGCCTAACTATTCGGTTCGATTTTTACATATATCAAACGAAATTGATGAACAATTTTATGTTGGTATTCAATGAACTTGATTTCATCTTAAAGCTTAGATATTTATTATCAATCAACCTCTGCTAGCTGTTGAAGGAGACTTGTACGAGATATTGAAAATTGGTTTTATCAGATTCTATTACGATTTCCCCAGAAAAAAAGTAGATATAAAGGTATCCTTGATTAAATTTTTAAATAATGGTTAAATGTTTTTTGGAAGGGGGGGGGGATTCGCAAATACGTCATTTTTATCCGCAGTAAATCAAAAATATCATTGGAATAAAAAGAAAATATCATTAATGTATGAAATATATGATTATCGAGAAAAAAAACATTATTTCGGTTTCTCCCCTGTGAAAACTTGGTAAGTAAGCACAGGGGAGCCTTGCTTGCACTAACGGCCAAAGACTGTCTTAATTGGGCCGTAGCAGTAGTAACAGCACGTGAACATCTTGTCAGTGACAGAAGGCATTCCTGATGAAATAGCCCTCGGGGAATTCCAAGCATAATAATCTATGATTTCTTCATTATATATAGGAAGTGATAGTTTCAGTTACTCATATAGTAGAGTATTTGTTGATTACTCGATATTTATGCCCCTCATAAATATTACATTTTAAGTGGATTTAACATATTTATTACGAGCATGGATTCATTTTATGGCATTTTTCACATTTATCAAAGGCATTTATCACAGACAGTTTTTCAAATTAGCGTAATTGACATAAATAAATTGTTCTCATTTATTCGAAAATATGAGATATTTATGCCTACTACTATTTGTTTTCGTATAATTTCATATATTTTTCAGTCACAGATGATTTATGCACCTTCGAAAATCATTTGTATCATATAAACAACAAGGAAAAATAAATCAGTCCCTTCATAAGTTAGGAAGTCAAGGTCTACCATTGTACATAAATAACTGTGTATATAAATTAGACAGAAACATATTTCACTCTTATTTGAACACATTTATCTCTATTTCTCTACTATAGATATTATTATGGTTCCTAATAAAATAAATCAAATTTTAATAAATAACAAAATACCACGAGAAAAGACATTTTAATTTACTGCAAAAAGTGTCATATATTCCCTTCAACGAAGATAGTTACATTAACATTATATTCATTCGATTGTCTTTTATTTTGGATTTAATCACTAGCTTCTTTGCGAAGAGTTCTGTTTGCCATAAATCTTCCATATGCATTGATTTATTGAAAGTGATTGCTTCTAGAGTACGTTAAGGGAGCTCTAACCACCTTTAATGTACTCTTTTTCACCCTGAATGATTCACTGGCCATAAACACTGTCACAAAGCTTGTAATATATGATAATGATAAAGTTATGCAAGACTTATTGAAGCTTTTGTGGTCATTATCTGAATCTAGAAGAGTGAAAATACTTAATAAACCCACCAATTAACATTTTCAGAAGAATTTATAGCTCAAATACTTCTATTTTTGAGCACTCTGCAAACATTGAAAACCATGATGCGATAAATCTGCGTTTTTATGACAGCATTTTTATCTTATTTCATCACGTTCATTAAGGCGAATTTCGTTCGTTTAGTTAGATTATCACAACTGAACAGCTAATAAAGGAAGTAATAATCACTTACAGGCATTATAACTAACAAAAATGTAGAAGTAGAAACACACAGTCACTGAATTTCGAAATAATACACTCTTAGACCCCCCCCCCGCCCCAAAAAAAAAAATAAAAATAAAAAATAAAAAAAAAATAAAAAGATGCACCAAAAGGGGTAATGCAAATTGGAAACAAATTGATATGCATACAGGTTTCGACGGTAAATGCAAAATTTTAAAGTTTCGCGAGGAATGAATGAACATGTGACGCTGCAGCGCATCTTAACTGCACAACTGGCAGGATATTAAAGAGGAGAAATTTCGATTCCAGGTCAAACATTCTTTGCGAATTTCATTCCTTGTACTCAGGTAGACAGTAACTATGCCTCTCATACAGGTGCGCGAGCAATATGCGCATATGTCAGCATTTGAGAGAGGACGTGTAGTTGGGCACAAAGAAGCCGGTTGGTCTAATCGGCGAATATCTCGACATTTGGATAGGAGCAATGTTACTATTAGATGATGTTGGCAGGAATGTGTGAACCATGGCCGAACACAGCGTCAAGAAGGAAGCAGTCGGCCTATAGAAATGACAGAACGTGAGGACCGAGCAATCGTCAGAGCGGCACTCACAGCCCCAGATTAATCATTATCATCGATCGTACGTGCAACTGGTGCTTCAGTGACCGCAAGGACCATTCATAGGCGGCTAAGAGAAAGGGGGCTGAGATCACCTAGCCCTGCGCCAACTACCATTGACCTCTGTACACCGACAAGCCCGTTTGCAGTGGTGTCGAGCACATTCGACCTAGAATGTCACTGACTGGAGTAGAATTGTCTTCAGTGATGAGACAATTGAGCCCTGATGACCAGTGAATACGTGTTTGGAGACGCCCCAGATAGCGGTTAGATACCAATATGACTGTCTTCCGCCATACGGGCTGACAACTAGGAGTGATGGTCTGGGGTGCCATTTCATTTCATAGCAGGACCCCTTTGGTTGTCATCCGCAGTACACTTACAGCACAGCGGTATGTCGACGATATTCTGCGCCCCGTTGTCTTGTCCTTCATATCACGACATCCTGGGCTTACATTTCATCAAGATAATGCCCGCCCGCACACGGCGAGAGTTTCTACTGCTAGTCTTCGTGCTTGCCCATCGCTACTTTGGCCAGTAAGGTAGCTGGATCTCTTCCCCATTGAGCACGTTTGGAGTATTATGGGCAGGGCCCTCCAACCGACTCGGGAATTTGAGGATCTAACGCGCCAATTGGACAGAATTCGGCACGATATCCCGCAGGAGGACATCCGCCACCTCTATCAATCAATGTCAAGCCGAATAACTGCTTGCATAAAGGCCAGAGGTGGACCAATGCGTTATTGACTTTTTCCCTTTGTGAAGCTGTTTTTCTTGAATAAATCATCCAATTTTTCTCAAATTGTAATCATTTGTTTTTCTGTACATGTACATCACATCTACCGATTTTCGCCTCATTCGGATAGGTCTTTCTTTTTGCGTCGTTTATTTTTTGTCTAAGAGTGTGTATTCTTAAAGCTCCCGACACATTATCTGAATTCTATTATGACATACTAAAATATTTTGACTTTAATTGATACTTATATACTGTTGCCAGTTTAAGTTGTAATTCGTGCCTATATACATACAAACATGCTGAATATTCTAACTAGTTAAGTGTTTAAAACACAAAGCTCTCTAAGATATCTCTATTATTTCAAGATATTTATAATTACTTCTCCCAGAAATATTTATTTAATACTTCATATAAAGGAATACATGCATGCACACATACATACACAACATAAACACACATATTTTTTTATTTATTTGTGAATTTATTTATTTATAAATATTGCTCTATCTCAGTTATACTATATTCAGTTTGATTTCAGTTTGTTCTGGAATTCACGTAAACATACAAAAGTTACTGTAAAATCTGATATGTACTTTCCCTTGATAGTAATTTTGTCACTCTGAATTACTATACTGTCTTTAATTTATATACTATGTCGCTATCATATTCATACCTATGGATAGAGGTATATTATAAAATTTCAGCCTTATATTTAAGCTCTTTCAGTGGTAAAGAGCTAAACCACAAATGAAAAAATAAAATAAAATACCGTGTGTTTCTATTTGCTCTTGATTCTTAGGAATCAAGTAATTTATAATAAATTGTAGCGATAACTGAGCAAACTACGGTTGTTGTTTTTTTAAACGCCATGAATGCAAGTAAATTTTAGATTTAAAATATCTCTGGCCACTGTCCTAAGAAACTTTATTTGTAATATTTTAGATGGAATCAAGTACCTTATAATAAATTATAGCGATAAATGAGCAAACTATATATGTAATTTTTAAAAACGCTATGAATGCATGCAGATTTTAGATTTAAAAATCTCTCTGGGCACTGTCCGACGAACCTTTTATTTGTAATATTTTAGATTTATTTTGTCCCAATTGCACGACATATGTTCCTTGCTACCGATTCTTTAAGATGAAGGAAATCATATAAATCTCATGTAAATGAGGTGTTTATAAAGTAGTCCTTTACGTGCCTCGCATTTTGACAATAGGATTTTGCAGTAAAAGGTTTTCCTATAATGCATACGAAAAAGTATTGACTGTGTGCTACAGAGCGTTCTAAATAACATGTTTATGCTTCCCTGTATCATGCTTCAACATTTCGAATACGATGAATATAAATTTTGTCGTTCGCGAAAAGTTGCTGGACTGTCATATTAGTCGAAAGATCCAGTAGAAGGTACCAGTAGAAGCATTCCGCACCAGAATCCAATTGCATACACCAGGGATGGCACGACTTTTTAACGGAACTAAAGCGATTATGACATACTCTTTTGTTATACTATTGTTGAAATCCATCACTCAATTACACAGGCCAACAGTGGTTTTGGTGCCGGGGTATTTGGAGCTGATTTCATAGGAATTCATTTGATGCCCTGAATTTAAATATGACGTTAGTTTTTGCCTAGGAGTTCAAATTCCTAAAATAAAACATTTTAGTAAAATATACGTTACACTATTTTAAGTTAAATCCATGGATCAGGTTAAAAAAACTAAACACGAAATTCTTTTATTATTATTATTATATATTTTTTAAATGTTAAAGGAACATAAAAATCATAGAGAATATTGCAGTAGTACTTATCTAATTACAAAGAGCAAGAAAGATGAAAAAATCATCGATGAAACCAACTAGTCACTGAACACTTCGAAAACTTCTTTTCCGTGACATTCTTGAATGTATTTTGGAACAGTCTCATTTTAAACTCCAGCAGTAATCTGCCATCATGAGCGTATCCCATCTTCCTTGGTAGCGGTTCTACATAGTTTTAATATCCTGGTGAAATCTTTCACCTTGTTCCTCATTGGTGTCTCCTAAATTTTTAGGAAAATGGTGTTATATAAATTGTGTACTTTAATGCTCATGTCACACCCAAGAGATCTGAAACTCTTTAGTATCTCGTTTACCAGTTCGGCATAGTTTTCAGCTTTACATTTGCCCAGAAAATTTCCGACAACTGCAACAAATGAAGTCCAGGCTTTTCTCTCAGCCTCATTCATGGATACTTAATGAATTGTCTTATTTGTGGGCTGTCAAATATTCCTGCTTTAATTTTTTCCGTACTCAACTTAGGCATTTCCCCCCCTATATATGCAAAGCATGATCTGTTCTTATCAAGAGCCTTTACAAACTGCTTCATTAGGACCAGCTTGATATGCAGTGGAGGAAAGATGATTTTCTCTCGTGCAACTAAGGGGGCGTTAATGACATTCTTTTTCCCAACGTCCATGTTTTCTCTCTTAGGCCACTCTTTTCTAACCCAGTGGTGTGTTTTGTCTCTGCTATCCCAGAAGCATATGATGTAAGGATATTTGGTGTAGCCAATTTGCTGTCCAAGGAGGAAATTTATCATTTTTAAGTCCACACAAATGACCAGTTGATGTTCATGATACTTTATCTTCTCCAAAACCAAAGCTATGGTGTCATATTCTGCTTTCATTTTCGTTGAGTGAGCAATTGGTACTGAACCATATTTGTTCCCATTGTGTAGAAGGACGCATTTCAAACTTCACCTTGAGCTGTCAATAAATAGGCGCCAATCATCTGGAAAATATTCAGGAAGACCTATTTTTCCCTGGAGGACAAATCACCCATACTTGAATGTATTGAATAGAAAAAAACATTGATAGATAAGTGTATGTACAGTAAAATCTCGTTTATCCAGCTCTCGCTGATCCGGATCTCCGGATAATCCAGATCAGATTGGTAGATATTTTAATTTAATGTTCACAATAGATAATAATTTTTAACTATGATAGCAAGAACATAACTACAAATACACCAAATATTCACTTTTTGGTTTGATTCAATGTACAGTTTCTGCATAGATTGTACAATAAATTATGGTAAAATGCTTTTTGTTGAGTTTAAGAAAGCTTTACTAGACTTACCAATTCTTTGTTAAGAAATGAGGTGAAAAGTTATTTTTTTATTTTTTAATGTCCTGTAAACAATACTATGTAATTTTGTCAAAAAAAATTAAGTCTTCTTAGTTAAGGATTTTGTATTGCTTATTACCGATATTATCCGGATTATCCGGATTTTCGATTGTCCGGATTGCCTATGGTCCCCGTTAGTCCGGATAAACGAGATTTTACTGTATCAAAAAAAGTAGAACTGATAGAGAAAACCCGATTTCATATTTAGATTTAGCGCCCCAAATATAGCTAAAATCAGCTCTAAAATCCTAGGCACTTAAAATATTTTTTTTTTTTGTAGGCCTGTGTTATTGCATGTTCGGCATCACTTGTGTGAGAAATCACTGTTTTCAAAAAAAGATGTAATCTTACAGATCAAAATTTATTTCACCTCCTTTATATTTCGTCATCTGAAATTGACGTTAACTTGACTGCCCTTGTTGCATTAAGTGCCAATCCGAAAGCATCTCAATAATTTTTTTCTACTTTTGGATTATTAAGGTTTGGTTTAGAGCGCTACACGGGGGCTAATTAGACCGGTACCTACTGCATAAATCTGATTCCGAACGGCTACACACATCCATGCCAACAGTGTGACTCGAACCCACAGACTCTGGTACCGAAAGCCAGCGCCCTAGCCATTCGGCCATCTTCCAGCTTGGATTGTTAAGAAAACCGATTTTATGTTGTATTTTGTAATATAAGCTTATTTTTGTTGATCAAACTTGATTTCATTTTTTAAAGAACAATGCCTTGTTTAATTTTCTGAAGTAAATGCTTTCTTCTCCAAAAAAGCAAATGCATTGTTATTATATGTACAGGGATTTCAAAAAAGCTCGTTTGAATGTTTTTTTTTATGTCCGCGTATTTATTTCTATGTATTTCATATAATTTAAATGTAAATATTTAAAACTATTTTAAAGTTAAAATCGGACATTTCGCCTTCAGCACTGCAGACAAGAAAATTTGGTCCGAAATGGCCCGCTATCCTTTCTATTTTTCTGAAGTGGCCTCCGGATTAGTTTGAGTTGAACATCTCTCTCTTACACCAATATCTACAGTGCTATTGGTACCAGTGAAAGCGTTTCGCATCAGCATTACATTCCCTACACCTATAATTACAGATCCGCCCCCATTGTAAGCAACCAACGATACTCTCGGATTATGTCTTTGACAAACATTATAATTACAGATCCAGAGGTGCCAGTACAGCCATTTCGCCCCGGCATGACATTCTCTACACCTCTATCTACTGTTCCAGATGTATTAGTAGAGCCAATTTGGCACCAGCATCCCATTCACTACACATCTCCCCACAGATCCAGAAGTACTAGTACAGCCATTTCACAACCGCATAGCATTTCATACACCTTGCCTTAAAAATGGGCCTTTTCCTTCCAGAACCTTGCGTTGTCTTGAGTATGCAAGCTTGGTCCATCGTTTCATGCAGCTCTCTGCTTCACCGCCAATCGAAAAGAAACATCATCATCTGACGGCAATAAATATATCCATACATTTAACGATGTTAAGATAAAAAATAGGAACCTTGATGGTGTCAGAAAATCTCATTAGTCGTGCCAGTCATATGGTCGCTTGGGTCAGTTTTTGATACTCAAGTATTAATTTTACCGGGT